>VWYO01013535.1:410-41707 GCA_013400275.1 Rhadina sibilatrix | reverse complement strand
CTCCCCTCCGCTCCTCTCCTCTCCTCGCCTCTCCAGGTCTGCAAGTGGACAAGCAGAGTCTACAGACAAGGGAATGCTGAGTGAACAGAGAAATTTTTACTCCTGCAGCCTGTGACCCCACCATCTAGAGAAAGCCTCTGAGATAAATGCTGCAGCTTAGTATATTAAAAAGTTTTGCTAAACACTACCTTTGCATGCTTCCACTCATCCCCAAAAAGTCATTATCAAAGTCTAAAATATGTCAGAGCTCTGCAGTGAAAAGGGCACCAAGAGCTGAGCATCCAGCTGCTAATTAATGTGTGTATCTCATGCTAGCAGGTGTCTGGAGGTTGAGGTGGAGTCAGTTTGGCTTTCACCCCTTCCCTTCCAAGTTCTTGGGATTCAGAGAGACAATTTAAACTCTCCATCAAGTACTATTAATGAATATCAGATTAAGAGATGGAGACTTTTTTAATATATGTTCTTAGTTTGAAACAAAGTATTGCACGTACTTCATAAAACTTTCCACAAGGAATGCATCCCTGTGATTAAATTATTTTAAGAATTAGCTTAATAAATTATATGTCACAGTTTCATATTAAAAACTGTTTGTCTTTGGGTAGTAATCACTCTTTGAGTCAAAACAGAGCACAGCTGCAAATTAGTACCATGGGAAAGTACCTAATAAACCCTGAATTTCAGTATTAATAGAATTCCTCTAAATATATTTAATTAAATTAAAACTTGAGATTTAGTCACAGAAAACTTCAACACATTTTAAAATCCACATTCTTTTGAGGAAGCATATTTTCAGTTTCCCAAGAAACTCATTGCTAACCAAGGCAAACCATTTCATCAATGTTAAATTATTACAGCTTTCCCCACAGCATAACTGGATCTTTGCTTGTTTTAGAAATTTCAAGACTAATTCACAAATTGCCATATCTTTAGGTTAAGGACAAGATATCGTGGTTCACAGTACCTTAAAGATCCATATTGCATATATTTGAGCCAAACATGTTCTTGGATGTAATGACATGGTTGGACTCAGGCCTTACAGTGTTTTGTAGCCTGAGCAATAAGCTCTCCTGAATTCATGAATATCTTTTCTCCTACCAGAGGAATTACAGTTGCTTCTAGCATACTAAGCAAGCCTGCAACTGTCTAATATTTAACTACTTTGTTAATCCAGCTCTGAGTACATCTGGACTGAATCACAGCCTCTTTCTGCTGAAAGTCATCTGCCTGTTGCACATGTGATATTATTAAATTATCTTGTTATCTGTCTTTTCTACTCAGTCTCAGTGAAAATCTTCAACAGTTGTCTTGGCTGAAAATATCAGAGTTTTTAACTAAGACGTACTTCAGTGATCTTGTCCAGAGGTTTGTTGTTGTTGTTTTGTGTTGTCGTTGTTTTCTTTTTTGTTTGTTTTATTTGGGGAGAGGGTTGTGTGTTTTGGTGGTGTTTTGTTTGTTTGGTTTTTTGTTTTTGTTTTTGTTTTTGTTTTTTTTTCCTTCTTCTTAATTAAGGTCCCTTCTATGTCTTTCAGATCACATCATGAACGAGCCTTTTCTTTGCCTTTCCTCAGGGCATGGTCCTGGGCAGCCTGTTCTGTCTGACCCTGTTTGAACATGGGTTTGGAACAGATGATTGTGAGAAGATCTCTTCCAACTGTGATAATTCTGTGATTCTGCACCAAATAGTGTTAATATTTTAAAAAGTTTTTGTTTCTCAGTGGTATCCCATTCCACAAGTCTATCAAATTCAGAGTTTCTCATCACTGTATTGATATCTTCACTGGGTTTACATGAATAAACTTGTTACATGCCTAATTACTCTTACCCTGGTCACACTGCCATGGTTGACAGGGCCATGCACTGTAGGAATGCATTTCCACCCCCAAGCAAATGATTCTATTTAAGGAAAAAGTTTTGGTTTACCTCTGGACATATAAGGAAACCAAACTAGAAAGTTCTGTGCTCTTTTCATCTGCATTGGCCCAGAGCCAGCACAGGGGCACTGGTTGGGCTTTAGAAATGTTTCTCAAAACCTGTAGCTGTTTCTATTGGCAGAGCCAAATTAGCCCTCCTAAAACATGAAGTATTTAGGAAGGGGCACAGAGGTGCACAAGTGCTTTTTGGGGGTTCCTTAGTCAGATGTCAGATGCTTCTCTGGCACCTGTAAACAGCTTTTGTTATTTTGTTTCTGTATTGATTGTTATTTTACCATTTATTAAAACCTTTGCTTTACAAAACACACCCAAGGAGCTGTCTTGCAATATTATTAAGCCCCTTTGAGAAGCTGCAGGTCAACCCTCAGACCTGATCCATCTTCACCAGGCTCATTACACTCTGGCCACATGTAAGACTGTATCAATGCACTGCAACAGCCACAGTGGTACAATTGGTTTTGCAGGTACAGTCTGCTAAAACTACAATTCTACTTTTCCCAACGGCTGTGATCATCCCCATTCAAAGCTTGGACTCAGCTATACCTTCAGATACTGCAAATATATCTGTAAATTTGTACTGCAGGGTTTGTCATAGAGTCCAGCTTTAGATTTCATGGCTCAGCTATGAAAACAAGGTTGCCACTGAGGCCAGAAGAGTTCCCAGCAGTAAGAATTTCTCTGAAGTTTGACATTGTACTGGAAATAATGATGCAGCTGAGGAACCAACTCCATGGCTGAACCAAGTGCCTGATTTGAATAATATAGGCTGAACTCCAGTCTCAATAACACCTGGGAAAGCAACAATATAAATGAATATGGAATATAAAATATTTTAATTTGTGTATGGAAGAGATTTACTTGACTTTTTACAACCATAGATCTAATTTGTCAGCATGGGAAAAGACTTCATAGTATTTCATGAGCCTAGGTCTTTTCTGATCATCTAGATGACCTTAACGACAGTGATTGGAGAGAGACCTGAGCCTCAAGATTGATCCCATATTCAGAAAATACTGCAGTGTTTTACAGAAATAAAATAAGTGAAGAGAGTAGAATCAATACCTGGAAGCACAAGAAATACTTCAGATTTAGTAGCATTGATTAAAGCATGATTATTCAATAGCACACACAGGGGAAGCATAATTTTTCAGGAAAAATAAAATATTCTATGTAATATCTGAGAAACAAGACAGGAAAACAAAACTGTTAAAACAAATGTTAGGAAATAGACAGAACTTTTTACAACTAGAGCACATAAAAGTACAGAAGATGAGAGTGAGGATAATTAGAGCTGGTTCCTCATTACAGCATACAAATTGCAATAGTAGTCACTGCTTTTAGTCTGGGAGCCTTGTTCTTGGATATGACACAAAGACAGACTATTACACACTCTGGGTTCTGGTCATGAGTCTGATTAACTTAATTACCATGTGTGTTCATTTTTCCTAGATATACCAAGAGTTGGAACCAGAGTGGCTGTAGCTTACAGGTGGCTCCTGTGCTCCTCTGACAGAGATTTACAGGCTCATGATTGACAACAGCTTTAGTACTGGTTAAGGAGTTACTGAATTACATGTTTTACAGAAAAGTAAGAAGTACCCCACAACCCTCTTCTCTTTAATATTCTGGGTAACAGTGTGCAGCATTTCCTCAGTCAGTTCAGGAGTTGTTCAGCTTTCTCTTTGAGGGAATAATGCATCTATCTTACAGAGGATGGAGAGGCTCAGACATATCCCTCCAAATACATTACTGGAGTCCAAAATCTTTTGTTTCTTCCACTAAGTGAACGTATGGAATAAGTTGAATCCCAGTCTCCTTCACCTCTGCATGCACAGGCATTTATTACAGAAACATGGCTCTGTACCCCAGATCCCTAAGCCTCTGTGTACACTTGCTCTGGGACAAAGCTCGACCCTTTGGGTGTGTGGGGTTGCACAGCAGAGTCCAGGGTGCTGGAAGAGATCTGAAATCTTAGTGAAATAAATGTGTTCAAAATTTCTATTTTAAGCCTCTAGCTGGTCAATCTTTTGCAAGTGTTTCTTTTTTTTTTTTTTTTTTTTTTTTTTTTTTTTTTTTTTTTTTTTTTTTTTTTTTTTTTTTTTTTTTTTTCTGTCAATAGCATAGAATCATAGAACTGTCAATGTTGGAAAAGATATTCAAGATCATCAAGTCCAACCAGCAACTAAGTGCTACCAGTGTTACTCCTAAACCAGTTAACCAAACTATCCAGTGCCAGGTCCAGATGCCTTTTAAACCATCACAGAATGTCCTGATTTGGAAGGAGCCCACAAGAATCATCCAAGTCCAGCTTCTGGATCTGCACAAGACAATCCCAAGAATCTCACCGTGTGCGTGAGAGCATTGCCCAAATGCTTCTTGAACTCTGTCAGGTTTGACTCTTGACCACTCCCCTGGGGACCCTGTTCCAGTGCCCAGCCACCCTGTGGGTGAAAAACCTTCTCCTGATATCCAGCCTAAACATCCTCTGAGTCATCTTCAGGCCATTCACTTGGGTTCTCTCACTGATCACCAAAGAGGAGACTTGTACCTGCCCCTCTGTTTCCAGTTGTGGGGAAGCTGAAAACCACAGTGAGATCTCCCCTCAGACCCCTCCAAGCTGAACAGAATAAGTGACCTCAGCTGCTCCATGTATGCTTTCCCTTCCAGGCTCTTCCTCACCTTCATAGCCCTCCAGAAACTGAAAACTCCTTCACTGAGGGTAAACATTACTTAGCAACAATCAAAACATCACATACCAAAACTAAAATACAGCACTGTACCAGCTACTAGAAAGAAAATTATCTGTATCACAGCTGAAATCAGAGCACCCTGAACTGCACTCTTCCACACAGTCTTTCTGTACAAGAGGAAATAAAAAAACCAAGGAGGAGTTAAAAAAACAAGGAAGAGTTTAAAAACCAAGAAGGAGTTACCCTTTAAAAATGAACAACTGGAAATACTTTACCAAATCTCATTTGCTGACAGTAGTTTGCTACTTCACCAAAAATAGCAAACGTTCTCAGATGATGCTATCATAATCTCCTAAGTGCCATGCGCAGTATTACAAAATCAAAGATGGACATTTCTTAGTATTTATGTTTTAAAGCTTAGTTGTGAACCTGTCAGGTACTTCTGTTTTTGTAAGAAAAAAATAATAATACTTAGCATTTATATGGCACTGTTCACTCGTACAGTGCTTTCAAGTTATTATCTAATCAATCCACTCAGTCTCCCTGTGCAGCAAAGATGTTTTCCTATACCCATTAGACAAACTGTCTACACTACAAGGAAATATGTACCCTTGAGATCTCTAACCAGCTGAACTCCACACAAAAAGTTTGGATAAACTACAGATGAAATTCTTAAGTTGGTGAGAGTTTTGGGCCAGGCATCAGTGGTGTCAGACCACCACACCCACACCCTGCATTGTTCCTGTGAGAAGAGCTACCACCAACCACCTGCACTTCTTACAGGTTCCTGTTGTTATAAACTACATCTATACAGACAGTTGCAATAGGGAGTGTAGCCTGTGAGGTAGGATTAGAGGAGCATTTAGGATCCAGAGAGCAAAATCTTGTCAGTGCTTTTGTTTGGGATGGGTCACTGAGATGTGACACTGCTGATGAGAGTCCTTGTTGATGTGCAGCAAAACCACAGTGGGGATTATGCTGGCATGGAGGCAGAAATGATGTCAAAGATGTGTGTGGAACTGTTTTATCTAGTGGGATGGAAGCAAGTTGGCATACCAACTTTCCTCATTCTTGATTAAAAACAAAGATGGATCAAATACTAGAATCATGAAATCATCGAGTGGTTTAGTTTGAAAAGGACATTAAAGATCATGAAGTTCCAATCTCCCTGCCAGGGGCAGGGACACCTTTCACTCACCCAGGTCATTCAAAACCCCATCCAACCTGGCCTTGAATACCTCCAGGGATGAGGCATCCACAACTATTCTGGGCAACCATTTCCACTGTCTCACCTCTGCCACAGTAAAGAATTTATTCCTTATATCTGACTTAAACCTACTCTCTTTCACTTTAAAGCCCTTCACACTCATCCCATCACTACATGTCCTTGTAAAACAACACGCTCTCCAGCTCTCTTGTAGCCCCTCTAGGCACTGGAAATTTGCTAAAAGGTTTTCTCAGGGCCTTCCCTTCTGAGGAATGAATCCAGTCCAAAATTTAACATCCCTGAATTTTCCAATAAAACCCATGTGTTTGGAATCCATTAAGCTATTTTTTTTTTTTTCCAGACTTTTACTAGTGCTCCAGACTTTGGATGTCTGGAGCTACATGTCTGATTTTACTCACTGAAGAAGACTAGAATATAGGTTTTGAGGAAAATAAAACATATCAGAGGATTTCAGTATAAAGACTTGGTATCTTTGCATCTTCATATTCCTGGTAAGAGACTTGCAATGACAACTTTGGATGCAAAGTGTCATATAGTGACACTTAATGTAAATGACAGTAAGGAAATACCCAAACCAGAGGCAAATGCATTCTTTAGTTAAGTTGTGTGTACCTGAGTTGTCAAAACAGGCTAAGAGCAGGAGAATGGAAGAGGACTCAGTTCATGTTATACGAGAAAATGATAACTTTCCTCCATTCTCATTTTCTCTAAAGCATTTAGCTCTCCTGCCAGAGATATGTCAAGAAAAGTTTTAGATGTTTAGTTGTTACAGAATCACAGAATGGTTGAGACTGGGAGGAATCCGTGGAGGTCATAAATCCAACCACCCTGCCCAGACAGGGACACCTGGAGCCAGTTGCTCAGTACCCTGTTCCAGACAGTTTTGGAATATCTCCTAGGATGGAGACTCCATAAGCTCTCTGGGCCAGTTCCAGTGCTCCATCACTCTTCAAGTGAAAAAGGATTTCCTGATGTCACATTGGAACCTCCTGTCTTTGTTCCCACTGCCCCCTGTGCTGTCCCATTTACTGGGCCCCACTGTAAAGAGTTTATATCCTGCTGGTGTCATGGCTGTAACTGCCATCATGGTCAAAGGACATGGGCAAAACAAGAATTAGAGGCAGCTATAATGTGTTTTATTAGACCAACTGGTATAGTTGAAAAACAAGAGAATAACTTTTTGGTAAACAAATGCCCCCAAAGGATTGAAGTAGATCTTTGCAGGCAAATACAAAGTTGGCTGGCTGTTATTTACCCTCTGAGCACTGCAGTTTTACTCCCCATGGAATGCCTTGGAGCTGACTGAATAAAAGCAAAGATACAAAGACTGACTTATATGTACAAATCTTGCCACATTCCCCTTGAGCAGATGCCTGTTGGACTGTTGCTAATGCAGAGCAGAAAAATCAGGATGGATGCCAAGTGTTCAACTCTTATTTTTGAAAAGTGCTCTACTTCTCATAATGGAAAAGTTTGAAATATTTTCTTGTTCAGGGACAATGAGGCAAATCAACAGTCTTCAAGTAGAACTCAATTTTTGAGCATCAGGACCATGTATCTCTGCTTAACAAAAGCCTTTCTGTCCTGCAACTGAGATATAAAATTTGTGTTATGAACTGAAATCTGTGAAGTTATTCCTGCTGTTGTCTTTGTACAATGAAAAAGTTTAGATTCTAGATTTTTTTGCCTAATTAGAATCAATGCAGCACAATGCCACTGATTTCAATTGAGTTATACTGAATTGTATCAGTGTCACTGAGAGAATGATGTGACCCAAAGACTACAAGAGTATCTTGTCATAAAACTATAGCTTGATTGGAAATAATCTTTTAGGAAGAGAAAGTCAAGGTAATTCAGATAAAAATGAGAAATTAGGTTTGTGTGTTTGGCTTAATAAAGGATTCAATTTTTCATTTATTCTTAAAAGATCAATTTAGAAAAGAATCTTTATCATAAGTTATGTAAGATATATTCAGGAGGTTTTTTGTTTGCTTTCTTTAACAATTCAAATAATGATTTAATTCTGCTATTGTCCTAAATACCACTGGTTTCAGTGATAGTCTTGCTAAGAGAGGAATTTTGTGTCTGTAAATTACTGTACTGAACTGTTGAGCTGTGTGAGTAGGTATTGTTGGAAGAGTTTACTTTTTCCCCCAGAGGGACAATAGGATCTTAGAGAGACTTTCCTGTTTCAGATGGTCAGATATTTTTTTGGAGAAGTTGGTCTGAAATAGGACTAAAAAGAAATAAAACTAATCCAATGATTAATTTCTAAATTTACAGGGTGTGCAAAAAGCTGACTAATTTTTTTTTTAAAGATCTACAAGTAATTGAAGTGTTTTGTTTTCAATTTTACACCATGAATAATTTTATAAAAAGGCTATACTGTTATTTAAACCTTCCAATTAACTCAGAATAAATAAATTCCATATTGTCCTGATACAGGATTCTGCTACAGATGACAAGGTTAAAAATACTAACCTTATTAGATGAAATGAAGAACAACTGCTTATTGTAAGACTCTGAATCTGTTTTTTTGTTGTTAGTTTGGCTGGGCTTTTTATTTTCCAGTGGAAGTTAATAAATTTTACCCTTCTTTTTTTTCAATTCTTTAGCATGTTTCTGGAAGGTATAATAAACACTGCATATAATTCTGTTCTTTTTCCTTTGTAGTTGCAAGCCTTGCATAATTAATCTCTTTTTGGAAAACTCTCTATTTCTTAACCCAAATGAATGCCAGCACCAGAAATACAGATGTCTTAGAGAGACAGAAGTCTCTGCAATGTTTGAGAGGAATGAGTAAGTGATGAGGCAAATTTTCCATATAAAGGATAGGAATAAAAATATGTAGCACAAAATAATGCAGGAAACTAATACTGAGAGAGTGGACACAGAGGCCTTCTAAAAACATCCATTGAGGGGGTGAACAGGGGCTCTGCTCTTCCTGTGGTGTGGCCCTGGCTCCAAGAATTTATTGCAGATTAGATCAAGAAATGTTTATTCAATCCTTTCAGTCCTTGGGTTGACTTTGGGTACAATATGCAGCTTTTGGGGATCCATTTACCTGAAGCTTGAGGAAGATGGTTATGTAACACCAGTGTCAATGCTTAAGCAGTTTCATCCCATCCTGAGCTTTGAAAGTAACCTACAACTCTCAGTTACAGGTTGTAAGTAACCTATAACTCTTCTATTTGCTAAGGAAAATGGTAGGATTAATTTCTCCTGATATTAGCCGTTAGCATCCAGTCTAGGCAGATCATGCAGCACTCTCTCCAGTCAAAGGAGAGAGAGAGGGGTTTCTACAGAAAACAGGAATAAGCCACCCTTCCTTCACATGTGCCTACCAGTTACCAGTGATCCCAGTGACTGTCTTTACCAGTGTAATTAATTGTAAATGTCTCAGGTTCCAGTGATTCTTACCACAAAACCCCCATCGTCTTAGTCAAATATGTAAAATGTGCAGGATGACAATCTGATAAAACTTGTTTTGTGGCTTTTCAGTCATTTCTTCAAGCATCATGTAAAATGCATCATGTTCTCTTATAATTTGCTATTTCACAAACCTTTTCTGAGTTGAAAATTTTGCAGGCAAAGTTCATTAATTGATTCCCAGCATCACTTCTCCTCCTCTTCCCTGCTGCCCTTGTCAAATAACATTGGGCCATTGATTAACTCCTGGGGTATCCAGAAAGAAATATCCTGTATATTTACCTTTCAAAACCTGGATTTTTAACTTTCTGTGCTCTGTGTTTAATATCCTCTTCTATTCTCACCAAATAAATTAATTTTGATAAAATACTATGTGGTACTCATGCAAATGGTACAAAGAAATCTAGTCCCACCAGCTAACTTTATGAATTATAACAATCATTTCTTTCTAAATAAGAAAAAAAGGGAGATGATGTTTGTTTGACCAAGCCTGTTTTACAGGAAGTGACAGTAAGTGAGATTAATATTATCAATAAAGATGGAGAAGGAAACAATAGCTTAGTTTATTACTTCTGTCATAATTTTAGTAGAGATTTATATCTGACTGCCTAATGTCTGGCTCTGTGAAATATTATATTATTATCTTATAAATATTATTATTATATGATACAGATAATCCTCCAGAATGTGGGAATTTCCCTGCTTCTAAAAATGGGTTCAGGTAAAATCAGTTATGAAGGTAATTAACTAATTATTTGAAAACATCATGAGGGCAAGTTACTTGAGTCTTCTTTTTGGAAAATATTTGCTTTGAAGAGACTATGCTTTGTTTTACTACTATTACAATCTTTTTTATTATTCTACACTTACTACTTTAGATCATGGATACTTCTTCACTATGTATAGTTTCGTCTGTAATTCATTTACAATTCTAATTCCCATCCATTCATTTTTCTCAAGACCAGCTTTTTATAATACCTTGCTATTTTCTTTAACCGTATTATCATTGACTCATTTGTCTCTTTTATCAGTCACTGACAGATTTTAATTTGAAACTCACATTCACTGCCCTTTGTGCTCTCATTTTCAGCCTCATCTATATTTTTAGGTATTTTAAATTCAGGAGAACTTGCTTTGGTCACTTGGTCACTTTCACTTGTGGGAAAGCATAATTTACTCAGATAGACCCACAAAGAAAGGAGGAAAAACTTTACATTTTTAATTCCTCGTAACAAAATATTGATTAGACAGTATCAATTAGACAAATGAATATATATCAGAAGGAATTTGCACTAAATTTCTAACTTCAGTTGAAACTAACTTCAAATCATAACTAGCATTTTCCGTTTAAACCCCCATAATTTAGTAGATATGACATTTTTTAATGAAAAAAAATAGTTTTGTACAAATTTCTCATAGAAATGTTTTATCAAGTAACTGTTTACACTTCATGCTGTGATTTGTCAGTGTTACTTTCACTAGACAGAGACTCACACCACACTTTTTGGAGAGTCTCAGAACTTGACATGGTGTCAGGGGCCTCTCTTGCAGATTCACCAGCAGTAGGTTGGCATCATGGACATGTGTCCATTGTGTGGTCAGGACATCATACAGAGCTCTTATCTTTTTTGAAATGATAATAATTAGCCTTTTCAGCATCTAGTATCTCTCAGAATATCCTTCCTTCTGTGCTCTAAATACCAGTTCTTGCTAAATGAACTTCATTATGCGTGGAAATAAAGGTTGGCTGTGCTTTTTGGAAAAAGTCCTAAATTGTCAAAGACTGTGCATGGAGCCTGAGAGCAGGAGCTGCTCTGGTGAGGCTCCATCTGGGAAGGCAATCCATGCTGCAAATTTTCAGCTGGAAAGACAGAATTGCTCTCAACTAAGACAATAAATTAGATGATGATTCACATGCAGGGTTAATGGTAATATCTGTGGTGTCACAAGCATGCAGTAATTACAGCTGTGAAGATGAGCACTGTTGTAGCTGGTACAACAGCTAATTATTCAGTGCTGCTGGAAATTCCTTCCAAAACACTGGAGCTGGGGTCTCAAACAAGGAACTCTGAAACCACCTTCTGTCTTTCTGCTTAATACTTGTTAACCTCTTAAATCTGTGCCAACAGGCACCTTATTTTGTACAGGAGGGAAGGAAGAAAGGAAGGGAAAGAGAGAGGAAGGAAGGAAGGAAGGAAGGAAGGAAGGAAGGNGTGAAATATTACCAGAAAATGTTTGGAGGGTGGTACCCAAATATTCCTTTTATGAATTGCCAGTCACTCCTTTTTTTACTGACAGTTCCTTTGCCTGTCTTCGTTTATTTCCCTTTGGTCTTAGAGGATCATTGAAATGGGATACAGACACAATTCCCTGATGTTGAAATTACCAATTGCAGAAAAACCCAGACATGATTGTACATAGAAGAGGAATGACTTCATATTTCATGTGTAATCATAGAATCATGTAATGCTTTGGGTTCTAAGGGACCTTAAGGATCATCTATTTCCAGCACTCTGTCATGATACCAGTAGGCATTTGGACAGAAAAAACACAGAACTCCAGAGGGGGAGAGAGTCAGCAGGCAGCACAGTGCAACAGCTGATGCATATTTAGGTAGTCTTCAGTCCAACAAACACAGCTAGGGAAAGCCAGCTCCTTCTAGTGGGAAACTCAAGTGTCAGGATGAGAAACCCTGCTGGCTAATGTGGCCTGGGATAGAGGTTTATGGTCTACCCAGTGACACTCTTATTTCAGAACTGAAATATCTATCCCACCTGTGCTATCACAAGTAGGCAGCCCTTCCTCAGAGGGGTCCCTGCCAGAGCAAAGGGGCAGGGACACTCCTGAGGAAACACAGCCTGTGCATGACTCTCCCCAGTGCAGTGACACAAAGCACTGCAGAGGAAATACAGTAAAAGGTGGGCACCAGGGGGCAAAACCAGCAGGAAGAAAAGTTTGGCAGAAAGAAATCAGTAAGAAGCAAAGAGTGGCAAACAGAAACTGATAAGAACATAAAGACAGAAAGAATCCCTTATGGACAAGACCCTAACCTCCTGTTCCCCTTTATCTCACTAAAGGAATTAGGACAGACCAAGTGGAACTTGTTATTGAAAAAAAGGTACTTTGAGATTGGGAATGGGCAGAATATGGTGGTTTGGGTGGATTGGAGAAATAGAAGAAATTGTTTGCTGAAGTGTTTTGGTTTTTTTTTAATATTTTGCTAAAGTGTTTTGGTTTTTTGTTAATATTTTTTTTTACTCCATACATGAATAACTGATAAGACATTGTTATTAATTTGCAAATAATTAATTTTCTGAGTTATTGTTGTTTTGTCTGCAACAAAGTAACTATATGGTACTTTTTATAATCTTCTTAGTGTCTTGTCTTCTAAGAAGCATTGAATTATTGCCTAGAAGGCCCTAGCATTACATAGGGAGCACAAGGACATGCTGTTGTCAGCAGTGTCACATCCTGAAACCAGCCTGCTTAGCCAAGACAGCAGTGTGGCCACAGAGATCCATAAATTGAGACTGAAAACAGGAGGTGGGGAAGAATAAGAATTTCCTCACAAATCAATTTGTTTTTTGAACTTAAACATTTTACAAATACAAAGTCTATAATTACTACCTGCGGAATCATTTGTCTCTTGAGCACTGAACTCTGCAACAAATAAAGGTGGAAAATACTGAGGTAAATCTGCATTTGCATTTATACTCTAGCACTTCCACATACCTCTAATAAAGAGGGAATTTCAGGGCAGCTGGAATGATCATGAAAACTTTTCTGTAACCCACCCTATAGATACTGCCTGGGATTAATTACTGGGCTACAGCCTACTGGGACAGGCTCTCACTGCCTCCTCTTTTGAGCCTCCCTCACAACAGGATTGCACTGAAGCCCATCCTCCACAGCCAGAACAGTCAGTCCTGACCCTATTGCTGCTCTTCAGGAATCATTCTCCCTGGGCAGAAGCCTCCTATACTGAACTGTGTTCCTATCAGCAAGCTTCTTGGTGCAATAAGCTCTAGAACAGCCAAACCTCTTTGTAATCTGCTAAACTCCTTCATGTAGGTCCAATATTTGCCTACAAGTCTGATTTTAGCAGTAATTTCAAAGTCACCTCTGAGGACAAATTCAGTTATAGCCCCTGGGTTTTTTCCTATACAAAACAAGGACAGGAATTCTGATTGCATTCTTACCATTAAATGTCACTCT
Source organism: Rhadina sibilatrix (assembly GCA_013400275.1). NCBI lineage: Eukaryota > Metazoa > Chordata > Aves > Passeriformes > Phylloscopidae > Rhadina > Rhadina sibilatrix. The sequence goes on along the minus strand of VWYO01013535.1, from coordinate 28,214 downwards.
GTTTTTCTAAGTTCTTCTAAGCCTTCTGATGTTTACTTTTTGTGATGGAGTTTCTCACGCACTTTCATGTAAATAATGATTGTTTTGCATTCCTTTCTGGAGGAGGAGAGAATTATGGACTGTTGGTTTGACCAGTGGGGGTGGAGAGGACAATTTTCTTCCTCCAATCCATGGTCACTGTTGGAATTCTATAAATGTTGAGGTCTGTAAATGAACTGCCCCTTTTTTGCCTTGGACATCTCAGTGTGTGAGCGTTGTTCTTTCGTGTTGTATTGCGACATTAACTTATATTCCTGTTCCTAAACCCACTCTCCAAAGCACTTATCTAACTCTGTTGTACACCACAATGACACAGACTCTGACTCAGAAGGCTGAAATGACTGTGTTTATTTACGGGGATTTCTTCCCTTTTATGCTATTCTACAGAGAACAACTCTGGTGGTGAAACAAAGACAAACTTCTTCAATCACTTTGGTCAAACCTGAGGGACATCAAGAAGTCCCTCCTAGGGAAAGGAATGTAAACAAAGGTTGCAGTTAAAAAAACATGTCTCTTGTTTACAGAAAACTCTCTGGGGAAAGAGTTTCAGAAAACAAACATCTCAGGCACGAACCAGAGCTACACTTACCTTTCTTGTTTATGTTATGCCACCGCATCTGGATAATAATATCATCAGGAGATGAACTTAGGCAGGGCTTCTTTGAATTAGGCTCGGGATTCTTTGAATCAAGGAAAAACAGTTTCTGGATTCAGAATCAGACTGGGTACACACAACAGCAAAATCACACCCAAAATGTCACAACAGCAAAAATGTTCTTTATAGGATTGTCAACACTGACTCAAACACCATTTGGAAGTCAAGACGTTCAGCAATGTCCTCTGGGTGCTCCCTTCCAGCGATGGGAAAAGCATCCAGATCCCTTCTGAGTGCACAAGAGGGTCAGATGCAATCACAATTGGAGCAATACCATGTTTACAGCCTTGCTCCAAATGTGTTGGTCAGGCTCAGCGCTGCCTCACGGGGAGTTGTGAACACACAATCTGGCTCTCAATATTCCCTTTTTACCGTGGAAGTTACTACTCTTACCCCCTTCCAAACCAACAGCTCAGTTCTGGTTACCATATTCCCATCAGCACTGGTTTTGCATCTTTATTTGGTGGTCATGCTGTAGTTTCCCTGATACCTTCTGACTCTGACAGTGATTTTGTTGAGCTATTGCCTATCCTGTTGTCTGTAACATCCTGCCGTTTCTCATTTTGCTGTCTTGTTAGTGGCACCACGGGTCAGTGTAGGCCATCTGCATGCACACTGCTTCCCTTTGTAATCTGCAGCATCCTGCAGCTCCTCGTGTCTTTATCTTGTCAGAGGCACCACAAGACTGAGTGAGCCATCTGTACATGCATCTCAACACATACCTGCCTGTGCCATCTGCTGCTGTATTAACAGGCAGAGGTAAATAAAATATACGGCTGGCAAAAATAGGCACTTCTTTTGTACAGAAGATGAAGCTGAAAAAATCATGGCCATTGTACTGAGGAGCCCAGAACTGGACACAGCTCTCGAGAAATGGCCCCATTAGGGCTGAGTGAGGGGGAAAATCAGCTCACTCAACCTGCTGGCCATACTCTTCTCCATTCACCCCACTGGCCTTCCTGGCCAAAAGGACACTGCAAGCTCATGATCAACTTCTCACCCCCAAAGACTCCCAGCTCCTTTTCTACAGAGCTCCTCCCCAGTAGATCAGCCCCCAGCCTGTGGTGGTGTGTGGGGTTATTCATCCTCAGATGCAGGACCCAACACTAGCCCTTGTTGAAATCCATTAGGCTTTTCCACACTCAACTCTGCAGCCTGTCAAGATCAAGCTGAATGAATCGCAATAGCTACAGCTGTGTTCTACTAGATCTTGATTTGCCTTTGGGGTCATGTTTGGCCATCTTGTAATGGTGTTTTGCTGAAGTGAAGTTACAGCGCACCTTGTGTTTCCCACTCAGTTCCAGCCCCAGTTTCCACAACACCCTAAAAACCCAGTCCCAGACCTACAGTGAAACACAAAAAGGCCAAAAAGGCAGGTTCTATCCAAGTGGGTATGTCTGTCTGTGTGGAATTATAGAGACATCATAACTATCCTTTCCCATACAAGGAGGGCAGAGAAATAAAAGCTGACCACCATAAACCCTAAACAATCGTGCTGCACTAACACTGCAGCCAGTGCTCTCCTGAAATAAGGCTTCCACCAATTGGGTTTACCAGGCTCTTTCAAAGCACCTGATTTATGCAGGTTTTATTCAATATGTGCCATTAGCAAAACAATGATCTGTTTGTTTTCACTCAGTACATTTTAGTTATAGTTAACTTCCCAGAGACAAATTTAATTAGCGATTAATTCTCTCTGAATGCTGGGAGACTTCAAAAAGCTTTTCCCCTTGCTGGGGCTGCACAGTAAAGTGCATTGTAATTAGAAGCAAATGTGAGATCCCTTTCTTTTCTTATTAAGAAAAAGAAAGGATTAAATAGCTTTCTCCAAGAGAAGGATGAACTAAAAAAACCACAATAAATTGTCAAGACTTGCTTAATCTTAATCCTTATATGTTTATAGTCATAACTTTCAGCCCAAATTGTTTTAGGGACCAGCCAAGGGGTCAGTAGTGGCTAACAGGTCAGTCCAGGAGTCAGGCAGAAATAAGCTGCTGAGACAGAAGCAGAACACTCGATTCTGCTCAATGGACAAGTCATTATTTGTCTCTCACTTTGTTTTTTATCCTGCAGAAGAGCCTTTGGGGTCTCCCCTTTTCAGTGTGTATATTTATATTACCTAAAGCCACAGGTCCTTGGTCCTGCAGGCTCTTTCTTGCTAGAAAATGAAACTTCTCCAGACACAAACTCTGAAGAGATGAACACTCCAGTTCCTCTGTCTGTCTCTGCTCTGCACCAGGAGATCCCCTCTAGCTACAGGGATATGATCCAGGATAATGTCAGGGGACATCTCATTACACAGGTTATTGCAGCCTCTGTCTGAGGTGGTTGTGCCTCTCTGATCCATAAAGAGACACATTTTCTAGAGAAATGATCCCTCTGTGCCCTTGGGGCAGCACAGTAACTCACTGTCCTTTACACCACACACACACACTGAAGCTGTGAAGTGCTGTAAAGCCCAGGGTATGTATTTTTTTTCAGCAGGTCTGTAGCTCTGAGTGCTAATGCTCTGATCCTGCAAAGGAGACTGTGTGCACAAGACTTTTTCCCTGGTCTTGGGCAAACTGGCTGATAAAGGCTGCTGAGCTGTGCTCTGCGAGCAAAACTTCTGCGCGCTGCATGCAACTTCGCCCGGGGAAATGCCATAAAACCTTAGCAAGAAATATTTCACTTCTGTGGGGATTGTATGTCAGAGATAATGGGCCTAGTTTGAGGATGGCCTTTTACAGAAAGTTTAATATCATGCACTGGGCTCCTGTGATGGGTCTTTTGCCTTTTATGCTTGCAAACAGTATCCCCCAGGCTATGCCATCAACTGAGAAGCACAGAATTGTTTGAGGTTTTCTCTGCCTGACAAAGTCATGATTTAATCTCCATCCATTACCTTGATAAGTCTGAAAATAAGCTGCAGACACTCCAGAATGTTCTGGGATGCTTCTGATGTGTATAATGTCAAACCCCTCTCTTTTTAATAAAGGTGATGTAAATGTTGCCTTGCTTAGATTGGATTTTTATTCAATACATTAGGACTAAGCAGTCTATGGAACTTGTATTTCTGTTAGTGTTTTGGTCAAATAAGAGGAAATACCATTTCTAGTAGTTTTAAGTGGTGCATTTTTCAGGAAAAAGTATATATAGGGATTCTTACCAAACTATTCCAACAGTATTTTAAGCCTTAAACCAGTGCTTGGCTAGATCTGCTTTCCCAAGAACACACTACCAGTCAATTCTTAGAGTAATTTAAGACCAAATCTTGCTCAATTTTGTTACCATTCTGTATCACTCATCCTTACGAAAGGCTTCCAGAAGTTCAGCCCATTATAGAGTGGACCAGATAACTACAAAACCTTGTGCAGGCATTTTCCACAGGTAGCCACTGTCTGATACAATCTCTTTCCCAGCTGCCCAGACATGCTCAGCACCACAGGCTGGACCAAAGGTTAGGATGAGTCCTCATGCCAGACACAGCTCAGCTGGGTACAGACTTCCATCCATTGTCAGACATGAAAGGTAATGTGTTAGTTGCTTCAACTTCAAAACTTCACAGTACTTAAAAAAAAAAAAAAAAGCCTTGAATCACCATTTTACCATTTTATAGACATGCAGATGAGGTCTGCAGTGTTCAGTCATTTCACATTGTTCAGCAGCAGGAGGTTTTTCTTTGACCAGGAAGCTTCAGGAGCTGCCTTTAGTCAATTCATGATGGGTATCATCAAGGTTCCCTAGTCAAGGTACAAAAGCTTACAATCACAACAGTACCCAGTACTTGTGGAATGTGTGACAGGACATAAGAGAAGTTAAATTTTACAGATGATGACACTGCAACACAGAGCAGGGCAGTGGATTTTGCAAGGACACAGCAGAGCAGTCACAGGGTTCAAATATGCACATTTCTCTTCCCATGTAGTCATTTAGACATGCAGAGAACAAAGTTCTTCTGGGACAAGGTTCACACAAAAAATATTATTTGCAAAGATGACCCTGACTAAGCAGTTGACCCTTTTGGGTTGGAGTGCAAGGATAGGGACCTTGGTTCTGAAATAAGCATTTGATTGCTGCCAGAACTGGCTTTTGATGCTTTTTGACTTCTCCAGACTGACTTTGGAAATGTGAAATTACAAAAGCAGTATGATTAGTTTTTGACATACAAAAATTCACTCTGTGATCTGAGGGAGAAAAGAATAAGGTTTACGAATGCCCTTCTTTTCTATTTTTTTTTTTTAATAAACTATTCCTTACAATGATTATGTAATATTTAAATTGTAATTGTAATTGTAAATATGTAAAAAANAATAAGGTTTACGAATGCCCTTCTTTTCTATTTTTTTTAAATAAACTATTCCTTACAATGAGTATGTAATATAGTAGTTTTCAAACTTTTCATGTTTGTAGTGAGGTCAGAGAATATTTGTTGCTGTAGAGATATATGTGGAGTCCTAATGCCATGTTTTTCCCTGTTACTAAGCCCTAGTAAGCACCCTACAATTGTAAATTTGACATCATAATTCCTCAGGACTCGTTAGAGAAAGCACAACTGAGAGTGCAAAGAGATTAAATGTTTTTTGTGTTTGAGTTCTTTCCATCATTACTTTTTTCCTTTAAAAACACCCTCAGATCCCTTCTTTTTAGCATTTTTCTCCCCCCAAACTAATTTCATTTACTGCAAAATAAGTTTGTAAATCCCTTGATCTGAAAAGCTGAGAGCTCATGTATTGATTAGCCACTCAGCTATGCTGCTGCAGTGTTTTCAGCTCTGTCTCAGTTGCTACAAGTTTGTCTAAAACATTAATGTTCAGTGACTTCATTTGAAAACTGATTTGAATGGAGGGTAGGGCAGGACAACACTGAATTACACAGCACAGAAGAACACACATGAGGTATTTTTGTAGAGAGAGGAGAAAAGAGAGGCCAGCCCAGTGTGTCAAGTATGCAGATGGGAGGCACAATATCTCTTCTTTAGTTAGGGTTCAAATGCTTCACTGTCATTGCTGTGCAACTGAAGCATGAGAATCTTATCAACTGCATAGCTTGGAGGCTGAGCTGCAACTACAAACAGACTGACTGGTCTTCACACCTTACATTGAAATTTCTGACAGGCCTTTCTCCATCCTTCGTGCTAATGCTGTGTCCAAGTTCTCCACACTAATTTTAATTCAGTCATGTCTGTAAGGATGTGGCTGTTGCACCCCCAGCAGCAGTCAGTACGTGCAGGAGCCTGGGTTCTGCTGATGGGATACAGAGCTATAAAATATACTGTACTAACAGCCTGTTTATTTTGCTTGTACCTGTCATATGAGGAGAGGCTGAGAGATCTTGGACTTTTCAGTCCAGAGAAGAGAAAGCTGGGGGAGAATCTTATCAATGTGTACAAAACAATATAAATATCTGGTGGAAAGGGATGAAGAAGAAAATGAAGAAACAGCAGCAGCCACACTCCTCTAAATAGTGCCAGTTGAGAGGGCAAGAGGAAGTGGGAACAAACTAAATAGGAGAAGTTCAATTTGAACACAAGAAAACACATTTTTACCATGCTGGTGGTCAGAATCTGAAGTTTCAAATCATGAAGCAAGTATGAAACAAACCCAATACTAATCACAGTTCATGGCCAAGTTAAGATAAATTCTACAAGACAGGGAAATGCTAAAAAAAACCTAAAACACCCCAAATAAGAAATGAATTGTGTATACAAATAAAATAGCAAAGAGAATGAATGGGTACAGCAAGAAAGACAAGGACGTATTGCTGTGGTTTTGAGTCCAGCTGGAGATAAAAAACCACACACACCTTCATTTGAAATCATTCTTCCTCCAAGTCACTTTATAGAGAACTGTTACAGTCAGAAGAAATTTAATTCTACCTCAGCCAAAACCATCACACTCATCCTGCTGATTGCAGCAAGCATTTGAAAATGTTACTTTTAATGAGAAACCATTTGTTAGAAATCAGAGCAGGGTGTCAGAAGATTACTTTTACTCTGCCCTATCTTTTCTGGAACAATGTGAAAACCATTCAGAATGAGAGAAAACAGGGCTGGGAGGGGATCTGAGAGGATGTCCAGTTCATGCTCACTGTGGTGTTAACAATACCAAACCAGATGGCAGCATGTTGGACTTTCCATCCCTTGTGTAGACTGCTCCAGGGCTTAGCTTCCATACTCACCAGAAAGATTTCCTAATGTCTACTGGATTCCTGTTTTGTTTCAATTTAAGATAAACTTTGCTCATCTCATTGGGCATGGACAAATATCTGCTGTTATTTATCAAAATTTCTCTTTAAATTTAAAAGTTTCTAGAAAAAAACAGATGCAATTCCTTTGATTGTTCTTGTACTGCTTTTGCCCTGGATAAATTTCTTCACAGTGGCTATTGTGGGTCTGTATTTTGTTCTGGAAATAGTGTTGCTTGCACACTGATGTTTCAGCTCCTGCTGGGCAGCATTTGCACAACATCAAGGACTCTTCTGCTCCTGACATTGTCCCAGTAGTGAATAAGCTGGAGGTGCACAAGAGGATGGGAGAGGTGTCTTGGTTTGGAAAGACAGGTATCTGCCAGGGAAACTGGGGTTTCCCTTAGAATGGAGAATGTAAACCCCTCACCCCCCATAAATTATAATTTTGCAATTAAGGGCTTTCAGGCAAAGATTTGGAAATAAGAACAACAGTTCTTTACTAGGAATATTAACAATACAAATGTAGTAGAAAACAAAACCACCCAACCAAACCAGCAAACAAACAAACAACAATTTTGGAAAACACTGACAGAGTCAGAGCTACAACCTGACACCCTGTTGGTCAGAGTGTTGGAAGCAGTTCAAAAGTGAGTCCTCCTGGAGTGGCAGATGTGGTTCTGATGAAGTGGAGATGATCCTGTAGAACAAGGGTCCAGTGATGGTGAGAAGGGTCCAGTCTTCCTCCGGGAATCTGGTGAAGCCAGATACCTTCGTGTTCTTATGTCTCAGTTTTATCCAGGTAAGAATGGTTGGCTCCCCCCACTGGATGGAGCATCTCACAATGGAATATGGATGTGCTGCTTGGGGGAGGAGAACAGCTTGGGGAATCTTAATGGCCCATTGTGAAGAGATAAGAAACATTGCCCTACCTGGTTTTAACAGCTGGCCCATTATCTTTATCTCTTGTGACTCCTCCTCCCAGAGTCACAAGAGATAAAGAAAAACATCTCCCCAACTTCTTTCAACAAATGAAATAGAATACACATCTTTGGTTCCATAACCCAAGACAAGGGGACACAGCTGGGACAGCTTACCCCAACTGACCAATTTCCAAATGACACGATGGCATGCTCAGCAATAAAACTAAGAAGGAAGTTTGTTGTGGGGGAATGGGGCAGTGCTTGGAGACTGGCTGAACATGGGGTGGCTGGTGGTGAGCAATTGTTTCCGTTTGTATCCTTTGTCTTTCTTGGGTTTTATTTTCCTCTCTATGTTTTTTTAAAATCTCTTTTCCCTTACTTTAAAAAATATTATTGTTATTATTTATCATTATTATTGTTTTAATTATTAAACTGCTTTTAGCTCAAGCCATGTGTTTATTTTCACTTTTGCCCTTCCAATTAATTCCCCCATCCTGAGGTGGAGGAAGGAGGTTTGAGTGAATAAGTGTGTGGTGCGTAGTTGTCAGCTGGTCAAAACCATGGCAGTTTTTTTTTTTTCTAGATCATTGAATTTACAGGTGTTTCCATTCTTGTCAGGCAATACTGGTGTCCTGTCCCACAGAATAGTTGATGAAGTGCTTAGAAGGTACATCCTCCCAAATGACATTGATTATACGTCATTCTCAAGTAAGGATGGAGCATGCTCTTGCTTCAACAATGTAGTACCAGAAATGGGGCTCAGTTGACTAAAATAAGTTTTCTAGATCTGCATTAGAATGGGGTAAATCTGACCTTCCTCCTTAGGTTAAAATGAGCTGAGACTCATGGACTAGGCTGAGATGGATACTGATGACAAGGAGACCCTGCAGTCAAAAGTCCTGGGCCAATATCACACAGATTTCTGAATTATTTGGCTTACATGTGTCCTTAACACATGTGACACTTGACCCATAAATAAAGCTGTCACTGCTCTGGTACAGGATCTTAGTTGGACATGTACCCATGTTTGTCCTACCATCATTCTCCTACCCTGGGAATAAATTCCTTTTCTTTCCAATTCAATTACATCTCACGCAGAGGCTCTATTAGTAATCAGCTGCACGATTTTCCAAGCACACTATTGAGATATGGAAACACATAACCTTAGGGGTTAAAAAAGCTTTGAATGAGCTGACAGTCATCTTGGAAAACCTCCACTTCTCTGTATTAGTTTGGAGCTGTTTGCCCTGGTCTTACCCTGGTGTAATTCATGGCAGAATTTGATTCTGTGTAAATAGTGTTTATTGAAAGCAGAAAGTAGCACATGGAACTCATACTATATTCACTATCATTTGTTAATCACCCATTTGAATTCCAGTTGTACTAAGATCAGCTTCTCCAAGTAAAAAACAGCATGAGAATAACTGGATAGAAATCAACCTGTTTTTTGTTTGCCTGCAAATTCTCTGCATCTTATCCCCGAGGAGGCTCTCAAAGCACTTCACAAACATTTCCTGAGCCTTAGTGACAGGCTGCAAGAGAGATAAGTATTCATACAGGTGAAGATAACATATTTTTGCAAAAGAAATCCTGTATCTCACACACAAGTTGTGGTCCACTGCAGAGAATACTGAGTTAAACCTTATGCCAGTTATGGAGGTGAACAAGACATTGATGATGGTCTTTGTTGGTATAAAATTTATGACTCATCATCTCCTTGTGGAGTTCCAGGAGCAAAAACATATTGACATTTTAAAATGGTAGGGCCTCTGGGCATATTTCAAAGTTCTGGCCTGCTGCTTTAGGAAGGCCTGCTTTAGAAAAGAGGTGTTTTGGGGTTTTACTTCTGATTGGAAAGGGAGGTGTGTAGCTGCATAGCTTTAGATATTTGAGTGGGTTTCTGGTTAAGGACTGCACTCCCAGGAGTGTCAGTAGAGAAACTGTTTCAGATAGTTTAATTGGCTTCTTGACTCTGCAGAGATGAGTGGTAGACGTTGTGACTCTCAGTTCTGTGTGTTTATACACAGCTTTTAATTCTTATCTGAAAAAAAATCCTATCTAAAAAAACCTGTCCCTTCTTTTGTGGAAAAAATAATTAAACTTAATGTGATATTTCTTGTTACTTAACTTGATCTTATGTAAACTGATGTCTCCTTGCACTCATTATAAAGATATGGTTGTGATTCATGGAAAATTATTTTTGGTACAAAAAGGTTAGTGAGCAGGTTAATGGGGTGCTGGGGGTTTAAGTTTCTTTTCTTTTGTTCCTTTTTATTTAGAGAATTTTTCCCATAAATTGCTAGGAAACACTAACAAACTATGCACTTAGGAAAAACAAAAGAAGAGGCCAAGCTCGGGGAGGAGGGCGTCTGGTTGCACTTCTCTTACCTGGGAGTTTCTCTCCAAGGGGCAGAGATCCCGGGAGGATTGGGCAGGTAAAGGACAGGGGCTGGGGCAGCTGGTGGTTCTCTCATTCTCGGTTTTGGAGGAGGACGGTGGGAGCTGCTGCCTAGGGAGGGGAATTTGCTGCTGCTGCCAGAGCCCAACCCAGAGCTGCTTCTTCTGCTATGGGGTGAGCCCCTTCTCGTGAGAGCAGCCACTGAACTGGGACCTTATTGTCACCCACCTCACTAAAAGAGGGACCTATCCCCATCTGCTCGGGTGCCCGGGATCCTGAGCCCAGAGCTGCCTGTATGGACTGAATGGTTTCCACATCTCAGCTAGGAGTAAAATGAAATGAACACTTGGCTTGAACCTTTAGGACACAGAACAAGTATTTTGTTCATTTACAGTTCAAGCAGCTAAGATCTCTCAATCTTTATTGAGCATTCAACCTATATAAAGAAGTCCATGGAGGAGGAATTGAACTGCAATTGGAGCCTTGAATGTTGTGAAATTTAGGACCATAGGAAACCTGCCTTTCAGTAAAATCAAAATATGGACATTAGACTGGTCACAGAAGTATTGCTGCATGTGTACAGCCTGGCTCCTTCTAAACAAAGAAATGGCTCTCCATGTTCTGCTGAGATTCCCAGGGAGCAGTAATGACTTCAGGTGGGCTAGGAATCCTCTCACAGAGGAAGCTGATACCAGGAAAATGTCAAGGCTTTGTGCATATAGTTCATATAGTGCATATTTGGTCAGTTTTCAGGCCTGCTGTCATCTTTTACATCTGCATTGGAGCAAAACTTGTACAAAGCAGGATTAATCATCCACTGCTCCAATAAAAAAATTGTTCAATTGCCAAGAACAACTCAATTCTACAGAGTAAATATCTATTTCCTTTGCTCATTTGACACTCATCAAAGTTACTTTTATTTTTCTTAGGAATACAGGTGCTTTTGTTAAGAGTCAAATTAGAACTGACAAGTTGTGAGCTTTCCCCTTCCTTTCCCACCTTTCATCTTCCAGCCTGAGTCACGTAACACACAATCCCTTCCAGCTTCCCAAGTGGAGTCTCAGTGAGAAATGATGTCCAGGCTTAAATGAAGGAAGAAATATCATGGAGGGCAATGAAACCCACACAGTGCAGGGTCCTGAATTGAGGCAGAACTGGTGGTACAGAGAGATTTATTCTCCTGTGAAATCCTGGGTGAGGTGCAGCTCAGCCTTGTTTCCTCCTATCTGCCAAGAAAACATCTGGTTTAGATGGGAAAATTATTGCAGAATATTATCATGATATAGCTGCTCTGGTCAAGTCCTGCTGGTTCCCACATTGCAGGAGTGTGGGACAACTCTGATTGATTACTTCCTGCATATCTACAAACAAAAGGGTTGGGAAACCATCAGGCACATACCAGATCACATACCAGCCAGCCTAAGGCATCAGCATTACACTGCTCCTGAGCAGACATTCAGTCCAAGGCACAAGGTGTCCCTTAAACAAATAAAAAGCATTGCAAATACAAGTTTATTTAACCTACCAGGAAGCCAAGAATATGGCATTGCCTCAAGCGGTTTCCTCTTTAGGGTATAAAATTTGGAATAATATTAGCATTTTCCTATTAAAAATTAAAGTGTTACCATCTGGGAATTGCTTCCTTCCTCTTGCTCCTGTCTTTATCTGCTATTTCTTCTGACAGAACTTCCAAAGCTTGATCCTAGAATTGGCTGGACCATAGTTTATTGGATGGCAGAAGGTATTTCACACCCTTTAACCTCACTAATGTAATCACAATTTCCTTCAAGCTAATGAATAAAGTTCCTGTTATTATATATATATTTTCCTTCTGCTGGAGGGAAATAGTGTTATCTGCTTCATGCACATTCCTCAGCACCACATTGTTGGAATGCCCCCAAGCACAATTTTATCTATAATAATACAATATTAATTTTAGAAAAAGGGGAAAAAATTAAAAAGGCTCCTCTGCTGCCTGCAGGACATAGATTGAGCTTCTAGGATTTTTCTGCCTGCTTGGAAGGGAGCAGTGTACATTAGATTTCAGGCACGTCACAATTTATGCAGTGGGTTTTCATCTTGACTTGCTGCAACAGTAAAGAGAAGAGCATCTGTAAGAATATATTCTTCTCGAGCACCTTTTATCCACTGCTTTCCAGATGCTTGAATCCCAACTTAATTTTCCCTACAGCACTGGAAGGCAGCTGGCAGAGATTTAAGGGGGAGGAGAAGGGACAGCAGTTTCCTCCTCCTCAACCTGGCTTCCACCTCCTGAGCAGGGATTCCACTGGCACCACCTGGGGTTGCTCAGAGGAGCTGGGGCTGGTCCAGCACTGCCAGGTTGGAGGGGCAGGCTGTACTGCAGGCTGGGGTTGAGTCACCGGAGATGCTCAAATCTCAGCTTCCTCAAAAGCTGTGCAGGCTCTGAGCATGGCCCCAGGAAGGTACCAAACCTCCTGTCACAATTGTCTCTTGTGTGAGATGGGAAAGGTTCTCCAGTGGCAGTAAACTGAGAGGACCACCACAGAGCAGAAGCAAGGATGTATCTAGAAAGAAGAAGAAAATCTCCCAAATAAAATGCAAAGCTTTCCTTTCAGAATTTTCTTGAAGCGATGATACTTCAGGAAGTCTAGTTCCCTCCTTCTGCAAAGGGTGAATGAAGAAAGAAATAAAAATAATATTAAAATTATTTTGCCCTTTTATTTTGCCTATTTTGCCCTTTTATTTATTCTCTGGAATATAATTTTGCTCTCTATTCCTCCTTTTTTCATTCCCATCACACACACACATATATACACATATACATGTATTTAGCATATGTATGCGTATTAGTTCCCTATGAGCAAAGACATCAAGTTTTACCCTTGAAGGAGAAGAATAAATGACAGCAAGCTAATTCAATAGAAGATACCATTAATTATTAAAAATATCATTACTTTTGAAAGTATTTCACCTTATCTAAAGGTAACATATGAAAGTGGACTGAGAAATTAATTTGGCAGATATAGTAGTAAAGAAAATCTCTGCTAGAAATAACCATTCTTTTCCACAGATCTCTTTCTTTAAGTGATGCCACTGAACTCTGGCACTTTTCACTGGATGTCTTACCACCTTTGCTCTTTTCACAGCAGCATTTAGAGGTGCAATTGAGAGCATGAGATCCCTGCTGGGTCTCATACAGGCACACAGCACGAAATCTTGCATAAACACAAGAAAGGTTTTGCATCATTATTTTCTTAGCAGAATAGAAAAGGCTGGTTATAAACAGGCAGGAAATTTGAGGTTCCTCCTAAAGCCCTGGAATAGGTCATTGGCAGAGGTGAGACTGGCTTTAGGGCAGCCACGGAGAGGGGGCGAAATTTTGGCCACTGGATTGTCCTTTCAGACACACTTATGTACACCTCCTTCTCTCCCTTGGGATTGCAAAGAACCACTCATTTAATAGTACTGAGAAATAATTTCTCTGCTTCAGCTTTTGGTCAGCCCTGAACTGGTCAGGCTGTTGGACTCGGTGGTCATTGGAGGTCTCCTCCTACTGAAATACTGTATTCTATTTTATTCTGTTCTGTTCTATTCTATTCATAAACAATAGTTATGCTACCATTAAGTGCAAAAAAAGCCAATATTTCTGTAAGGGAGAGGAATATCACATCCAACAACATTGATTCAAACATTTTTCAATTCAAACATGTTTCTGCCATGCTTCAGATTTTGTACTTCAATTTAATTTGGAAACTAGGGACCATTTTACCTCATTGTTTCCTTTCATCAAAGCAGCTTCCTAATATTTGCTAATTTGTCTCAAACATCTGCCTTTAGAAGACAAGTGTCTCTTCTTCCAGGTGTTTCTGGCTTTCATGAAAGGGTTCCTTTCTGGGCCTTTGTTAATCTGACAGGGTGCCTTCTATTTGTCCAAGTGCATCCAGTAAGAGCTGTCCCAGCTATGGAGAGTTACAATGAACAGCCTGGTAACTTAATGGAGAGCACTGAAGGGTTTCTGCCTATTAGAGAACCTACTGTATTGAGTTTACAGGACCATGTTTTGGTAGCAAAAGGGCTACAAGGGTAGCATCTGTGAGAAGCTGCCTGAAGCTTTCCTTATGGACTGGCAGCTGGCCAAAGCTGAGCCCATTTGCACTCCTGGGATAATGTATTTCAGAAAGGGGGAAACACCTGCAGAGCTGCATTTGGAGAGAGGAGTAAAAGTATGTGAAAGAAACCTCTCTGCAGACACCAGGTCAGTGCAGAAGGAGGGGCAGGAGGTGCTCCAGGTGCCAGAGCAGAGATTCTCTTGCAGGTCATGGTGAGGCAGCTGTGTCCCTGCAGCCCACGGGGGTACATGGGGGAGCAGAGATCCACCTGTAGTCCCTATGGAGCAGGGGGATGCCCAAAGGAGGCAGTGATTCCATGGGAAGCCTCTGACTTGGCAGACTTCTGGCAGAACCTGTGGACCCAAGGAGAGAGAATCCCACACTGGAACAAGTTTACTGCCAGGACCTGGGACCCCAAGAGAAACCCACACTGGATCAGCCTGTCCCTGAAGGACTGTCTCCCATGAGAGGGACCCATGCTGGAGCAGGGGAAGAGTGTGAGGAGTCCTTTCCGTGAGGAGGAAGGAGTGTCAGAGACAGTGTATGATGAACATACACTGCATTGCTGAGGGGGAGATGGGAGAAAATCCAGGAGTGAAGCTGAGCCTAGGAAGAAGTGAGGGATGGGGGAAAGGTGTTTTAAGATTTGATTTTATTTCTCATTACTCTACTCTGATTTCGTTGGTAGTAAATTAAACTAATTTTCCTAAGTGTGGTTTTTTCATGATGGTACCTGGTGAGTGATCTCTCCCTACCCCTATCTTGACTCATGAGCTTTTCCATCATGTTTTCTCTCCCTTGTCCAGCTGAGGAGGGATGTGACAGAGTGTCTTTGGTGGGCACCTAGTGTCCAGCCAAGGTCAACTCATCTCAGGATTATGGTATTTCAGTACACCTCAGTCTGGTGCAGGATTTGCCAGGACAGGCTTGACAAAGCAGAGGAGATATAGGTTTAGAAACACAGTAAATCAAACCATTATGCAGTAAATTGTGAGGAGGTTGGCACTAGCAGTTAGTCAGCTGCCAGGAATTCATGTGTGGTGTCTGATAGGGAGTCAGATCAGTGACAGAAATGTGTGATTGGGCAGCACAGGGTGCATCTGAAATTATTTTTGTAAATGGAAGCACCGGCAGAGAATGCAATAAAAAATTCTCTTTGCATACATATTTAACCCTGCCCAGTCCCTGCTGTCAGTCAGTGTGAACACTCCACTGAGGGTGTTATTAAAGGGCTATTTTGGTTAATCTCCACTTTATGTTTGCACACTTAGCTGAGCAGTGCTGCAGTGGATCTGTCAGCTCCCTAAACACAGGCAGCTGACAAGAACCTTGAGAGCAGCACCTGTACATATGCAAACAGAAAAAGCAGAAGCATGTATGTTCTCCATCTGGCTCCAGTCTGGAGCTTTAGGTCTATTAATCATATATTTGAAAGCTTTTGCAACTAGTTCATTTCCTGACTCAGAGGAGTAATGGTTCAGTGCTCAGCACTGAGAAGACAGCCTCCTCATTTTATCCCTGGCTCTGCAATCAATTCACAGCACAGTGAGTTAATCTCTTAGGATTAGGCCCAAAGGGATGAAGATATAAAATTAAATCAGAGACATACCTCCTTCCAGGATTTGGCTACTAGATTGTAATCCAGAACCTGGGGACAGGTGCCTGGTCCCTCCACATAGATCCCGTGGGGAGAAACAGTTGTGTCAATCCAGGAAACCTTAAAGGAGAACAAAACACTGGGGGAAAGGGCACACAGTAATTAACTCTTCTTTCTCCTCCAGGTGTGAATGCTTATCCAAGATATGTTCACTCTCGCTAAATGGTTCCAGTTCTTCTTCATCAAATCAGTACCTTTTCTATCTTTGTAATGAAAAATTATGTTTTATCAATGGAAAATCTCTAATGCAGTTTTGGTAACATCCCTAAGCACACCATGTGGGAGAGCTGGTCCCAGTTTCACAGCTGCATAGAAGGATTCAAAGACACCTCCAAGAATACAATCTACCTATTTGGATGTGGGGAGGAGAGAGGTTTCTATTCCTCCTGTTGAAGCTATTCTCTTTTACAGGAAAAATACCCAAGAAGTCATGGTATCATTATATTTGGAAATACTGCAAGCTCAACTGGACAATGCCAAGAGCAACCAGAACTAACCCTGAAGCTGATACTGCTTTGAGCAAAGAATGAACGAGATGATATCCCAATAAGTATCCCTGCCAGACTTATGTAAGTCTATGATTCTAGAATTACATGGAAAATACTTTAGAGAAAAGAATATGTGAGAGTTTCCTTGCTTCCCAAAATCTGGGACTCTCACTGTGAAGGACTTCCCTGTCACCTAAAACTGTTTGTATATTTTCTCCTGTATTCAGAGGTTATGGAATTACCTCTTTTCCTTCTTTTACCAACTGCTAGTCATATACCTACTTGAGAAACAGGATGCTCCATCTAAATCCATGTTAAATTGTAAGATGGACTTTCAGGGAAAGTGTCTTGTCAGATGTTCAGGGCTGGTAGACAGGATGCTGTGTAGTCTGTGGATCTGGTCAGTACTGCACAGAATAAAACACAGAAATATAACAGAGATATCTGATCAGGATAAGCAAAGAGTGAAGTAGTCTTGAGAGGAAGAGGTATAGATTTATGCACCCAAGTTTTACCAACTTCCTATTGTCTGTGCTTAGTTTCCTTAGAGACAGCCTCAAAACCAGGTTCCAAATATCATTACTTATGCTACCAAACAAGTTGCCTGAATTTCATCTGGACTTAGCAGACACATCTGATTTATTTCAACACTAACAGGTTCATGACTGAAATAAAATCATACACAGATGAGTGTTTCAATTGCTACTGTTATTAATCCTGCTGTTTAGGTTCATGTTTAACAGGAGGCATATGCAAGGCTCATTTCATATCAAAACAGTGAAGAAGCTTCTCATCTGTCACTGTCACAGACATCTGTGAGGAGCCACCTGCAGCACTTTTCAGGGCAGACAGGAATTGAAGAGTGTGAAAAGTCAGCGTGACAAGCAGAGGGACTGTGATACTGATTGTGCAATGTGTTTTCCTTGTCAAAATGGAATGAACCTGTCTCAGAGGATCCTATTTTTTCACCTCACACAGGCACAAAGTGGGAGTCACAAGATGCCACAGTGCATTGGAGGCATGTGGCAGTGAATGATCTCTGCTATGGAATAATTGCTCCTCCTGCCCTTGACAGGTCAGTTATGGGCAGCAGAGGGATGCTTTCCTGTCCTCTGTGGAGCACAGAGAGCTCATGCTGAGACCTTTCCAGCCAATATTTGCCTTGGATGCTTTCCAGAATGGAGAAGCACAGAACTTACCCAGCTTTTGAAATGGGATCACCCTTCCAGTGCACTCACTCTACCAGAAAATTCCTGACCAAGCACAAGCCAGGTCCCATTCCCAGTAGGAAGTCTGCATGTTTTTCCAATGAGCCAGTCTGTTCCTGGGAGTATGAGAGTTTCAGATGTGCACCTTTCCTCACAAAACTGCCCCAGCTCTGGACAACTGTACTGATCTTCTTTAATTTACAACAGCAAGTGAAACCACAAAGCTCTATTGGCTCTATTGGCAGGAAATAATCCCAGCTATTTCACTCTGGAGAGGGAGTCTGTAGACAACTTACAAGGTAAGCTGTGGAACAGTGTCCCAAGTATATCTCACAATAATTTGAGGTTGGCAAACATTTCAGCAATGTCATAGGAAGGCTTTCCTTGTCTTCAGTCCATGTCAGCTGAACCATTTCTTTCTTAGCTGGCTCCCCTCACAGACATTTCATTCATTTTCCCTGTTTCTGGTGTGGGACAGGGAAACTGCAATCCTGGCTCTGGGCCCTGGGCATTTACCCTGGTTACTTGTTATTGACACAAGCCAGAACCATATCCTCTAGAGTAAGACATAAGAGTTGGGAGGATATTTAGGTGGAACAATTTCCACCTCTGGATGCCTCATTATAAACTCAAGGGCTGATGGAAAAAAAACCCAAAAAACAACACAAACAAACAATCAAAAACCACCACAAAAAAACCCCAAACAAAAACAAACAAAAAACCTCCCTGTTTTTCATTCCTACTCAGGTAGAAACTCAGGTAAGGTGACCATGGGAAATCATTCCTCCCTCTCTGAAGTTATCTTTATGGAACTGTTATAGCAACCAAAGATGCCTCTACTTCAATCTCATACCAAATTTAATCATCCTTTTCTTTCAAATCTGAACAGCTTTCTAATGGATGGTCTATCTTGAATATTAAAACAAAAATATTTAAAACATTTCCATACATGTATTGCATGAAAAATATGCCAGCCTCATAACAACTCTAAAGCAATTTTTAGTAAATGTCTAATTCATTTTCTCTCTAATCCCCAAAGTCTATCTAATTCCTCTCCAGACCAAGCAAGCATCTGGTAGAGCTGAAAAGATCCTGTAACTTACATCATACACTATATTTCTCTAAGTATATATATATTGACAGTGATGTTTCAACCACAGAATTATCAATTATAAAACTTTGATATTTCCACTTTGCTCACCAGAGTGCTAAACTTCCTAGGACTCTGTTGCCATCACCTTATGTTCCCAGAAGGCTGGATTTTCCACTTATCTGCTGGACAAAACTCTTCTCTCCAGTTCTTTCCCTGTCCTGCTCTTTGTGCCAGTGAACATCTATTTTGACATGTTTGTCACAGTTCTACTAGAAAGAGGGTGTGTAATGTTGCTATAATATGGTAAATACCTTATTGTCACCATCATGGGCCTTAGGAAAGAACCACATGAACTGCTATTGTAGCATTTAATCAGTTGTTTATAAAGCTGTAATCTTCATTTAGTAGATTGACTTTGAGACCAGATGACACTAATCATTCTGTATTTTGTTTTATCTGCATTTTATTTTTACTTAATTGCTTTGGTTAGTGAAATTCTGTAAATTCACTGGTCTATCTCACTTCCTGAGGGATGTTCCTGTGAATTAAAATACCAGTTTAACAAAGCAGTTTCACAAGTACAGTACAGCAGAAAACACACAAAAATAATTTATAAATAAACTTGTTAAAAAGAAATAGCTTCTTCAATTTGAAGAAGGTTTATTTTATTTTAAATCTGTATGAAAGTGAAAAATATGCCTTCAATATAATTTGATGCATTAGAAGTGATGCTGAATATAATCTTCCCCTCTGTTTCTTGGGTTTTTAACCTCAAGCAAAAAGTACATCTTTATCTTCCATCCTCTCAATTTTGTCACGGATTCCATGTTTCTCCTTCTCTATCTTGACACAAAAGGATGCATCCACATCATAGGCAGCGGGTTTCAAATGGCTACAGCATTTGAAGAAAATTTTGTAAAAAACCCTCAGTGTTGAAAAACTTCTGTCCATGCAGGCTCTTGCAGCTGATGAAAGGGCAGATTTCAGATTGGACTGGCAGCTGACCTGGGAATGTGACCCCCAGCAGTTATCAGGGGAAAAATCAGTGGAACCCTGTATACTCTGGGACATTTGCATCAGTCAAAAGCATTTCTGCATGTGCAAGGAAAGGACACTTAGGCTCTTTGATCATCAAGGAGGATCTTTACTTCACTCTGATGTTGTGCAGAGCCAAGAACACTTTAATGATGGTGCCCTCTATGAAGAGAAGTCTTGATCAGGGGCCATCAAAAATCCAGTGCAGCACCTGAGCTAAACCCATGGAAGCAGGATAGTGTCCCGTGATGAATAAAATAATTTACCCACTGTGCACTTGAGAAATGTTTGCCTTCAAGGCAAAGCCTTTTCCTTTGGTTTGGGGTTTTTTTTAAAATTTGTTTAAAAATGTCACACACTAAGGAACAAATGCTGCAGCTGTCACTTGTGGGACTCTAGTTGCAGCTTTCCTCTAGGAAATTTCTTTTCATGACATCCAAGCTCAGGGATCCAGTGTGGAAATGCAGACAGTTTTAAGGAAGAAAGCAAAGTAATGTTAACCAGAGAACTGATCAAACAAAGCAACGTCAAAGCACAGGCTGGAGGAGAGATGAATCTTTGTGAAGCAAGAATACACCATTCCTGCCACATGGGTTGTGGCTGTCCTGGGGAACATCATGGATCTAATTCTGGTGTCATTTTCTTCAAAGTCAGAAGTGTCTGTACTGAAGTCAAAGCCATGATCATGTAAGGTATAAAAGATCAGAAGTGCTCTCACCTGGTAAAGTTTTGGGCAAATGGATCCAGGACACTTTACCATGTTAAAAGGAGCTACTTTCAGCCCAATTTTTCTTTGAGCTGCAGTGCTCTAGATACAAAAATAACTAAACTGGAGTGAAAGTAATTCCCTGGCGCTTTGTTACAGGAACTGGTTGAAGAGCATTAGCAACCTTTTGTATGCTCCTTCGTTTGAATTTCTCCATTTACCTACATTTGTAGGTAAAAGCAGTGCACTTGAAACACAGGCCAGCATTTTCACTCAGGGCACAGGACGTGCCTGTGGGTTAACATTCATGCCTATAAAGGCAGAGAGCCTCCTCATCTCTTTCTGTAAATTTAGGAAGTTAAAAATGTGCACCAAATACCAAATATGGTCTTGCCTGCAAAAAGTTGTAAGATTGTTGTGGAAGTAAATATAACATTTTTCAAAGCTTGTTGTGGACTTGTGAATGTGAAATCCTTTAAACCTCCTTCAGGCTTGTATCCCATGTGAAGATTTGAGAGATTCATTTTCCTCTTACTGAGATATAGACAACTTCTCACTTCTTGATCACAAATATTGATTCTGCCCTTCCTTTTTCAGCCAGATTTACCCTTAGGTGGGCTGTGAACGTTTTCTAAGGTAAAGATCCTAAGCTGTTCACTCTCTCAACTGACTTTGCAGTGTATCATCTGTCAGAAAGAGTGCTGAGGCTTAATTCCCTTCTCCAAAATACCTATTTGAATATCCACCCCAGCAGCCAAGCAGTCCAATGACAGCTGGAATCAAGTATTTTATTAATGTTTAGCTGAGGATACATTTTAATCCAGAATTACAGCTGGATCCCTAAGCCAACATGCACTCAAAAATGTGCTTTCTGTCCCACAAGTTTTATAGGTAGAACTTGTGTACCTGGCTTCAGGCAAAAGACTGCAATTCAAGACCTGAGCTGAGGGATCTGGAAGTCCAAGGAAGAGCAATTTAACTTCTCCATGAAACTGCTTCCACTTCTCCTGGGGTCTGAACACCCTTCTCCTACAGGATGGGGCAGGGTGGTCCCTGTAGTCTGAATGTGAGTTGGAGACTACTTGGCAGTGCTTGTGGCTTTGTTACCTGCAAACAACTCTTTGACTGCTCCCATGAGAATGAGTAGAGATGTGTTTGCTGTGCAAAGGCAGGGACAGAGCCCTTCTGCAGTGGCTGTGTGGCACTTTTTAGTGCACTGGAAGGTAAAAAGAGCTAAATAAATATCCTGGTCACCTAGCAGCCTTGTGAAACAGCCTAAATCATTAATTGTTTTGTAGACGAATCATCTGTGAACAATGGGAACATTAAAATGTAGACCATTGCAAGGACTGAACTGTGAAAGTGCAGAGCAAGATCTCAAATGCCTGTGCTTGTTTTCACGGATGTAAAGCTTCAGGGTGAATAGAAAGGGAGCTGGCTGCCCTGGACACATCACAAGATAGGCTTTTTTAAGAAAACCTTTAACACAAGATGTAAAAAGTCTTCCACTGCTGTTGTATCATGGTAAGAAATGGACACAGAGACACGTCCTTATTCCAGTCTGAGCTCTTGCTAACAGTGCTTCAATTATTTTTATTTCACCTTTTGTGGCCACCAACCACTTGCAACAAATTCGACCATGAGGTTTGGATAACCCCTTATTTTAATTATCAGCTTGGTTTGCTCATTCTGGCAGAAATATTCCTGATTTGCAGCACTAAAGTGCTGAAGTGAAATAATGTTTTGGGCAGGTACCAGTACTCTGGCAATCTAGATATTCTCTGAACTGGGTTCATCTGCTTCCTACATTTTCTTCAGAGCTGAGTGAAAGACAGGAAGTCCATAGGGCTGTTTGGCTCTATTTTTATAGTTTTTCCATGCCATTGATTTTGCAAATGTAACCAAAGACTCTGGAATTTCTGTCAGTATGGTCTTTCAGGTGGTTTCTGGTGTCAGGATGCTGTAAGCCAAGGTTCCTCCCTATGTGCATTCAGATGTTTGAACACTTCCTCCCACCTCCTCTGGCTGTGGTTTATTCCCTCTGAGGAGTGACTGCTTATCCACAGTGAGTGCATCCAGCTCATGACAAAATTGGCAGCTCTGTGTTTTTTGCCTATCTGAGCTGGTACTTTATTGAAATGTTCACATCAGCTGCAATACACAATAGAGATCCACAGACAAAAGAGTAACAAGAATATAATGAGAGCAGCTCATCTGAGAGCTCCACTGAGAGCCAGATTTTACAATATTCTAAATGAAAAAACACAAGGCACCACAGCAAACAAGCTCATCAGTAGTGCAGGTTTCTCCAACCCAAATGTATGTGCACATGTAGCCCAGGAGAAGGCAAAATCATAGATGAGAACATCTCCTTTAAGGAGATTTCAGAGATAGATGAGCCTTTAGGATACCCTGTAAAGAGTCAGTTTGACAAGCAGCTTTTGGAGCCAGGCCCAGTCCATCTCCCACACACCCAAATGAAGGGACAGCCCTTTTCCTCCATCCCTTTTTAGTGATGGGCTCTTCTTCCCCAAATGAGTAATGCATTGCCTCATCAGCTATCGAGTGTACAGGTGCAGCTGCTCCCCTCTGCCTTTCAGAGGGGGACAGCACCCCTGCTGTCCAATTCTGTCAGCATATCAGGCATTTCACAGAATCCCAACCAGCAGGGTTCCCTGTCAACATAACAGGCTGTTGACATATACCTTGAAGGGTTTGTATTTCTGGAGACTGCAGAATCCTTCAGACAACCTTCTTAATTATATCAGTCCCTAGCAATGGCTGTCATCTTAACAAGAGGCAGAGATGAGTCTGTGCTGTTTGCCCATTCCTGCACATCTAATCTGGAGCTGATCTACATCTCCATTTCAGAAGCAGATGTGTCTGATTTGACCAAAGAAGTTGCTGGACTTCTTTTGTCTTTTCATAGACTGATTGCTGACTCTTCCCTGCTAAGAAGTAAATCAAATATGGGCTACAAATAGGATAACTCTGATATTCTTCTGGAAAGACAAAAGTTCTGTCTGGAAATTACAGAATAAGATAGTAGGTTATGACCTGCAGGCTATGATCTTTTCCAGCATATAAACGAAACTCATGTAAAAGAAGGTCATCAAGACTAGATAACATACCTGGTGGAAAAATGCACGAAGCAATGGATAATTCTGACTAAGATCAGGAGCAGCATTGCATTCCCAAGAACAGAGTCACCTAGCAAAGCACAGAACAAGAAGTTAAGTCACTTGTTTGAATTCATGTGGGATGTCCTCCAAGTGATGAGTTTCAATACCTAATTTTAAAGCAGAGTAGATGATTCCCTCTTAAATTGTCTCCTAGTAAAATGATGTTTTCTCTCACAATTACCCAAGCTATAAACTATCATTGTATTATTTAATTTTTGGTTTAACCCTGGAAGGCCTGAAGTGGACTGGCACCCCCAGTCAGCAGTGCACAAGTACAACTGACTGTTGTCCACAGCTACAGGACCAGTTTGACCTTCAGACAGGTCTTGCTCTAATTCTCAGCCCTGCTGTGCAGCACTGAGTGGTAGCTGCTCCTGGTCCTCTAACAGCCTCTGCTCTTTCTTCTTTTGCCCTCAGACAGCTCTGACAAACTTTATAGCAAACTCTCAACTCTCACTGGGAACACAGGGGTTAAGTTTCCTCTTCCTTGGGACAAGTTTGGCAGACAAATACTGATTCTGTTTTCAATTGTGCCATTTCTCTCCCAGTACATGCACAGTCATAGCTGTGAATGAGTTGCAGGCTTAAATTTTTAATGCTGAAGACTATTCCTGGTTACCTCCTCAATATTACCACCCCCAATGCAACCTGTAATGTACCCATGGAGACATCCTGGATTCCACTTAATTGGAACAACATTTATATTTGTCTTTCTGGTTTCTTTGCATCGAGTTCTTAAAGGGAGTCTTGCTGAGGTATGGTAACAACTTTGCTTCTCCATCTTTGAAAAAAAAATCAAATTACATTAAGGGAAGATGAAGAAAAGGTTTCTTAGCTCAGAATGAAAGGCATCCAGTTAATAAGGAGGAAAGAAAATGCTGTATATTAATGACTGGATGAAAAATGGTTTCTGGGATGTGCTTAATGGAATGAGCTGAGCTCAGGGTATTATTTCCCAGGTTATTGTACAAAGACAGAGCAACATCTATCTGCTCTGAAGACCTAAATAGAAAAGAGACCAAAATTAAGGCAGTAAAATGATTTTACAGGGTTGAGGAAGAGAGAGGGCAAGGTCACGGCAAAAGTCTTGGAAAAATCTGGGAACTGAAAATTTCCTGTTCTTTAAACTGATTAGCAAAGACTAGTTTTTAAAATTTTCAATGCATCTGTATTGTATGCAATTTGGAAACAAGTTCAAATCTACAGAAGCTTTAGGTAAAGAAAATATCTTTGGGGAAAAGAAGCATCACAATCTTCTCTGTAAGCTTCCCTAAAAGTCAAAATATTTCTACATTAAATATTTCTACCTTTTTTTTTTTTTTTTTTTTTTTTTTTTTTTTTTTTTAATGTGTCTTTGTTGCTGGTAAAATTATCAACTCCTGCAGGGGGACAAGGTGTGCTTCCTTCATCTTGGCCTAGGATCACTCCACAATGGGCACCAGAGAAGTACAGTGTTGAATGGGAGAGGTAAAACACTTCCTGCCAATGATACATTATGCAAAGTCATTAGGAGCTCCTGTTGTAGGAGAATCCAACTCTTGCTTTAGTCCTAGGAAGTGCCATATTTTCAGTTTTGTAATAAAATAGAATAGAATGAAAAAAGTCCTAGTTTGATGAGACTATTAAAACAACATTTGTATCATATTGTCCACTTAAAATGAGTTAGAATTTCACTGTGAAACTCTTTGGCTATTCTTTTTCAACCAGGGAACACTTTAATGAGACATTGTCTTGCTCAACTCTCATTTGAAAGTAAAAGAAACAGAGAAATGAAGATTTCCTTTACAGAATTGGTTTTTGGTTTCAAGACAAGCCACATACAAATGCTAACACATCCACAGCCTGAAGGAGAGCAGAACACCAAGCTTCCACTGCCTCCCACTTTAGGAATAGTAAAGTAATAAGCTATGAACCTGAGTCCACTGAAGAATCTATCAGATCAGAATCCAACCACTCCTGACACCCTTTTTATGGCCACTGCCACCCTCTAGCAGGCACACTGTGGCTCAGTGTCCCCAAAACTGATGGATCCCAAATCAGCACAACAGCTCCCTGGTGCTCTTTGATGCAGATGGACATACAAATCTGCTCCTGCTGTTAAAAGGAGGCAAAGTCTCCCCACACCCAAGGTTTGCCATCACATAAAGACAGGTGATAGGAAATTTGTGAGGGAAATGTCTGGCTCTAAATTATTGATAGCAGAGCAGAGGTCCATATTAATGTGGAGTATGTTCTCTCAGTAAAAAGGAACCAGGATGGATGTGGCAACAAATACCCTCTCAGCTCCTGGCAGAGATATCTGATGGTTCAGGAGCAAGTTCTTGCACTGGATATTTGGCAAATTTGCTCTAGCACAGGCATCTCTGTCCTGTGGGTCTTCACAGAGCAGTGAGACACTGCTGAGGGTGGAACCACAACCAGCTGAGGGTGGAACCCCAGAACTGCAGACTCCAAATGTTACTGTCCCTTACTCCTGGAGGGAGTGGAAACCCTGCTGCTGCCTCTTGCCCTGTCCTAGGCATATACTCTCCTGTTAGATTGTCTTTCTCCCTGTCACTGAAAATTCCCAGGGTCTCTCATGTCCAGATTTGCTAAAGCTTGTGTGAAATGAGTAAAGAGAATGCATCTGCACCTTTACAATAACCTGTGAGAAAGCTGATGCCTGGACTTTCAGTCATGAAGTGGTGAAGTCTTGGATTTTCTCTTTCGGAGCACTTTTTAAAGTTGTGGATGAGCTCTTTCCCACCTTTGCTAGACCAGATATTGCACTCAGCCCTCAAGGAGTTCAGACAGACCTGATGAAACCAATAAGTGATTTTATTGGGCTTTGGGTTTGAGAGAGGTCATTAGCAATGGGGAAATGGTGGAGAATATTGTCCTAATTCTTGTTTTGTCTCTGTCTGCCATAAGACTGGAATAGTGACACAAGGGTCTGATTCAGTTCTCACTGATTTCACTGAGATTTCTCTTATAAATCTTATATATATGGCAGTATCTTTTTTCTCAGTCAAATCTTCTCATTGAAAGATTTTTGAGAATGATTAACCTGCTGACTCTGCTCAGGGGTCATTTTAAAGGAAAAGAAACTGAGAAATTCAGTTTAATGGGAGGATCCCTCTGGTTAAACTAATTCCATATTGGGACCTCAGTACAGAAGAGAGTGTAAGAAACAGGAGGGTCTAGCAGAGAGAAGCCAGGTTGGTTAAGGGGACACAACACATAATTTACAGAGATTATCCTGGAGAAAAGGCTAAGGAGGTACCTGATGTCATCTGTCTAAAGAATGGCTGTGAGCAGACAGAGACTGAACTTCTCTGAGGTGAACAAAAAAGATGGATAACTGGATAACTGGCACAATTGTAAGACAGGAAATGTAAGCAGGGGAACAGGGGAACGGGGAGGCTGTAGGTTCTCCATCCTTGGAGTTACTTGAAACTCAAGTGGAAAAACCCTTCAGAAGCCTTTCAGATCATTTGAAGCTGACCTGGATTTGAGCAGGACCAGAGAGATGACCTAGGATATCCCTTCCAATATTTTCTTCTGTAATCCTATGTTCAACATGAGGGTGGGAACAACTTTTTATTATCTTCCCACTTCTTGTGTTCCAAGTTTCACTAGAACTGCTTGAATTATTTGTTAATTCTGAAAAGGTGCTCTGTCATGTATCTAGAATTCAGTAGGACTGTAAGGAACTGCAGTCTCATAGTTCAAATATATTTATGCATTTATGAAGCACATACAGGCATCATCTAATACTAACATCATGCTGGACCTTTTTTGTCATTTTGGTCTCTTAAAATGGTTGCAGTTGGAGCTGAATTCAGAAAAATAAATATGCAAAGGTATTTTAAATAGAGTTTAAAGAGAGTTTTTTCAGAAATATTTTGTGACTTCATCCCATTTTTCTCTGCCTATATCAGTCTGCAGTCCTGTTATCTCATCCACCACCTATTTTCTTGCCAGACTTCTTTAAGGACATTGCTAAACCTTGATTTCTCCTTTCCCTTTCAAAGGAAAACACAAAGCCTTTTCTAAGAAAAAGATTTGGAAGACAGCACATCTGCAGCAGAATGTCACCTCAGTGACTATTGTCTCACAGATAATAATGCCAGAGCATTATGGAACTTGGATGAAGGAAGCTGCAATGTCTGTCTCAAAAAACAA
>VWYO01013531.1:937061-1034556 GCA_013400275.1 Rhadina sibilatrix | reverse complement strand
TTTTTTTTTTTTTTTTTTTTCCTCTTATACATTTAGTTCAGTTATTCTTCAGATACCCATGACACCACTTTGGAGTACTCTCTGACAGCAGGCAGCAGACTTTCATTCTCTCCATGCCCTGTATACTACCTCTCTGGTAGGATCATAAGGTAATGTGTTTGTTATCCAGACTGTAAAGTAGAGAAGGAAGAAGATGAAACAGCTGTGGTTAGCAGTAGTTCTGTATCTGATGGAAGAACACTGCCTGTGCTGCAGGATGGCTCAGCTCTCAGACTGTAGTCTGGGTAAGGTGCTGTACAGGGAGCAGCAGGTCTGCCAGGTTGGGCTCCTGTGGGAAAGTAGGAATCAAGGCAGAGGAGGCTAAGAAAAGTGATATGAGAGTTGTGGTGCTGCTCTGGGAGAACATGAGTGGTGGCAACTGCTTATGGCTTTTCCAGAGAAGAAGATTGTCTCCAAAACCACGGAAGTATTGGGGGGTTTTGCTGTGGTTTGCATCTTCTCCCACACCCAAACCATTTATCTCTCAGTTGAGTTTGCACCAGGAAAGTCACACATAGTTGGAAAAGGTGGTGTGCACAGGTCTATTTCATGTTTCATTCCATAACTGTGGTTCCCTTTCTAGGAAGCTGATCCATGCAGGCAAACCTTGATACCAAAATCCAGAGAGCATTGGCAGCTGCTAATGGTTAAAGCCTTTTTAAGTACACTTCAGTTTTGGGAGACGATGGTTCTTCATCAGCTCCACTAAGAAAAAAGGCTTTTTAATGCCAGTGATTTTAAACCTTTGGCTGAGCGAAGCAACTTAAGTTCTTCTTTCATTTGTACTTCCACTTTTCCAGCGTGTGGGAGACTGGGACACCAAAGAGAAAGGCCTAGGAAAAACTGCAGGGGTTTACAGGCTTCTGTTGTTTGGCTATTGGCAATTATGAGACTGGTTTTCCTGACTCAGGCAGTCCCTTTCAGTCCCGTGAACCTGCTAAGTCAGGCTTGGGGAAAAAAAATGGGCCTGAAGTCAGTTAATGAGCCCTATTCATTCCTCTGGATCCTCTGCCATTGGGAACGGTCAGTTTTGTATTTTAGAGATGCTTCTGGTGACTGGAGCAGCTTCAGCCCCAGCTGAATGTGGGGCCAGGGCTGCCTCTGCGTTTTTTGGGAACCCGCTGACTCCCAGTGACTGCAGTGATGAACGGGGAGCTGTGGGAGAACAACTTTGAACCCTGCTTATCATAGACCATAAAAGAACAGAAAAGGTTGGTGTTCCTTTGATGTCAGTCATCACCCTTTCTGTTCCACAAACAGAGCAGAGACCTTGCTCACTGCCCTCTTCTTGTAGGCCAGCCCCAGCTTGTGGGCTTCAGGACACGTGGCTGTCTTCTCCTGCAGCTCCCATGTGCCCTGAGCTGTGTTGTGGAGAGCAGAATGGGAACAGGGGTTTCTGGGGGCAGGCCCACTCTCTTCAGCAGCTGGTGTAGCTCATTTGCAAAATAACCATCAGGTGATGTGGGGCAGGTGTTCCTGCAAGGCACACTGAGTGTGTCAGCCTCTCAGAGAAGAGTGGCTGCTGACCCAGCCTGGGTGGTACCAAAGGTGCCTGTGCTGGCTGTACCTAGGGGGTGTGGGTGGGTGTCCTGCCCCACTCCCTGAAGCACTGCAGATTCTCCCTGCCTGTTGTGGGCATGGCAAGTGCACGAAGGTGTGTCAAGGATGATGTTGGGTTTGACTTGTCCACTTCTTGTGCACAGCCTGACCCCTGACTTGGCATGGGTCAGAGCCTGGTGCTACTGAGACTGCCCTGAGCTCAAGCCATACCTTACACAGTGGTACCTTGTGTGCTCAGTTCTTTAATAATGGGTACAGGGACACTCTTGGATAACCTTCCCAGATCCACTTGTCAAACCTGGTGGCAGTAAGAGGTTGTCTTGGTGCTGCACAAAGTGCCAGCACTCTGTTCATTGCTCTGAAGCGGTGCCTTGCTCCAGCCAGGTGTGGGTGTGAGGTCTGTGGTGGGCTGGGGGGCACATGGCCCTGCCATCCCATGGGAACCATCACCTGTGATGACACAGCCACCATCACCTGTTAATGTCACCAAGCGTCTCATACTGAGCTCAGTGGAGGTTGAGGAGTTGGTGCCAGGAGGGTGGTACTAAAGGCTGCTCAGCACTGGAGCATCCTCCTCTTCCTCAGCCACCAAACCCATGAATCATTGTCCAGATGAGTAGAAAGCACTCATCTGGACAGGGATGAGCAGGGGAGCGCTGTGGGGCTTGTAGACCCCCATGTTTCTCTTTCAAAGGCTCACCCCTTAAAGCATGTGACAGGTACATCTCCCAAATGCATTTGTGCTGTCCTCAGGTGTGAGGTGCTGTGCTACTTCCACTTCACAACTCTCTTCAGCCACTCTCAACTCTTGCTTCTAAATGAGCGTTTGAGATGAATTTAGAATGAGGAACTCTTTGTTCCTAACAGCACACTTCCATAAAACCTGTCTTTGGGGAACATAGTTTACTGGGTTTTTTTGCAGTGATTTGCCATGGTTATCTAATAATTGACAAATTACAGCTGTAACTACCCTGGTTTTCAGCCATTGAGATTACTAGAATGAACCTAAATTACCACCTTTTATGAGGCTGATAAATAATCCTGGGCAAAGTCACTGTTAAGGGTTTTAAAATGATGCAGCTTTATCAGCTGCCTGATTATCTATTAACATCTGCTGGAAACCTCAAAATAAAAGGGGCAGACTGACCTTGGTCTTTGTATATATCTTAAAAAAAGACCCTAAAACCACCTAACACAGAAAATCATTCCAGTGACTTAGCTTGAATGGCTGATTTTATGCCATGTAATGGGCAAGCTGAGCAGGTAACTGCTCTGCCATGGTCCACTGATCAAACCATAATAGCAATCATGTTGACTGTGGATGAAAATACTTTGAATGTTTGGTTAACTTTTCCCCCTTAATTTCACTAAAATGAAAATAATGAGACTTGATCTTGGAATGGAACATACTTGTTTGAGTGCCTTAATTTTATGTTTGAATTTATTTTTGAAGCTTATTACGTCTCAAAGAAACCATTACAATGTTTTCAGAGAAGTCAAGCCAGAGCCCTTAAAACTTCTCCTTTTTAGAAACCTGAACAAACTTGCTGATATCTGCACTAATGTGTCATGTGTCGTGGTTGAGCCAAAACTTTTTTTTTGCATAAAAGTGGAAATTGCTGGTTTTGGTCTGATGGCCTTGCTGGGGGCTGTCTGTGCTGAGGACACACAACTTACAGCCTTTTGAACATTCTTTGAACCTATCCCTCTGGCTTTCAACAAGTCTAGAGTGAAAACTGAAAGTTTTATTGCATTGCAGTCTGGGTTTTTGATCTGCTGGTACCAGGTCAGTGGAGGTGCAGGAGGAACTGAAAGGTTCCTGCACAAAGCTGGTCCTGAGGGTCCTCACTGTACCTGGGAGAAGAACAAAGCTCCTTCCTCAGGAAAGTGTTGGAGAGTTCTGCTGCTTTCTTGTTCTTAATCAGAACAGGTGATAGTATAGGGTTAAAATATCACATCCAGCTGGGCTGTGAGAAGGGAAGTTATCAATCTGGTCTGGTGGGTGGCATCCCTGCCCACGACTTGGGGGGTTGGAACTAAATGACCTTTAAGTTCCTTTCCAACGCGAACTTTTCTGTGATTCTGTGATCAGTGGTCCTGGAATGATTGGAGGCTCTTGTCTAATGCTGGTGCAGCTTGTGATGCTGTTGAGATCCTTCACCAGGTGTTGAGGCCCCAATGTAATATGTGTGCTTGTGCTTTCTTTGCAAATAAATCAGAGGGTCTGGTTTGCACACGGAGCTGTGTGCTAAGGAGCAGAGAGCTCTGGAAGAAGCACTGGGCTCCTGCATTCACCTAATTTCTGCTTGCTCAGGCATCATTCCCTGGAGCCACAGTTCAGAGAAAACTCTTTCATCCTTATCTAGATACTTTCCTTGGCTTAAGGCAAGGTCGTGTCATCCATTTGTATCTGGAAAAGACTTGTGCTTTATTTACCCAAACAAACAGGCAGGAAGAGAGCTGAAATGTAATCTGCAGTGAGCAGCCTCCCACGGACCTGGAAGCCCTCAGGGTTTGCAAGCAAGGTGCCGGGGCAGATGAGCTGCTGGGTTGTGCCTCCACTGATTGCATCCTTATCTGGAGCCCTGTAGGCACACCTTTCCGTTTTCTCTTGCATGTCCTTTGGCCATCTAAATAGCATAGATTAGTTCACAGCTGCAGAAAACTCTGGTCTGAAGCATTGGTCTTGAGGAAACCCAAAACTTTTTGTGTTGAACAGCATTGCACAAGGGTTTCTTAGCACTTGGTTTAAGTGTCTCCAGACGCAAAAAAAGGCTGACAGGGGGCAAAGAGCCTGTTGCTGATATTGGAGAGGAACTTGCTGGTTTAAAAGCATCTCACCTGCAGAAGTTGCAGGAGGAGGTGACTTACAAAGATGAAGGATGCCACGGAATCTGCTTTCTCATTGATAGAAATGTCATGTTGGGATGTTCTTGCAGGAAACTCTTGAAGTTTGAGGGAGAAGTCCTCAACAGGTTCAGGTTGCTTTGTTTTTAAATCAAATGAGAGCAAATTTCAAGCCTATAATTCCATCAGAAAGTCATAAGGGCTATTGAATACTTCAGGGAGTAGATCTTGCACGGTTTTGAAATAGGAATTGGAGCTCAAGAGCGGAAAACATGCCAGCATCCACATCTGGCAATGCAGACCATGTTTGTATCCTGTTATTTTATCTGCTGCTTTGCAGGACATTTAGTCCTCATAAGCAGGATTGCATAACTCAAGAAGAGGGGAAAGATCAGGTTTTACCCTTCTTAAATCTTCCTCTCTGTAGATTCAGATCGTATCTTAAGGGTAGGAGAAGTGGCAGGGATATATTTTTGCAATCTGCTATTAGTGGTGTCTGTGGGTGTGTTCATGACCCCTGGGCCAGCTGATGGCCACCAGCCACCAGATCTATCCTGAGCCTGCCCCACCTGCATTTTGCATCCCACCAGTGTTTCAGTGGCAGCTTCATCGCCATCATGTGGAGATGCCCCGAGCCCCAGCATTGTCCCTGCCCTGCCTTTTGCAGCAGAAGTGGCCAGTGAAAGCCCTGGCAGTGAGTCAGGTGCCTCTGCCTGCGGGGCAGATGTGCAGGTCTGTGTGTGGGGCTGGGACTGATCTCGTGGGCATCAGTGCACGCCCCAGAGATGGGCACTGCCAGCCCTGTGCCAGGAGCTCACGTCACCTACTCTTGGACACTTGCAGGCACTGCTTACTCAATTTTCTCCCAGCTTCCCGTAGTTATTGTTTGATACAGGCCCTGATGCCAGAGAGTTTGTGGGTTTTAATTAGTAACTCTGGGTAGTTTAGTTATCCATGCAAATATCCAGTTCTCTTCTGAATCCTGCTCCATTCTTACCCTTGGCACCCTGCAGCTGTCATCCCTGCAGGAAAATGCATAGATATTGTAACTAAATGTCCATGATGTTATAAGTAAAAGGAACCTTGTGTATTAAGTGTCTAATCTACAGTTTCATTTTAAAAATACAATAAATTCAAATATGTATTTTGTAGGCTATTTTGTTACTTAAAAGAAAACAGTTCTGGAAAG
Source organism: Rhadina sibilatrix (assembly GCA_013400275.1). NCBI lineage: Eukaryota > Metazoa > Chordata > Aves > Passeriformes > Phylloscopidae > Rhadina > Rhadina sibilatrix. The sequence goes on along the minus strand of VWYO01013531.1, from coordinate 1,028,921 downwards.
ATTGATAACTAGCTGAAACATTTTACAGCTAATATTTTCCTTCCCAGATCAACTTCCAAATTACATTTGTCATATTCCTCCAAAAGCCCTAGCTGGCTAATGGAAAAAGCTTGCTCTTGCTTTTCTGGATCTCTTTCTCTAAAATCCAATGTTTCAGCAATAATGGGGAAATAGGGCTTCAGAGTGAAAAGCCCTGAGTTACTGTCCCATTTTTAATGAGTAAAAATTTAAGTGTTTTATTTTGAAACCTTGCTAGCTCTATGGGGCAACTTATTATTATTATTTTTACAGCACCTCTGTGCTGTGGGACTGAGCCCTTGTGCAAGATTAGAGTGCCTGTAAGCCCTGGTAATACCATGTAATTAACAACCCATCAGGAGCTGATTCTTGGAACTGAAGTAAAAGTTTTTGTGTAATGACTCTTAGCAAATTAATTAGTGTTTGGCTGTGTGTGATTTCAAGGAGGAAGCAAGCTGGAAAGTGAAGGTGTTTGGGGTTTGGTTTTTTCACTCCTCCTGAACTCTAAATAAGGATAGGGTGGTTCCTAAAAATTACTGGAAACAGGATAAATTTCTAAAGAGGCATTAAATGTATGAGCTGCAGCAGCCATAACAAAATATTTTGACAATACTTAGATATTGAAAAATAAACTTTATAATGATTACATTTTAAAAATGTTAATGTGCCTCCTTGTCATGACTTTGTCCCTGTATTGGCTACATTTATACCCATGTGAGCACCAGTTACTTCTCTCTGAATTCTTGTTGCAGCTCAAGAGTATCTGACCCATTTCTCTCATTGCAGGTAGAGCTTCATGTCCACCTGGATGGAGCCATCAGACCAGAGACCATCCTGTACTTTGGCAAGTGAGTTGTGGGGGGAAGGAAGCTGTGGGAGCTGCAGTTCAAAGGCATCTCCCCACTGCTGCTTCTCCAGATCTGTGACAGAAGAGCTCCTGCAGGCAGCAGACCTGGCTGGTGCTGGTTCTGTCCTTGCCCAGACCTGACTGCACAGTGTGAGGACACTGAGCACACCCCAAAAGACAGTGAGGCTTCCCAGGGAGCAGGAATGTGACTGGGCTGGTGGTGGGTTTGTGAGCTGGGCAAGCTCGGAGGAGCCACCATGAGAAAAGTCCAGATGATGTCTCATGAAGAGCTGCCTGCCTTTAAAATGTACCCAGGACACAGCAGAGGTGCTGTATTCTCATTTTTTTCCACATTCTAATCACAAAACCAAGTGGAATGACAGCAGGCTGGGAATGCTGTCCTGGTGGTGGTGCTGTTCCATGGTTTGGGAGGGAAAACCAGCTTGGGTGCCCTTGCCTGCCCTGCTGCCATGTGCCTTTGAATCCCAGGCTGTCTGCGCAGTGTCAGCACTCAGGGAGTCATGCTGGTGTGGGGGTGACCCAGGGAAGCACTTGGCAGTGACTTAGAGAGAGGTTGTTTCCTTGACAGAGTCCACGTGCATCTTCCTTCAGTGGAAATTGTGTGGGAAGCCTGGGGTGAATGATTAACCTGTGTGAGGGCCTGGCTCCACATTTGTAAGCAAAATAAACAATATTTCTTCCAGCTGTCACTGATACCCTCAGATCAAGAAGGTGGCAAGGGTAAGGGTTTTGGGAAACAGCTCTTAGGCACAGCTCTGGTATTTTGGGGAGGAAGTCAGTTCTGAGGAGGAAGAGAAGTGGTTCTGGCATCCTGTGAGCCCAGCAGATTCCAAGGCAATGCAGTCCTAGGGGGAAATATTCTTTCTAGAGTAGCTTTTTCTGCAGGGCCTGGCCATACTTTTTGCTGTGTAGTCAGAGAAAGGAGGGTGGGTCAGGGCTGTCCATCCCATCTTTTGCTGGATGCTGACATCGTGAACTCAGTCAGAGCTCCTGCTGGTGAGCTGCAGGGCTGGAATACAGGTCCAAATGAACACAGGAGTTGGTGCTGACTCCCTGGGGCTCTGCTGGGCCCCGCTGCCTGCAAACAGAAAATGCCAGTGTATTCCCCTGGGAGAACTGTAGGGGCCCTGGAACCCAGGAGGCACTGGCTGTCTGGGGATCCCTGTGCCAGGATCCTTTCTTAGGGCAGAAACCTTCATTGCCTGAGTGTGTGCTGAGTTCCCTCTTATTTTTAAACAGCTCTGGCATCCCCCTGAGCTGCCAGCCCTCGGGTGGAGCAAAGTTGTGCTATTCATGGGCTCTAAAACTTGCACTCACACTCAGAAAAAAACAGTGGGGCAGTGCAGAAGGCTGTAGGGGACTGACTGCCTTAATAGCCTCACCCTGGGCACAGAAGTCTGCTTGTGGTCTATTTTTAAAGGTAAAGAGCTGGAAATAATTTTGCTAGGTGCTGTTTGACCACAAACACAGAACCCCAAGCTGCTGGGATGCACAAGCCCCCTTGGGCAGTGCACTGCTGAACTCAGCTGTTTCTATAAACTTTGTCTCTAATTGTCAGGTCTGGATTGGTCTTTGCGTCATTCCTGCTCAGCCAAAGGGCTCAGAGCTGTGACAGACCTCTCAGGGGGACTAGGTGTCCCCAAGAGAGGTGCCCTCTCTGTGGTGGGATGGTGTGCATGGTGCTGCCTGTGGCTGGAGGGAGCTCTGGGCAGGACACCGAGGTGGCAGTGAGGACAAACATATTCCCTTCTGGCCACTTTGCTTCAAGAAGAATCCCACCTGCAAGGAGGGTTGGATGGGGCAGCAGCAGCCCCAAAGGCCACACTGGTATGATCCAGCAGATCTCCTCATCCAGAGGTGTCATTCCAGCGGGGATCATCCCAAAGCTCTGCCACTGATGCCTGCATGAAAGCACTGCTTCACGAAGCACAGAAAGAGGTCAGGGAAGTGCCTTTGCTGTAGGAAGCTTTCCTGGGGCAGGTGGAGGATGGTGCAGGTTGATTCCTGGAGCAGAGACTGATGTGTCAGTGCCATGGAAAGAGCAAGGCAGCGAAGAAAACTGATGCCTTGGCAGCGATGAGTGTTCCCTGCTGAGTGCCAGCAACTTAATCTGTGCAGGCTGCATGTGAGGGCTGAGCATGGGGCTGGTTTCCTTCCTGGTTGAGTGGGGAAGGAGCAATGTTTACCAAGCCCAGGAGCGGGGTCCTTTGGACTGTGTCCCTGCATGGCTCATTGGGATGGCTGCTGGCATTGCAGCACTAAAGCTGTCTGTGGTGTTTTGTCTCTGCAGAGTTCTCCCATCAATCAGCTGTAATTCATTGTGGCAGGAAAGAAAATTGAAAACAAATGTCTGGTTATTATTCCAAATTTGTTTTGGCTTGTGCAGGGTACTAGAGGTTGGGGGGTGGCAAAGGCTGCCCAGGAAGCTGCAGCACCCTTGGCTGGCAGCCCCCTTGATCTCATTTGTCACCACACCAGGAACTCCTTCACCCACTCGGTATTCCAGCTGCTCCTGGGAAGGATGGCGCCTTCCCTCTTGGAAGCATTTATGTGGGCATTAGCGTGTCTGTCCCTTCGGTGAGGGCATTGCTGTTGTTTGTTCCTGTGTGGGAGGTGTTCCTGTCACAGAAGATGCCACCAGGATGCTGGGCTCAGGAGGCAGCTGGCTCACAGGAGCTGCTGGCACTAACCCCATGAGCCAGGACACTTCTGCCTGTGTGATCCCAGGCCTCAGAGCATCTCCTTGATTTTTCTGTCCTTTGAGCCTGCATAAGTAGAAATTCAAATTCACTTTTCTAAAGAATTTTGGCAATTCTGCTGCTAGGTCTAGGAGGTGCCAAGAAATTATCCAGAGCCCCTTTAGATGAACTTGTTCTTAAGCTTAAAATGTGCCCTGGCTGTGTTCCTGCCTGGTCAGCCTGGGTTTATATTTTGGTTTGTTTGTGCTTTGCCTGTATTTTGGATCGCGTTCCTCTCTGCTGAGATTCAGGGCTCCATCCATGAGGAGATTTTGGAAGGTCAGCGTGTGCTGTATCTTTCCAGTGAGGAAATGGTGGTCGATGCTGCCAGCTTTGGATGCAGCTGGTGGATAAAATGGGCTGATTAAAAATGTGATGATCTTCCCTGTCAGTAACATGTGACTTCGTTTCCAGGAAAAGAGGCATCCCTCTGCCTGGGAATACTGTTGAGGAGCTCATGAGTTATATCAGCTATGACACACCACTGACACTTCCCAAGTTTCTAGAGAAATTTAATTACTACATGCCTGCCATTGCGTAAGTACCCCGCTTTTTGCTTTTTCCCCCTTAACCCTTGGCTCAGCCTTGGAGGTGCCCTGTGAGTCCTGAGGGTGACAAGACCTCTGCTGTCCCTGCAGGGGTGACCGTGAGGCGGTGAAGAGAATTGCCTACGAGTTTGTGGAAACAAAAGCAAAGGAAGGGGTCAGCTACGTGGAGGTTCGGTATAGCCCTCACCTCCTGGCCAACTCTGGTGTGGCTCCCATGCCCTGGGGACAAGATGAGTGAGTGATGCTGCTGTGCTGGGGAGCTGGTGGGTGGCTGGTTGGGTATGGAGAAGGCATCCCCATCCCAGTCAACCACTGTGTGTTCAAAGGCTGCTGTAACAAACCTCCTCTCTTCTCCCATGCAGCGAGAGCCAGCATGCTTCCATCTCTCTCGCCCATTGAGAGGGTTTTTCATCTTAAATACTTCTGTGTGCTGCAGTGTTTTTACATCCCTTGCTCTGGGCACTGAGTTCTGCATGTGCAGAGCAGCTGTGCTCAACTGTCTGGCTGAAGCCCTTCCCTGTGAGGGGGAGTATGGACTGCCTAACCACAAAATGGGGATTTGGGCTGGCAGAGGTGGTGGGTGGTGTTGGAGGAAGCTCATGGTCTGATCTCTTTCTCTGATGTCATCCCCTCTGTGCTATGGGCCTCTCACTCAATCAGTGCTGTGCTCTGGTGCCCCTCCAAAGTGTGCTGTGGTAGGTGCTGAGCCCTGGGCTTTCCCTTGCCTGGCTGCAGAGAATTGTGTGCCCTAATGAGATACTCTGGCAAAGAGGGGGTTCCTCTGCTCAGGCAGGATGGACACCCAGTTCCCCAAGGCCTTTCTAAATCTTAGTGTCATCTGTGCCTACCTCAGTGCTGATGCCTGGTACTGGCTGTGAAAGGTGCTCTGGGTGGTCTCACTGGGTGAGTGGAACCTGGGGCAACCTTGTCCTCCCAGGGGATGCTGGGCTGTAGCTGTGGCTCCTGCCTGCCTCCCTGGCAAGTGTCTGGCCTCTTGCTGATGGCTTCTCTTCCCTGCAGGGGAGACCTCACTCCAGATGAAGTGGTTCAGCTCGTAAATCAGGGACTGAAGGATGGAGAAAGGGATTTCCACATCAAAGCCAGGTCTATTCTATGCTGCATGCGCCATATGCCAAGTAATGTATTGCAGCTCCCCTGCTGCTCTGCTCCCCTTCCCTGAGGCGTGGCGGGGGCGGGCTGTCCCTGGGTCTGGGGTTCTGCAGGAATGTGGGGACAGCCCTGGTCTGTGGGTCTGATGCAGGACCAGACAGTGCTGAGGACATTCTGGGGGTCCTCTGCTCCTTTCACTGTAGGGCAAAGGTCTGCTGGATGCAGGAGTGGGGGTCTGTGGGTACAACCAGCATCTGAAAGGTCTTGCTAGGGAGACAGAAGGGGCTCTTCTGTCTTCTCCTAGGGGGGAGCTGTGACCTCTGCTCCCTGCCCAAAGGCCAGAGCTCACCTTGGGCCAGGGAAGCCATTGGCACAGTGAGCACTTGCATCTGCCATGAGTGACTGGAAGTTTGAGAGCAAATGGTCATGGAAGGAGAACCAGGCATGATATCTCACACTTCCCTGCTTGTGGTCCTGCAGCAGGATGCTCCTTCCTTAGCCTGGGTCATAGGGCAGCCAGATAATCCCCTGCCAGCAGCCAGTCTCTACTGACTTAAGCTGAAAACACAAGACAAGATGTACTTAAAACATACATAAAATGCTTTTTATAAAATCAGCAGCTCTGACGAAGAGCTTTGTTGGTAACAGGTGCTGTGACCTAGAAGAGGAAGAAAACCCAATTTCCAGCATTTCAATGGGCTGCTGAGTTTTGCAAGCATCTTCCTCTAGGGAAGGATGCAGCCAGAGAGAGGCTCTGTGACAGTAGATATTTTATGTGAAGATTTTATTCTGAGTAACTTCATATCTGATACCAGTTTTATGTAGGCTTGGTAGGGTAAATGGTGGAAAGATTTTTTCTAGTGAGTACATGATTAATTTGTGTTTAGAAATGTGAAAAATCATATTCTTGGAAGCTGAAGAGAGAGGGTCTTTTTTTTCCTGCCTTCACAGTCAACACCAGACAATACTTTGAAAACTTGATCCTTGCATTTCTGGTTTCTAGGGAAACAAAAGTTTTTCTCCTTGTAGAAAACTGGAGAGCACAGTAAGGCACAGTCACTCTGATCTGCAGTTACAGTCCCTGCCAGTGCACAAGTGGTAAAGACAGAGGGTGGCAGGAGCATCCAAGGGTGTGTGCAGCCTGCACTTTGCTCTACAGGAGGGAGTGCTTGTGCCACCAGCAGAGGTGGCATTCTCATACCTGTGTCCCAGGGCACCACCAGCTGATACCTAGAACCAGGGGCATGCTTGATAAAGAGTCTCTAGCAGTGCAATCAGGATGTGCTGCACAGTGAGAAGCCACCCTGTAATTAATGAACTGTTGAGAGAAAAGCAGAGATGCCAGCCAGAACTAACTCATGTTAAACTTGTTGATAAAACAATGACTCTAACCCAGCAAGTTGGAAAATGGTGGGAAATAAAATAGATGCACACATTGTCCTGGTGTGTTCATATTGTTTGGGGATTGTCTGTACACAGCAGGTGCCTGTTAATTATTAACACCACTGTTTATCTCTGTTTCTTGGCCTTTCTGCTAAGGTTAAGTGTGAGCTAGTAGATGCAGTTTTCTTCTCAGAGGTTATCTATCCTGGCCAGAGAGAACTCTGAAGCAGTTGTTGGCCACTTGTTAGTCTGTTTCTCACTGATGGCAAATAGATAAAACTTCAGCTCCTTCCCACCAGGAGTAGAATCCTTGGGAGAGTCAAGGATGCCCCACAGCAGGGCAGGGATGGCTGTAGTACAGGGCCCCCCAGAGATCCCTCCCAGCCCAGTCTCCTCCCTGACACAGCTCATCTGGTGGGACAGTTCTTGCCTTTATCCTCACCTTGCCCAGCCCCAGAAGGGGTGAAAGCTCAGGAGTTGAGGGGTTTCTCCAGCTCACCATATTACAGCCCCAGGGCAGTGCAGTTCATCTTGCCTGAAGCCAACTGCAGCAGTCACCACTGCTCGGAAGTTTTTTAATTAACTTTCCCCTCATTGAAGTGAGCAGAAAAACATGATGAGCAGAAAAACACGATGAGAGCAGTTTTATAGCTGGTGAATGCATTTGATTTCCCTTTCATTGACAACAGACTGATCAGCTGACAGCTTTTATTTGCCTGAAGATCACAGAGATGACAGACCTTTCTAGGAGTTTGCCAGCTTTCCTTTTGAGCATCAAATTTTGGGAAAGACTAGAGAAAATAGTTCTAGCCTTGTAGCTGTAGGACCAGGATTTGTTCAAAAAAATGCTGAAGGTGTGACCCTTACCAATGCTTCCTCCTGAATCCTGGTGCTGCCTCTTCCAGGCTGGTCTCCAGAGGTGGTGGAGCTCTGCAAGAAGTATCAAAATGACTCTGTGGTGGCTGTTGACCTGGCTGGAGATGAGACCCTGAAGGTGGAGGATTACTCTGAGCATAAGAAGGCTTATGAGGTTTGTAGATTAAGTTTTTATAAAGAAATTACAAGAAAAATATATATTGAGGGGAAGTGTGTGAAGGGACGCTTTTCAAACTGCAGACAGCTGGGACAGCTTAAAAATTCATTGCAGCTATTAAAAACATTCAGTTAAATAGCAGAAGTATTTGTTTATATTTCCTGAATGATTAATGGAAGCATCTTTGCTAAAACATGGCCTTAGAGCCAGAGCTTGGCAGGCTACCTTGTAGCACTGAATGTGACATGAGTGACACAGAGCCCAAATCAACCCCCTCCCCACTGCCGCTGGCTCCTGGGGCTTGGGGCTGGCTCCTGGCCTTTCCAGTCTGGCAGAAATCACCCCAGGAGCAGAGGAGAAGCTGCACATTTGCAGGGCTTTTATCTGATCATCTCAAATGCAAACACTGGAATGGCTTCAGGAGCTCTCACCAAACCTCAGCCTTTGCAGTGGCTCGAAGGGAAGGAAAAGAAACTCTCTCTCCTCTTTGCTGGTGGAAATTTGGGGTTGTTAGTTTCCACCATCAGTGGGGGAGGAGGCTTAGCACCATCACTGACAAAGAGGGTGGTGGTTTGCAAGCAGTGCTCAGGTCTGAAAGTGCATGGGGCTTCCTTGGGGTCTTCACCCCATACGTGGGAGCTGGTACAAGGCTGGCCTGCACTGCTGTGCTGAGTGAACAGGGTGACTATAAACAATGACATGGGAACAAGGGTTCACTAACTGATGGGAAGGCATCTGCCTTCCTGTCTCTTCCTGCCCTGGTGGGCCAGTAGTACCCAGGCCCAGCCTCCTGTCTGAAGGATGCACCTTGTCTTTGTACCAGGGGCTCACTGAGGCTCTGAGATGCTGAAGCAAACCCCTCTCCCATCCCTATTAAGTAACTGAAAAACACTCCTGAGTGCAAATCCCTGAAGGACTGTCTGTGAAGAACGTCTGCTGCAAGATAGGGCTTGCAGCCTGCCTGCTGCTGCTAGGTGGGTGGCCTTTCTCCAGAAAAGCAGGATCCAGGCTCCCCTCCAGGCTCCATGGCTTCCCAAAGCCTGGGTGGCGTGAGACCCCCTGGCTGAGAAATTTTCAGGATGATCATGGAGCTGCACCCAAAGCTGCACTAACAGAGTCCTTAGGGCTAGGCTGCCTCCACTCCCAGCCCCTTACAGGAGGGAGGTGCTCAGTGCCAGAGCATTTCTTCATCTCTGCCATGGGGTGGTTCTGCACCCTCCCACATGGCTGCAGCTGGCCAAAAATGTAGAAGTTCCAAAGCGTGGAACTGCTGCGAGTTTCATGCAGAAAGGCATGAAGAGTAGCTCAGAGCTTGCTGCTGTCTGGAGAGGAGGCAGTGGTGAACTCACGCAGTATTAAAAGCCCGTGAAGAGCCTGGCTGGGCTCCAGTGGAAGATAACCAGGATTTTTAAGTGTCTCGAGGTGACATTACCGAGGTCCTGCAGCCCTTGGAGCACAAGGCTCATGATCTGTGAGCTGTTGGCACAGGAGCCTTGCTGTGCCCCCGAGAGCAGTGCCAGCTCCTGGGTTTGCTGACCTTGCTGCAGGTGATGGGACGGGAACACCTTCTCCCTTGTTTTGCAGGAAGCTGAGAGGTGTGGCATTCATCGCACTGTCCATGCTGGGGAGGCCGGCCCGGCTGCTATGGTCAAGGAGGTACAAGGAGCTCTGGGGCAGGGAGGAACAGGGAGGGTGATGTGTCCTGCACTGGGGAGAGAGGCATCCCAGTCCTCCCTATACCCATAGCAGAGAGAACACTGGGCACAGGGGCACAGATCTGACCTGATGGCTAGAAAAGGACATCCCAGGAGCCATCAGGTGGTGCAGGTTGTACCTGCAGTGGGATGGGGGTCTCTGGGCAGGCAGGGGCTGAGCTGTGCTTGGAGGCTCTGAGTGGTTTTCCTGTGCTCTCCAGGCAGTTTATGTCCTGAAGGCTGAGCGTGTTGGCCATGGATACCATGTCGTGGAGGACCCTGAGCTCTACAAGGAGCTGCTGAAAATAAAGATGCATTTTGAGGTAAGGAGGTGTGCTGGGAGTGTGACAACCACTGGTAGCTGCTGTCTGAGTGGAAAACAAGCCCTCACTCGGGCTGTGCTACAGCCAGGGACAGGACCTGACATCCAGGTGCTGACCACATGTACAGTGATGTTGCGTTTAACCCAGATGCCCAAAGCTCCACAGGAAAACCTTGGGGACAAACCTGTCTGTTTGCTGGGATGTGCTGCAGGGAGCACTGCTGAGCACAGCAGCTTGTGGGAGGGATGTAGCAGAAAGAATGGATCCTTGTGTAGCCAAGGATAAATTCTGGAAGGCGTTTTCACTGATTTATACAACTCAAGCCTGAAGGCTCATCCTTCCACAAATGAGGCTGCTGTACCAGAGCAAGTTTGGTTAGAGTGTGGAAATGCCTGGGAGTTACAGTGCATGTAAGGATTTCTTCTGCTTTTCCTCAGAATGGACATATCCAACTAATAGAGGGAGTATGTAATTAATGCAAGTGGTTTCCTGACTGTGAATGGCACAGGGCTGGTGACTGACTGGCCTTGGCAACATCCCACTGGCCCCTGTCACAGTCATGTGGGCTGTGGGCACCTTGCGTCCATGTCCTGGGACACGCACTGGTCTGTCAGAGTGGTGCTGAGGGGCAGCTGTGAACAGAGCTCTAATCTGGTTGTGCCAGTGTGCTGAGCTTCCTGTGTCCACAGCTGGGGTTCAGATCTGTGTGGTTGATTCTGGTTTTCATGCTTAACTCCCCCAAACAGGTCTGCCCTTGGTCCAGTTATCTCACTGGAGCATGTTCTCCGGACTTCACCAAACACCCCGTAATACAGTAAGACTTCTCAATTATGTGAAATCTCAAATAACCAGGATTTAGGTTGATTACAGCTGCTTTATTGCTTTACAAAGCTAAGGCACATCTAATTATGTAGGACAACGTGGCACGTCCATGTCCTTTGGCAGCTGGAGGGGTGTGGGGGTCCCTTGGGGAGGCTTTCCTGTCCCTCCTGCCCTGCTCTGAGCTATGGGGCACGAGATGCTGCACCCCAGCCACTCCTGAACGGGGGGACAAGCTGAGCTTTGTGCTTTCCTCCAGCAGTGCCAGCTGCAGAGACAGCCCTGAGGTCTTTGCTTTTGCTGCATTTCACCCTGAGAAGTGCACAGTATCACACCCAGTGTTCTGCCCACCAGTCCAACCTGATTTCCTTACAGATTTAAGAAGGATCGTGCCAACTATTCCCTAAACACGGATGATCCCCTCATCTTCAACTCCACCATTGACAAGGACTATGGCATTGTGAAGGAACAGATGGGGTTCACTGAAGAGGAGTTCAAGAGAATTGTAAGTTGGTCTTGGCTGGGTGCTCTGCTGGTGTCTCAGTGCAGCCCAGAACAACCTGCTGGTTTTTCTTTATAAGCTGAAGAGTTTTTAATGGAAACCAGAAAATTCTGCTCTGGTATTGTAAGCAGGAAAATAGGACCAGGCTCAAAGTACATATCCCAAAAATTCCAGAGTATTTAAAGACCTTTGCTTTGTGCTGGTCTCATTTCTCCTGGGACTGCTGCTAGTGATGGGCCAGAGCAGTTGGCATGAAATAAGGCCATGGAAATGAATCTGAGATTGGAAACTTTACACTCTGTCTCGCTCGTTGCTGCTCAGAGCTGGATGCTGGGATGTGCACAACTGTGTGTTCATGTCTGACGTGTCTTTATGTCCCTGTGTTCCCCCTCTGCCTCCTCAGAACATCAACGCAGCCCAGTCCAGCTTCTTACCTGAGAAGGAAAAGCAGGAGCTGCTCAACAAGCTGTATGAAGCCTATGGGATGGTCCCCAACGCATCGTGACCCATCCCTGGGAGCCAGCCTGGAGCAGGGCCCTTCTTCACCAGTGCCTGACTCTGCTCTGTGCCACTGGCAGGAGGTGCCCAGAGTCAGTCTCTATTCCTGGCAGCCCTGTGTTGACCCTTACAGTGCTCATCAGAATCAAACTATCACATACATCCACTTGTACCCCACAAACTTTCCTGAATGGATATCCAGCTTCCTATCCTGCTGTTGTGCAAGCAGACTGGATCTGCCTGCTGGCCTGACTCCCTCCCCCATCTGCTGGTGTTTCTGTACTGCAAATGCAAACAGAAGAACCTTCCCTACGTTTTTTACGCCACCCCTCTCCCTGTTTTATCTGTCCTGCCCCACTGACCTGCCTGGCCCTGGCCTACAGTGCTGAAATAACCACTTTCAGCTCTGGCTGTGGCCTGGGTTAACTTCACCTTTCAAGGGAAGAGAGGTGTGCTAGTGCTGGCAGGGAGCGAGCAGCCTTTTCAGACACAGAGGCTTTATTCTTGTCCCTGTGGGTGGGAGGGTTTGGTCACAGCTTTATTTACCCAGGGTTAGTCTTGTACTAACAAGACTGGAACAAGAACAAGCTGCAAGCTGGTGCCCCTGTCTGTGCACAGGTCTGAAGGGCACTTAAAATAAAATACAATTTTTTTGGCATCCTTTCTTGGACAAGAACTGCCATGCATCTATCAGGCCTCCCAATGTCACTGCTACAGAAGTGCACACCTTGGGCTCAGGCCCCAGCTCTGCTCACAGCTGGCCATGACCATGCTCACACATGCATAGGAAGTTGGAACATAATTTTACCACTTCAGGCCAAAATCTGCCTTCTGGGATTTTTCCCACTTTTTAATTCATCTTGGAGAACTCCTGTGAACTGCAGTTTGATCTTCCTCTTCGTTTAGGACTTGGAAAAAAAGTGATTGATTGCCTGGTTTAACAATTCTGCCCTCTTTCTGATTTGACACAATCATTAGGCACTCTTAAGGCTGAATAAGTAAATTAACTTGGACCCAGTGTCACACATTGACTCAGGTCCCATCTGATTGCTTCTCTCACTCAATTATGACACTGGCTAGAATTCAGATCCTCAGTTTGGTGGAGAATTTATACAGAGAAACTCACCAAAAATTCCTTAGTGATTTTATGGCATTATAGTGTTTTTACTCAATAAGCAATAGAGCTGTGCATCCAGAGAAGAGACCATTGTTTTCTTACCTGAGTGTGTGGTGTGCTTTAGCATCCCAGGGGTCTGCCAAGATGCTTACTCCAAAGATCCTGTACCAAAAAGTTGCCTTTGACAAGGGGCCATGGTCAGCATTGCCATGCACAGACCATGGACTGGTCCAGTCTCAGCTAGCAGTGATGGTGTGCTGGGAGTATTTCCATTCTTTGTGGGCTTCCATTTTGATCTTCAGAGTAAAGTACTCATCTCTGAAGTACGTGGTGCATATATACACATAGATAAATGAAGATGAGAGTGATTTTCTTACTTTTATAAAGCAAAAGATGAAGTATGACTTTTGGGGACATGATTGCGGTAAGAAACAGGCCTTTTTTGGGTCATTTTTCTCCAAAAATTTCTGAAGAAGAGTTGCTTATTTGGATTCTGGACAGTTGATTGTTAATCCTGTTTAATAAAATAACAAATTTATATTAAAAGGGAAATCCTTGTGCCTTTCTGTTCAGGGGTGACTGTTGGGGACTGTGGCCTGTGGTCCTTGACCCCTGCTAGACCACAGGGGTTCAGTGATAAGTGTGATGAGGGCTTTGGTAGCTTGAGTGCTGCCTTCTCCTGTTGCCAGGTTGGAGGGAAGCCTGCTCCCTTGCCAAAGAGCCAAGCTGGATTTATGGCTTCAGGTTGTTCCAGCCTCCCCTGTCCTTTTCCCTTCACTAATCCCAGGGCTGTGTACCACAGCTAGAGCAGCAATGCCATCACAGGGTACTCTCACCTTTCCAGGTGTTTAACAAAAGTAGTCGCTTTTTTCCCCTCTCTCTTGGGTTTTGCAGAGTTGGCTGAAGCTCAGAGGCAAAGAGGGGCAGTCTGGGCTGCTGGGCTACACCTTCATTGTGGGCAGGGGAGGGTTTGCCCAAAGGTTTTTGCATCATTTAGTGCTTGGTTAGAGTTTGACATGCCTGTGTTCAACTGAAAAGAAGGACTTGGAGCATCCCTGTGCTCAGCAGCTTTGCAGATCAGGATGAGAGGCTGGATTAAGGCAGTGCCCTTGGTCCTGCAGCAGTCAGTGACAGGGGCTGAGCTGGCTGTCACTTGCAGGGGGAACCCGATGCCTCTCACCCATCCCCTGAGAGAAGCTGGCCAACAGGCTCCCACTCCTCTGTCTAAATATAATTCTGAAACATATTTTCTGACCAGGGAGAGCTAAGATTAGCCCACATTTGACTGTTGGAGGTCTTGTGTGGTGCTCAGTCCTTCCGCCCTGCTTTTCAGTTCTGTGTGTGTGTGTCAGCATGAGCCAGAATTACTGTTCTGTGGTAAGCAGAGCTGGAAATGGGGCTTAAAGACAGAGCTGTGCAGCCAGCCAGGTCCAGGAGCTACCCTGCTGGTTTGCCCCTGAGCATGGGAAGTGGGGGCAGGCTCTTGGCTGCTGTCTGGGCATGGCTCTGCAATGACACCCAGCCACTCCAGGAGCCCTTTGCCAAAGCAGCAGCCACAGCCACTGCCTGACTGCCAAATCCTCCTTTCCTTTGGGGGCTGGAGCTGTGGATACCTCTGTGCTCACCCCATGGCCATCGCTTCTCACAGACAATTCTCCCTCTGTCTGGCATACACTTCTCTGCTGATTTACGGCCTGGTTTTGGCTGATAAATCTCCAACTTGTAACATTCAGTTCTTCCCTAGGCTGTCAGGGAGATGCTTGCCCTTATGTCACCAGTGGAGAGTTTTCCAGGTCAGCTCTGCCCTGTCCCTGTGCTGGTGGTCAGGCCCAGTCAGGCTGCTCCACTGGGATCAGTGAAACACCAGCAATGTTCCTGTAGTTCTCTGCTGCAGGGGGAAAACACCTCTTCCCACTGGCACCAATCCTGCTGGTGCCTGGGCAGTAAACCTGGGAAAGTGGGGGCAGACTTTTATAGTCTGTGCCCAACTACATCTGCCTTCATCTGTGTGCTGCAAAACCCATGGGGTTTCACAGACCCAAACTCAGGGACTCTTCTAGCACAGCTCTGTGTCTCCCTTTGAAACCACCCCGTAGCTAAAGGCAAAACAAAGGAAGAAGAAACATCCAGGCAGAAAAAAACCACCTTCAGTACTTGAAGGCTGTGTCATTTATTCCAACAGCTTATGTAGTTTTATCAAACCATCTTTAACACAAAACATGTCTCCTTAAAGAGAGAAGGGTGCGAGATCCTACCAGAGATCATCTCAGCTAACAGCTTGCAAAGTTAAGCCTGAATGTCAACAGTTAACCCAGCAAAATGTTTCTCCCCTCCCCTTAACAACATCTTGAAGTGTTAAAACCCAGAGAAAAAGATGCCTGTGGCTGGTGCTGCTGGGTCTCCAGGTGGGGCTCATCCCCACAGAGCTGTGCTTTGGTCCTTTCCTGATCCTAAGCAGCAGCAGCACAGGTGAGTGGTGTTGACACAAGGGCAGCAGGACAGGTTGGGTCCTTTCCCCACTGCCCACCCTGATGAGGGGCCATGTGGACAATCCAGAGGCCAGGTCTAAGATGCAGAGGGTGAGGCTTAGAAAAACCAATAAACTAAATTCCTAACCTATGGAAACAGAATAAATAATAGTCTAAATCTGCAAAGGAGGAAGGTACCTTGGACAGGAAAACCTGGTGTGTCTATTATTACTGGAACCGTTTCTCTCCTAAGAGAAAATCGCAGCTAAGGCATCTCGAGAATGGCTCATATCACTACAACCACGGCAGTGTTGCTCTAAACCATTAGGGAATGGGGCCAGAAGTCTTTTGGAAGTGCCAGTCCTTGCAAGTGTCTTGTGTCTCTCTACACAAGCATAGTTCCAGCAGAAGCATTTGACAGACAGCTTGCTCTTCCAGGTTGGTTTTTGTCCACAGATTCCACAAATTCTTGTTTAATGTTCACAGCAAGGCCCTCCTCCTGCCCATCCCACCCCTTTTTTTGCTCTCATGGGGAGGGGCTGCTTTCTTGCCCCTTTGGTCTTGCTGCAGGGTCATTATCAGAAGAACTGGCATCTCTTTGGCTTTCTGCAGAAGGGAATATTGGGAAGAAAAAATAGTTACACTCTGCTGAGGACACGAGCCATCAGTGATTGCTACAGCTGATTTCATCCAGAAAGACGAAAAATTTTCACCTGAAGATCTATCACTCCCCTCCTGTGACCAGATACTTGGCCCCATCTGTGGCAGTGTTCAAGACCAGGCTGGATTGGACTGGGAGGTCTAGTGGAAGGTGTCCCTGCCCATGGCAGATGGTCTTTAAGGTCCCATCCAAACCAAACCATTTTCTACGATTCTCTGATGAAAAATATTGGGTTCTCCCTTCACATTCCTGGAGTACAAACACTTTTCAACACACCTGGCAATGCCAGGAGGGAGCCTTGAGGTAGGGTGTGCACTCACCCAATCTTCAAGTGCTCCACAACTGACAGCCTGGCAGCTGCCTGAGCTGTTCTCTGGTAATGCAGCTCCAATTTGTACTTACTATGGACGGGTGGATGGACAGATGCTGGTATGGTCGTGCTGAAAGAAGCCCAGTTGGGGTAACGAATGCATTTTAAAGTGTTTTTATCATTACAGGTTGTAGGTTAGAGGATTAAGAAAGCAAGGGGAAAAACTGAGTTTCCTTTCTGCAATGACAGTCTGTGTTGTGTTGCTTATTAGTGAAATGAGAGTGGCAGGTTTGGACAGAGGATTCAAACTCCTTGCACCCAGCTGTCCAGCAGACACTGAGCAGGGTGATACTGCTGCCATATTTGGGCTGAAGGGGAGGATTTGGAGACAGCTGCTGGTTTGAAAGTTTTTTCTGTTATTTGAAATACTGCAGAACTATTCAAAGGTTGATTTTTTTACAACCAATCAACAAAGAAAAAACACAGCCTGCCCAATACGTGATTTTTATAAAGCCTAAGATACAAGTGATGTGTAACTTGATCTGGGAAGGGTCCTGGTCAGTGCATGTTGTGTTTAAGCACCAGTGAGCAAAGGGCCTGGGATGGAGCATGCAGTGCTCCTGTGCCAGGAACCAGGGGATCATTCTGCTCACTGCAAGCACCCCTTGACCTGGAGAGTCTCCCACCACCTGAGCATCCACGAGCGTGAAGGCACTGACAGAAGCAGTTAGGAATGGGATGTTCCTCCTGAGCATCACTGTGCCGTTCCTGGAGACAGCACTGGCCACTTGTGCTGCCACTTTGGGCCTCTCCCAGCCTGTGCTAGGAGCTGCTGGGCTCATTGGTGCGTGCCTGTGGCAGCTCACCTGCTCCCTCCATGGCGAGGACACCCATGTCCTCGGTCAGCTTGCGCATGCTGATGGTGGTTGCCTCTCGCTGGATGTCATGGACAGCATTCCTCCGGCCAGCCCGGTCACAGGAAATGAAGTCGGTGTAGGTGCTGGACTCTACCTCCATTGCATCTCTATTGGCTTGCAAAACCCTGCAGAGAGAACACAGTTGTGAGGCCCAGGATGCTCGGCATGGCTCAAGTCATGGCTCCCTCCAGCATGAGAAAATAGTCCCTGTGACTCTGCTCCAGCTCCTCTGACAGCAGGTACTGAAATGTCAGGTATCACCTCCCTCATGTGGGGCCATGTGAGGGGAGACCCATCACGCTGGGTGACCCACTGTGCCAGGTGACAGGGATCTATCCCAGATGCCTGACTTGTTCTGCTTTCCCACTGCAAAGGCAGACATGGCGTTTGTCTCTCCTTTGAGTTTCCAGCCTCTTCCTTTAGGCGCACAAGGTCGCTTGCAGCAGCTTTTCCCTACAGAAAAAGCATCACAGAGAAAGCCCTGCTTCCTCCTCAGAATGCCACGGGATCTTTGAATGCAGGTCAAATTTGGCTCACTGATTGGGGGATGGGGTGGTGATCCAACCTGAATTTGTAATGGGAAATGATGGATAACCATTGGAAAGTTGGGGGGGCAGGGAGAATTTTATAGATGTTTTATAGGGTTTGGAGCAGTACTGGCCTCCACTGGCTGCTGGGTGTCACTGAGGAAGCGCTGGACTGGACTGCTGTGAGAGAAACACTTTATCATGTGAAAATCAGCCCTTCTGCAAGACATTTGGATCTCTTCACTCCAGACTTGTGCCAGTGCCAAGTGCACAGCACAAAGAAAAGCCCGGAGCAGCCACTTGTCACATGCGAGCTCTGCTGTGAGCCAGCTCTGAGTTCAGCTGATGAATCCTTAAGTTGCTGGGTTCTCATTTTGGCTGCTGATGTCCCTTGCCAGCGCTTGCACGGCACGCAGAGTGCAGGGACCCAGGGGATGGTGTTGTGAGCATCCTGGCTCCTGGGCACAGAGCTGGCAAGCACACACTGCCTCTGCACAAGAAACCTCGAGCTCTCAGTTCCTGCTTCTCTATACTCTGGCACTTTGTTTTTCTGCATGGAATCAAGAGATTAATTGCTGTCTTATCTGTGATTCTGATCACTGTAAAATGTGCCGCTAGCCCTGCTGATTGCTGGCAGTGCTTGGAGCAGGTCCCGGCTAGAAACGCTCGTGTGCAGTGAAAACAAATTCATGCACATTTAATGCACATTCACTCACTTTTGTGCCTTGGAGTTAATGACCCACAAAGGAGTTTGCTCAGCTTCCTTTACAAATCCTGCTTGATATTGATTTCCCTGCCAGGGAAATCTGTTGGCAGATTCAGGCACCAGCCTGAACAGGAATTACACTCCTCACTCTAATCCCTGATGTTATGGCAGTAGAAAGGATATGCGGGTGAAGATGCAATAACTGATATAAAAGAGGTCAGATTCTCTCTGTTCCTGAGCTGAGTAGGGTGCAGTAACCAAAAACCCACGGAAACCCAGCATGTTTTGGTAACCCCAGGGACTCCTCTCCTAGTGTGGATGCCAGCTCAGGGAGGGCTGGCACCAGCTCACTGGTGGGATGTGCGACTTGGCCCACCCAGATCTTGCAGGAGATCCTGTTTCCCCAAAGCTAACAATTCTTGTGAACACCTGTCTCCTCTACAGACTTGGCATCCATCTAGCTCCTGTTAAATGAGCCCTGGGAAAAGCTGCATCCTTTGCCCCAGGAAGAGATGCCTCAGATGTTTTTCGTCATCTTCCCTCCTTCCCTCCTTGGTGCATCCTTCCTGGGATAAAGCACCTGGATGCAGGGGCTGGATGAGCTCAGCAAGCAAAGTGCCTTTTCCCCAGGACAGGACAAGCATCCATCATTCCCAGACAAGTTCTCACAGGTCACTGAAGCCCAGACACTGCTGACCTTCTACAGCTGCCAGAGAGATGTCACATGGGCTCAGGAGGCTTTCCTAGAAGCGAGCCAAACAAGCCCAGGTCCATCTCCAATCAGTGAGGCCATTCCAGAGCTGATATGCTCCAGAGTCCTGCTGCCCTTGCACCCTGGGCAGGAACCACCAGGTTTCCCCAAACTGGGGAGCAGGAGTCAGCCCCTGGGATGCAACATCTTCCCGGCGTCCTTCGATGGAGCTGCCAATGGTAGTGGCAGTGCTGTGCCAAGTAATTGTTTCCCCTGACACGAGGAAAGGACGGGATTAGAAATAAGGCAGCATGTGTGTGTGCAGGTCCGGCTCCCGGCACGGTGGCCAGGAGATGGCGCATAGGATTTACTGATTCTGCCGTGCCTGGGACGGCTCCTGCCTTCTGCTCTCCACGCAAAGAACTAGTGAAGACAGGCAGATTTAACAGCGAAGCTTTCATATTTGAGCAATTCCTCCGGGATTTTCAAGGTGGGTGGCTCTCAAAACCCTCACAGGCAGATCCCTCCCCGCTGGCAGAGAGATTCCAGCCTCTGCCTCTGGGAAGTTGTTGGGCTGAGAGAGCGATAGGAGCAGTTGCCTTGACTGTGATAGGAAAACCTGAATTTTCAAACAGCATTTCCATACTTCCAGGCACAGAACCCACAGTTCTCTGGGTTTTCACTCAGTAAATGCTTTTAATATCTTTCAGGGACTGCAAAGGAACTCTCTTCCCTCTTGCCTACGCAGTTCAGTGGCACCTGAGACTGTCACTGTGGACAGTCACTTTGGGGTGGCAGGGGCTGCAAAGGGAGGTGCATCACCTGCTGGCTCCCAGCCTTTGGTTTTTCATTCTCCCGTGGACAGGATGATGGGCCTGCTGTTGCCAGGCATTGCAGGAATAACCCCATGACACACACATACAACATGCAAAGGTTTCCAGGGCACTTCACAGAGGAGATTCAGCTTGTCCCCAAAGGGTCCTTTCCTGCACTCCCTTTCCTCTCTGCTGCTGATGGTAACAGAAACAGTCCCTGTGCCCTCAGCACAGTGTGCCAGCCCACAGGGATGGGCCAGGGAAGCTGGGATCTGCTGCCTGTTGCACATTCCTCACAAGTTTGCTGCTTGGAGGGAGGCTGTGTCCCCTCTGCCAAGGGGACGTGGTGCTGCCGTCCCAGGGCAGCTGGCCACAAGTGAAGAAGCCCCTCACAGCCTGCCACTGACACCAGGTACGTCCCCAGGGCTGCCTCTGCTCCTGCCCCTGGATCTGCCAGGCCTACTGTTTGGTTTGGACTCATTTTTCTGTAGTGTCTTTTGAGTGATAAAAAATCTGAGCTGTAGTCTTGGCTTTGCTGGTGGGGACTTGGCTTCCTGAGTGGTTTTGCTGTTGGATTGCAACTGGGCTTGCTGGCATTTTCCAGGGAAATCACCTAGCAGCTGACAGAGCAGCTGGCTCCACTCTGGGGGCTGCAGCTAAACCAGCCCTACTCATTCTGGAGCTGAGTTTTCCCACTTAGAAGGTGGATGCTAAGAGATTAAAGGGTTAAATGTTTCCTCTGCCTTTCAGTAGAATAAACTGAGGTGCTTTTTTTGGCTCAGCTCCATGTCCCATTTGGTTCCACTGACAAGCCTGCACTTGGTTCCTGTGTCCTGTGCCTGCTTCTCAGCACGGATGCCAGGGACTACAGCAAACAATTACTGCAAACAAGGTGAGAGTGGCAGAGAAGGGACCTGGGCACACCTGGCAGGTCACCCTCAGCACAGGGCTCTGCCCAAGCTCTGCCATCCCAGCCAGTGTCCAGGGCTGATCCTTGGGGCTGGGGGGATGCTACAGTCACACCCAGCCCTGACACCAATTCCAAGGAAACCCTTCACAAGATACTGCATCTGTCCCTTGTCTAGGTTAAACTTTTTATGGCTAAAAAAGGCTATTTTTGGGTGCTGGCTATCAGCAGGCTGGACTGAACTCAGCCATTTCCCCCCGTGCCTGCTTTGTGCCTCCTGCTCTGCCCCTTAACCTCTCACTTTTCTCAGCGTTCTCCACATCACCTGGTTCTCTGCACAGATCCATGAGGCAGCTTAGGCCCGTGCCTGGACACAGCTCTGTCCTCTGTGCTGTCCCTGGGACACCTGAGGAAGGGAGCCCTGTACCTCAGCCTCCCCCGTGCCTGCTGCAGGCAATTCCCAGCTTCAGGAGCCCTAGCAGAGCCCGTTCTGAGTGCTGCACCCCAGCTTTGGCCTCTTGCTGTCCATTGCCAGGGGCAGTTGGGACCAAGAGCTGCAGGTCTCACTTGGAGATGGCTCCCTCACCCCACAGCCCAGCCCAGGGTGGATTTAATGTTAAACCCTGGTGGATTTAACACTTTCTTCTTCTGGAGTTGTAAAGCCCCAAAGCTGAACAAAATCTTGCTGTGTTTCTGGGGTGAAAATTCCAAAGCTGTGCTTGGGAACAGGGATCTGACCCCTTTTTCTGCTCAAGCATCACATCCTACCACCAAAGCATGAAGTGGTGCAGTCACCTTGGAGCTCTCCATATTGTGCAGTGCCCCTTGCCCTTTCATTCCAGGGTACATGGACTATTATTAGATCTCTCCTGCTGGGGCGGATCCATAACAACAGCAAAACATACTCACCAGCCCTGCTGGGCTTTTAAAATATTTACAGTGTAGAATGGTTCACTGAAGAGGGGGGCCTGGTAGAGCACAAAGATTGAAGCACCGGGATTTCTGTGCTCCCTGGGGGTTTGCTGTGAGGTTTCCTACTGGGAGAGTCGCATCCAGCGAGGAGAAAAAAATATCCTGTAGGGCTGAAGCCAGCACTTGAGGTCAGGGGGTTTCCACCAACTGTCTGACAACATCCAGCTGGAATTTCAGCAAATTTTCCACTGGGTCTTGTCTGGGAACATGCATAAGGGGCTGCACATCAAAGAAGAAGGGCTCTGTAATGGTGCTGTTGGGGTATTTTGTGATTGTGCCATAGAGGCCTCGTTATGTCTCACAACCCCCAGGTGCTAGAGCTCAGATCCATGGCCAGAAACGGAGCTGAAGATGCAGCTGAGGATGAAGATGCTCCTGTTGGAAGCCCAGTGTGGTTGCAACAAGCTCTGTAAGGCTGGTGACAGGGTCTGCACCAGACACAGCTCCCCTGCTTTCCCGTTGGCTCTGTGTTCTCCACAATGTGGTGGTGATGGGTCTTACTGGCCAGAACTGGTGTGCTCCAAACTGCTGAGCTCTGAGTTTCCTGGCTTGGTGAGAAAACAGGCAGGAGCAGGGCAGCAGCCGGATCTACCAGGGCATGTGTGTCCATCTCATGTGCTGAGCAGCTTCTGTCCAGGTGGGAATGGCACAGAAAAGCTTCACCAGACTTCAGTGATGAAGAGACATCAAGCTGGGTCTGGCACATCTGTATGCATGGAAGGTTTTTGCTGTGGGATTCCTTGTAATAACTCTGCACCCTCAGGCTCTTGCACTAAATATGACAAATTCAGCCAGGACAGACATCACAGCTGCTCCAGCCACTGCAGTGGTTTTGCAGGGACAGAGCTTCCAGCATTCTCTAGGACTTGCTGGAAAATTTTAATTCCTTTAGGAGGAGAGCAGATACAGCTGAGGTTTAGTGTCCACAAATAGATCCCTTCTTTTCATTTGGTCTGGTTTTACAGTATAAAGATCATTTAATGCCCATAGAACTAATAACCAACTGCTAAGCCCCATGTTTAAGATGAGGCTTAGACTGACTCCTCTATGACTTCACAAACTTTGTATTTAGCTCTGCAAAGCTCCTCAAACTCATTCCCCTCCCTCCTGGCCTTCAGCACACTCCCAAGGCCCCCCACTGCAGAGTCCCCACTGTCCCAAGGCACCTCCTGCTGTCTCACATCCTCACAGCCACTGCCTGGGTTCCCACTGATGTAGGAAATGGTGCGGCCAGATTCGGGGCAGGGCAAGTCCTTGTGTGCTCTGCTCTGATCCCCAGGGGAGAGGGGGAGCTTGAGGGAGGCAGGAGGGCATTGCTCAGCCTCAGTGGCCTCCTGTTAGCATCAGGATGTGTAGGTAATGGTGGGAGGGAACTGCCTGTCTGTCCACCCATCCAACCGTCCATCCACCCATCCATCTGCTCATTCATCCATCCACTCATCCACTCATCCGTCCATCCGTCCATCCGTCCATCCATCCATCCATCCATCCACCTGCCAGGAAGGCAGCCCAGTGCCTCTCTCTGGCCATGCTGTGCTGCCAGCCTCCATTTCCATGCCTGGAGCAGGCAGCACCCCTCTGTCAGTCCACCCAAAGCACGGGTGATGAGAATCTTCCAAAAATCCTCCACGATGGGAAGAATCACTGTTTGATGGAGCCTCTCTGCTCCTCCTTTCCTTCACTACTGAGCCTTGATGCAGCTTAAGCCTCTTTTGCAGCTTCTTGCTAAGTTGATTAATGGAAATAATTGGTCTCTTTGTGCATCTGGAGACAGTTGCCGTGACAGCAGTTGTATTTTTGTTTTGTTCCCAGGTCGAGCTTGTTTTTCCCATCTCTCAGCTTCAAGGTGCTAATGACTCGAGGCACTCTGGTTTGCCTGCACCTCCCAAAGACACATGTCCCTCTGACGGATGGGGAACAGTGGGGATATGGCATGCTCAGCCCCAGCAGGCCTTTAGGACATGGCAGGCTGGCACCTTTCTCCCTGCCCATTTCTCACTTCCTCAAGGCAGGCTCACACTGGATGGACACAGCACTGAGGCTTTTGCGTGGCAGAGAGAAGAGAGCCAAATCCCTCGTGTTCACCCAGAGCAGCCATGGGACCCTCAGTCCCCTGCAGGGACCCTTTCAAAGCTCCAGGGAGCCTGGGGCTCTGAGTCCCTTCTCCATTACTTTTATTTTCTCACCACCTCTTGCTTATTTGCCTTTATGTGTCAATGTATTTTTATATGAACAACTGTGTGGAAGATCTGCTAAGTGCCTGAGGTTACAAAGCAGACAAACCACAGACCAGTGACCCTTCAGCTACAGAAGTCCCACAGCTGCTGTGGCAGGCATGTCCCATGTATGCTCCCTGCTAGTGATATGCAGTCACCCTCTCTCACCCAGGCCATGGAGTGAATTCCTGTGCAATGGGGATTCCCTTCAGGCTTGGGTTGGTTCCCTGCCTTCCTCCAGGTTGTTCATGCCCAGCTGGATTCCACCTCAAAGGCTGGAGATCCCCAGTAATCCCACAGCTCTTCTGATCACACTGAGGGACTGACCTCTGAGTGAACATCACCTCCTAAAACCCCACCTGAATTCCTGGCCCAGGGATGCTCAACCCCAGCACAAGCTCCCCAATACCTTGCAAGCTTCCCTGGGTAAGGAGAAGTCAAACAAGTGCTTAGGAGATGCAGCTGGGGTTATTTTCTAGCACAGCTGCCCTTGTCACAAATAAGAGGAAGACAAAGCCACAGCAGTCTTTGCTGTTTCTAGTTTGAGACCTCTCTACAAGGACAGAGGTAAGCAAGGATGGGTCCTTATTTTTATGCCTAAAACAAAACAGAGCTATTTAGTCCAGCTCTTCTTTGTCATCTGAGGAGCTGAGCTCTGCAGCTGTGGAAAAGCAGTGCTTGCATGGCTAGGGAGGGGAGCTGAGCTTGGAAGAGGAGTTGTGAGGACTGTAACTGGGCAGGTTTGGCTGCTGCTGCCTGAGGAGGCTTTGTTTGGGGAAGCTCTGCTCAGCACAGTGTGCCTGAAGCCAAGAGCCACCTGCCTTGGCTCTGCCTCCATGAGGCTTGCACAATCCCACAGGGATTTGCATCCAGCATCCAAAGAGTCCTCCTGATTCAGAGCAGTGGAAGGGGCTGAGAGAAAGGCTGTGAAGCCTCCTGGGGTGCAAGAGCCCTGGCAGCTCCCAGTGGTGCCTAAAAATAACCAGGGCACCTCTTAAGAGTGTCAGTACAGAATGAAGCTGATTAGCAAAACCAGGCTTAGCTCTGCTCCCTGGAGCTGGCTGCCCTGTGTGTCTGCTCCACTGCTGGGACTACCACCATGCTTCTCTTACCCAACGGAAACAGGAGCCCCTTTGGCTGTGCTACCCTGCTGGGACCCCCATCTGGGCAGGGAAAGCTCTGCAGGCCTGCACATCTTCTTTGCTGAAGATTTCTGTGATGGATGCAACATTTCCTTGTAGCTGTGTCAAGTGACAGCAGCTCCTGCTCCTTCCTGCAGGCAGGGTAAATCTTTGCCTAAGCCCCTAGGGATGTGACATTTAAACCTGAGCTGGAATGGTGCTCGAGATGTGCCAATAGCACTGTCCTGGGGATGCTCAGTGATTGCTGCCAGCTGTAGTCTCAGGAAAGGGAAAGCTCCTAATAAAATCAATTGCCAAGTACTTCATGGTCTGCTGGAGTGCAGCCTGGGCACAGAAGGACACAGGATGTCTCCAGCATATGTAGGGAAGATGCTGGATGCAAGAGGAACTGCTCTGAAAGACCTGCAGGAGGAGGGATGTCTGTGTGCACCAAAGAGTCCTGAGATCCTGCACTGCAGAGCTCACACAAAACAACCCTGGAAGCTCTGTGCAAGGGACAGCACAGGAAAGGGAAAGCAGTGACGTGATCTGAGGGCAGAGAGGATGCTCTGAGTGCAGGAGCCACAGGTGAAACCACAGAGAGGACTTGCCATTTATGCAGGAGCCATGAAAGGTTTAAGCTTTGGGAGTTCTTGCTGGGCTGACTCCACACACAGAACAGAACTCACATCGTTATGTACAGGCAAACAACACTCCTGTGCAAAGCTTGTGGGCAGCTTTAGCAGGATTTGCACAGCACATCCCCATCTCTGGCAGGGAGAGGCCATGGAGCACAACTGGCTCTGGGGCTCCCTGGAGTTAGAGCTGCAACGTGGCTTGGTACCAGCACGTGGCTGTGAGGTGTGGAAAATACAGCAGGGAAGTCATCATGGTGGAATTGTTGGTATTTCTTTCCTCTTAGCAGCTTTCTAGTACCTAGTAATTCAGAATACAGAGGGTGGTCAAGTGACTCAATGCTACGGGAAGGAAAAAACCCATTTCTGTTGTAATATTTCCCTGTGAATAAAAGCTTTATCAGCCATAGTGTAAGTCCCTACCTGATTTAGAGAACTTTCCTTCTGGACATGACTTCAAACACGCTTCAGGCACAGCAGGACAGCAGCTTCTGGGAAAGAGGAAGAAAAAAAATAAAAGTAAGAAAACAATATCTGTGTTTGTTTTGGGAAGCATAAGGCTCAGCTGCTCTTCCAACTCTCTGTGACCAGGATAGCAGAGGGGTGGCAGGGCTGGCAGGGCTCTGCCCAGCAGACTCAGATGGAGCCTGGCTTGGTGGAGGCACCAGCCCAGGGGCTGTGGGATGTTGTGTTCATACGGCACCTCCTCCAGAGGGTTTGTGCTAATAGACTTGGACTGTTGTGTTAAAGCACATAGAAAGTCCAGCTGGGCTGCACAGAGAAGTCCTCTTTGGTTTTTGCTTCTTTTTTTGCCTTCCCACAGGTGCTGAGAGAACTGAGACAACTCATGTCCTGATCTGCACTGCAGGGACCAGCAGCTGCCTCCAGACCATAAATGAATATTGGTTTGCAGCTCTGCTGCCCTTTAAAGAAGTGAAATTCCCATATCAGCTTCTATGAGGTGAAAGGGGAAGTTTAATCTGGTTCTAGTTGCTTTGCTGGGTCTGTGTCCAGCTCCTTGGGCCTCTGCTGTCTGTGCACAGCTGAGCCTCCTCCTGCTGTCCCCAAGCCCTGCAAAAAGACATTTCCTCTGTGGCCTCAACATCTGTGGGTGCCTTGCAATTCCCTGACCTGCAGAGCCCAGCCAACAGGACGCTTATTTTAGCAGCTGTTTCAGCTTTCTGACTATTTTGGAACATCATGGACTGTGTTTTTCCCTTTGTCTCAGGGACCAATGCTAGCAGGACAGAAATCAAGAGATGAGCCACTTTACCATATAAGCAGTAGCTCATCCAGCAATTCATCTGTCTGGTCCATCTGGGCTGAGAACCACTGCAACTGGAAATATTTGCCATCATTTTCCAAACTGGGACAGATCTACAGCCTTTCTCTTTATTTTTTTGACCCACTTTCAAAACTTTGTAGTTGGAGCTGACTACTTGCTGGCTCTGGCCCTGCTTCAAGGACAGGGCACTTGCTGCTTTTATGTGTCAGTTTGCCCATCTGTTAAATGGAGCTATTAATACTCCCTCCCCCTGTTAGATGCTTCAAATATTTTAAAGCACTCTCAGCTCTGCAGATGACAGGCTTGCAGAAGTGGAAAATGCTAATTATGATCATGACAGGAGCTAAACAAAGACACAGGGATTTAACAATAAACTTTTGTTAGTCTTAACCCCATTTATAGCAAAGTGCTTAGTGGAAACGCTGGACCGGAAAAGAAACAGAATTCCCACAACTCTGGGAATATGTATTGCCCTTTTCGGGCACCAAACAAGCAAACAAAAGCAGGAAGGAAGAAACACAGCTTTGGAAACCCACAAGCCTTTATTTTCCTCCTTAGCCTTCCTGTCCTGGCTTGTGTGTTACAAACTGCCAAAACAGTTAAACCTCCAGCACTTCAGCAGTGTTGCAAAATATCTCAAAACACGTGGGGCTCTGCCAAGAGAGGCTTAAAGTAAACTGGAGCAATGATGCTCTGAAGTAGAAGTTCTCACTAAACAGCCCTGTTTGTGGTAGGACATGATGGGAAACCCCCATTTTCTCTCTCAAAAACCAGCTGATGTTGGTGACAAAAACACTTCAGCAGCTGATACTGGCTTTCCAACCCTGCAGGCCTGGCTCTACCTAGATGTTTCTCCTCACAGCCCTTGCTTGGGCATCTGGAGTCTGCAGATTTGAAGCTGACCCTCCATCCACAAAGGCTGATCCTCTTCAGCTCACCTGGTCCTGCTGCTCCCAGGGTGATGGGCAGAGCTCCAGAGACCCCCTCAGCACAAAGACCAGGCTCTTTGGAACTTTAATGGTGGCACATGGATGTGTCACCTAAGGATGGACTACAGTTACTGGTTAAGGAACACTTTGTTTTGTAGCTTAATCCTGGAACACATCAAGGTACTGTGGGTTATTTTGGGACCCTAGTGGAAATGTTCATTAGCTAGATAAGCATCCATACCCCATCAGGAATAAATTACAAGGGCATCAGCATAGAATTATTGAATCTTTTAGACTGAAAAAGATCCTTAAGGTCATCAAATCCACCACTAAGTCATGTCCCCACATGCCACATCCACACATCTTTTTAACATCTCCAGGGATAGTGACTCCACTGCTTCCCTGGGCAACCCATTTCACTGTTTGACAACCCTTTTGGTGAAATTTTTCTTAATATTTAACCTAAACATTCCATGGTAAAACTTAGGACCATTTTCTCTTGTCCTATTCCATGTGCAAAATTGCACATGTCAGATTACCTCCATGGTGATCAGCTGTTCCCCAAGAGGAGCAAAAACATAAACAACATCAGTTCTCTCAGCATTGTTCAAAATGAATGTATGTTCCAAGAAAACACGCCCCATGTCTTTTTGGCAGAATTCAAGACTATTCTACACAACAGCTGTTGTGGTGCTGCTTTGATCCAGAGAGGAAATCCTTCCTGGTTTCAAGCAAGGTGATAGCAGCAGAGAGAAGGTTGTTCTTGTGTCTCTTGGCTGCTGGGTAAACAACAGGCTGCATGCATGGCTGGTCAGGGCAGCAGCCTGGTCCTCCTAGAGCAGCCAGACTGCCTCATTTAGTGCCCTGTCTCCAGCAGCAGCTGGCACCCTTGGCTTCAGAGGTACAGGAAAACCTCTAATTGTAATGGAATGCTTTTCGTAAGTCACTAATGACTCTGAACCAGGAGGTGTTACAATCCTTACAATGCAATATCCTCTTAATCATCCCCGGGATTGTTTTTTTACCGAGATAACTACCTGATATCCATTAAAATGCCTCCGGAGCTCTTCGTTCTGCCGATATCTCATGGCAGTGAGCACCACAGACTAATTACACTTTGTGGAAACAGTAACTCCAGTAAAGTTGGTGACACTCTGGTGGGATATGTTTGGCTTATTACATCACTGCAAATATCAACAGAAATGGCATTTGGGCACCCGCTGGGGAGTTCCCCAGGCAGGGCTTGTGCGTGCAGGAGCTGCGCAGAGAGCACCTGGCCTCTCTGGGCTCTCCTAGGAAGGGAAGTGCTGGGGAACTTGCTGTGGAAACCAGAAATGAGCGGTGTAAAGTACATATTCCCTTAGGCTCCAAGAGAGTGAGAGTTTTGAAGTGGGGCCCAGGGCAGTTCATAGTCCAGCTGCTGCTCTTCCTGCTTGTGCTGCAGGTTCCAGGCGAGGTCTGGAGTGACCTCCGCCTCTCTAACTGCCACCACGAGGAGCTTGGGACAAGGCCAATGGAACATCTGAACCTTCCCTTCTCCTTGGCTGGTGCTGGCTGCTGGCAAGCCTGGGGAGCAGCCTCCTATGACTTGTCTTTTTCTAGTCGTGAACAAAAGATAACTAGAAGCAGTGGGCTTTCCCCCCTCTCATCCTCTCTAAAATGGGTGTTGGGATGGAAAACTTATTTTCCGGATCAGTCCATATAAACAGCTTTGGTGACATTAAAGAAACCCCTAAGGGTGTGGAGAAACAATTGGAATGTGAAAATGGGAGTGATCAGAACACGGTGACACAGGCAAACGAAAAGCCAGGTTGAAGCTTCTGCTGTTCCTTATGGCTTTGTAGATTTGCCCTCCATTCTGCCACAGACCTGTGTGAGCCCAGGGAAATCGTCTGCTTTGTGTAAGGCCCATGTAAAATAGGAATGATGCTGGTGCTTGGGTACCGAGACAGGCTGGAGGCATTAATGCACAGTAGTGTGCTGCAGGAACTGGCTCTGAAATGTGGGAGATCAGGAAATGTTAGCAGCTTGGAAAGCGTCATTCACGGTTATTTTGGGTGGCAAGGTTGTGTGCCTGTGGGTACTCCTATGAGTGGGATCAAAAGTACATTGATTTTTCTTCGAAATGAGAGAAAAAAGCAAAACTCCCCATCCTAGCTCATCATGAGCCTGTATACCCCTCAGAATCAGCCACTGGGTACAGAAGTGCCAGGTGGTTGGGAGATGCACAGCTGTGAACATTCCTGGGTTTCAGCTCTTCGTGACCAAGCTGCCTATGTACTGTAGCTAATGGTCTCCAGTTCTCTGAGGCATCTGAGTCTACACTCTGTGGAAAGTGTCCCCCCAGAGGATGGCATGGGGTGCTCACATCCTTGTGGAACTCTGACAGACTCAATGCTGTGTTCTGTGCCCAAGGTACATTAAGCTCTATTGGTACATCCATGTTTATAAACGGCCATTTAACCTACATCTGCATTATAAACAAACATAGCCATTCAGGATCTCTTCATGGATCCTTCCTTCCTAAACACCATCCCTCACAAGAGCTGAAAGGTGCCAATTTCTTAGCTGGGTGGCCGCACATTAGCAGGGTGGCTCTTTCCAGTGAAGAGTCTCTGAAGCCAAGCGGTGCCCCGCAGGAGCCAAACCAGGCATGCCGAGCAAACAGCCCAGAGCTCGAGAGGCTGTCACCATCGGGGAGTCTGAGCCACCCAGCCACGCCGTACCCACTCCCCAAATCCCCCTTCACCCCGCACGACAGCAGCATCCCCGCTGCGGCTGCCCTGCACCCCCTGACCCCAGCTCGTCCTCCTCCCAGTCTGAGCCACAGCACAGCCACCGGGGCATTGCCTCTGGTTTCTCAGCTCTTTATCTAAAGAACTATTTACCCCTTCCAAGCAGAGGGAAATTTCCCAAACATGCCTTTGGGGCCAAGACATTACATGCATGCAAGAGCTGCCCACCACGGCTCGCTACCAGCTGCTCAGGGGAATCCAGAGAGAGGGAAGACACACAACTTCGAGGTGGAGGAATTCGCAAAGCCTCCTGAGAATACCACCACACAGCAGTTCTTTTTTTATCCCAAGTCTTTGCCTTTTCAAACATTTGCTCGGAAAGCCGGATGCCAGCGAGTCTCCGAGCCTGCTCCCGCTGCCACGCTCCGAAAGTTCTGCTCATGCCCGCAGCTCGGAGGCGAGTCCTGGGCAGCCCCACGGCTCCTGACATTCCGGGGGATGCATTCCTAGCACGGCCCCGCACCGCCGGACCGCCGGGTGCCCGTCCCACTCCCGTGCCAGCACACAGCAACCCCCGTGCTGCAAGGGATTCCCTCCGGCACACCGCTCAGAATAAACGGACACACGTTGGAAATGAGGCCAGAAATCCCCACGGGGGTCACTGATCCACGGTCCTCTGCGATTTCTGTCCTCTGAGTCTGCTCTCCCAGCTAACCCCTTCGCGGCGAGTGCCGAACCGCGTTATTTCCCGAGCGAAACAACAGCCACCTCCCTGCCATCAGCCTGCGAGGCTGCTCTCTCCCAACAGCAGAAAAACCGGCATGCAGCTCTGCTTTTTTTAGCCCATGGTCTGCCGGCAGCAAACCCCTCGCTGTTGGCAGGCGAGTGGGTAAAAGTTCACCGCATCTTCGGACAAACCCTGCCCCGTGGGCAAGAGAATCGCTCTCGGCCGCACTCCCAGGCAGGTGTCCTTGTCACCCACCGCCCCAGCCGCTAGCCAGCCCCGCACAGTCCGACTTACAGCCCCGGCTCCCGCCGCTGCTCAGCTCCCGAGGGCCGTGGTCCCGCTGCCGAGGAAGGGATCGGGGCTGGATTCCACCCTGCTGCCGTCTCTGCCCGCTGTGGCGAGCAGCCAAGCCGGCCGGGAGCCCCGCAGCCACTTTCAGACTTGCAGTTTCCTTCGGCTGGGAGCTGCTAAATGAAGTTGCACTTGTGGGGCCAAGGGGCGTGTTCTCCTCCCCTCGAGTCAGTCCCTGCCGGCTGTAATCCAATGCTCGGCCCGATGATGTCAACCAGCTCCCGCTCGGCTCCTACCTTACCGGCGGCAGGAGGGATCCGTTTCCTTTTCACAGGGATCTTTGTTTAGCTTCGGCATATAACCCCATCCCCCGGCAGCTGCGTGTGCCCGAGCATCCTCCCTGCACTGCTCAGCGCTGGGGCTTCTGCTGCCGGGTTCTCTCTCCTGCCTGCTGCTCTCCCAGGTTTCCTCAGCACCTTGCTCGGATGCACGTCCCACCTGCATCCCACCCCTTATCCTTTCCACCAGGGCCTGGCCAAGGCACCATCACGCTCCATACAGCCTGAACTATCCTAGCAGGTGTAGCACTGTGAAAGTGCCTCTCAAAAACCCCCAGCTTTGTGTTGTTTTGGAGTGTTTCTTGCTGCACTGCCTCTCATGGAGTAAAACCCAGGAGTACTTCAGCTCATCTGCCCCTGTATGCCACCTGTATCTGGGGGTGAAGTGCAGAGCTAGCTGGTGACAGCCCCTGGATTTAAGGGGGAAGGTGCTAACACAGTACCCCATTTAAAACACACACCTTTGCACACCTTTGTAGCCACCCTGCTGTGTGAAGCACACCCTGGGAACTCTCAGTGAGCTCGAGGTTGCTACAGAAGAAGAGCAAATTTTGGATGTTCTTGCTACCACATGGACTGAGGAATGTCCCTCTAGCTGGCATCACCTGGTGTCCCATCAGCCTTGCAGTCCCCACCGGGTGGCTGAAACCAACCAAACAAGGTGGTTGCAGTTGTCCTCTGAGCCTGAGCTCCTGTCCAGCCCCACCAGTGCGGAGGGAAGGTGTGTGAGCACACAGAAATGTACACAGTGCTGCCTGCTCCTGCTTGAACACTGCCTGGAAGCTCACTCAGCAGTAGCAGCTTTGCTGAGAGAGAAAGACTTGCTCCATCCCTGCTGTTAGAACACTCAGGTCCTCTCAGCTCCACTGGGGAGCACAAAGGGTGTTTGCCAAGGAATGGATCCAGTCTCCACTTGAGCTAGATCAGTTTTTGTTTCAGGTTGCATGCAAAGTGAGTGGTGTGAGCCAGGAGCACCTTCTCAACCCACTGTCTCTCTGGGCACCAGACAGGCACAGAAGTGGCATTTTTGCATTCCTGCAGCTCTCCCATGACAGATGGGACCCAGAGCCACCAAGTGTCAGGTGAAGAACACCAGCCTCTCCTCCCACCCTGCACACTTGGGCTTTTTCCACGTCTTCTGCCATCACCACCTTCAGCCAGAATCTGTGTGTGCCCAAAACCATGGTGATTGCTGTGAAAGATACCCACAGGATCAGAGGAAGAGATAAAACCACCAACAATAGCAGCAAGCAGCACAGGAAACACCCTGATGACAATACTGAGACACAGATGAAGGAGAGTGGATCTCAGTAGAGCAGAACACACCCATGCTCAGGGCATCCCTAAACCGACCTTGTGCAGCCTCCTGACTCAATTCAGTTTTAGTTCAAAGGCAGCCCCAGGAAGCCCACTTGATTTCCTGAGATGCATTACCTGGAAGAATTCATCCCTCTCCAGCCGTTTTGAGTCACACATTGCTGCTGCGCACCCAAAAACAGCAGCAAGGGATTCACCACAATGCCCTGCCTGTCTTCATAAGATGCCAGGGAGGGAGGAGGGCTCTGCTGTGCAAAGGGCCAACACAGCCTCAGGAGACTGCTGAGCTGCTCTGGCCAAGGCTGCAGTTTCCCCTTTACTCCAGCTTACAATTGAAAAGGATCCAGAAGGTTATAGCTTCACATGAATACTTGAACCGCAGGGTTTGGGGGCCAAGTCTGGCAAGCATGCAAGTGCTACACCAGTTACCCAGGCATTTCCTTGGCAAAATGTGGCCAGTAACATTAGAGAACAGACAACAAAAAACAATGGCAACAGCCAAGTCTTTTGGAAAGACAGGAGCTCAGTGTATATACTTCTAACTTAAGATCTTACTTGTCTTGCTGAAAGCTCCCAATGCAGTGTGTGGTCCTGGAAACAAGCCCCCCAAAACATCTACCACAAAGTCCATGCTTTTCTGCACACACTTGTGCATCTTTACAGTGACTTTCTCATCTAACACCATCCCCTACAGTCAAACATTTTCCATCAAAACTCTTTTTAAGTAAAAAAATGCAGTTTCAGTTTTTCTACAGACTCTATTTTTGGGGTGGGTTTTTTTTTGTTTTTTTTTTTTTTTTTTTTTTTTTTTTGCAAGCGAGAGAAGAGGTGGCAGTCCCATGATGCCAAAAAGTTTGCCTGAAATCTTAAAGTATTAAGATAAAAAATGCATGGCTTTCAATGTATTCAGTCTTCCTGTTCTTAAGCAAAAGCTGACATTTTACAATAATACACCCTAACTTCTAGCTGATGCTCATGCTCCCCATCTCTTGTCCTGTTGTTTTGTTCACCATAAGGCATTCCTCCAGGGGTGATGGCAGATGTCAGAGCTGCCTGGCGTGGCCTGCCCTGTGCAATGGATGGTGGCACAGCCTTGAGCTGACTGACTCAGCTGCAGCCACAATCAGCCTTTAGTGGCTCCTACTTCACTCACACTTTGATGAGGTTGTTGTATGCCTCTGCCTCATATTGTGCTGTCCTGTGCAGCCCAGGATCGATGGTGCTGCCATTACCACTCTGGATAACTGGAGGTTTGGCCCTGCTGCTTTTGACCTTGCAGTTGGTCTGCAGTGAACTGTGAATTTTTTAGTTCTGTGCCACAGAGTGGGATGAAGAGAGCAATGCCCCAGGGAAAGGATGGTCTTGTGCTGGCTGGCAGCCCATGCTGTGGGTGCCAACTTTGCTACTCTGGTGCCACTTTGGATGGGAGAGCACAGCTCAGGGAAGAGCAAGAAGCTGCCCTGCAGGTTGACTGTCAACCTTTAGCTGGAAGACGGACAAAACCGAAGCCATCTTAGAGGACAAATGTCAAAACAAGGTGTGAGTATCCCCAAGGGTGCAATGCAAAGAAGCCCAGCCTCGAAGCAGCACTGCCGTGCTGGACTGCACACTGCCTGCCCCGGCAAGGAAAACCACAAGCACAAAGGCCATTCTTTGCTGGAAGCTCTGGAGCCCAAGGAGACAGACTGTCACTTCAGAAGGCTCTGACCTGCCTCTGACCTGAATGTTTTTGCAGCCTAAGCCTCGCTTCCCCGAGAAGCCCATGCTGCCAGGGTTGGAGCAGCACCATGGCAGTGCTGATGCAGCGCGCAGCCTCCTCATGTAAGAGCAGCTTCCTGCTGCATTTCCCAGGCACTGAGGTCACTTGATGCCATCAAGATTGCAAGAAAATATGGAATGGCACAAGATACACATGGAAAAAATGGGACAACCTGTTTTTTTTTCCAGACTTCCTCCCATAAGATAACTACTCTAAATAAACTATTTTTGATCTAAAAAAACCCCACAGAACATACTTCACTGATGTGCTGGGCTCCTCAAGGCAAGAGTGGATATCCTAAGCCATCAAATAACAGCTTCACTTGGAGATTCATGAGAAGAGAAACCAACAAGTAGAAACAGTTTTAGTGACAAGCCACTCTTTTTGCTGTCGGGGAGGGACAGAGTTTGCTGTTGATTAGGGAAGAGAGAGTGGGTGTTGGGATGTCTGAATGAATTACCCAGTGTTCAGACCTATTTTGTTTTTATAGAAGTTGCTCATCCAGAAAGGTTCAACAAGTGAAACACAAAAAAGCTTGTAATGAGGCTAAACTCATTAGTGACCCCCTTCCAGGGTCACCCCTATTAATGGGCAGGGTTGAGGAGCTGAGCAGGGCTGTGGGGAGCCCCTCTGGGCACTGGGACTGTGGGGACACGGCTGTGGCTGCTGGCATGGTGGTTCTCTGCGGGGCTGGCATTCCAGCAGGGCAAAGCACGCTCAAAAACTGTTTACTTTGAGCTGAAGCTATTTTTAGCTGCACTAATCTGTGCAGAGATGATAAAGCTTTTCATTGCAAAGTGAGTGGCTGTGCTTTGCTTCTGGGCAATTTCACTCCACGAGCTCATCCCTTCCCCCTTCCCGGCCACTTCTTTCCGCTGACCTTATCTCCTCTGCCTCTGTGCCAAACACCTCCAAAAGGTTTGTCCCAACTAGATATGTGGGAATCTGAGCCCAAACTTTTTTTTTTTTTTATTTTATTTTTTTAAATTTTTTTTTATTATTATTTTTATTTTTTATTTTTCCCACGGGAACGTTATCAGTTTAGAAAATAAATTATTTTTATTTATTAGTCCCCAAAGCCTAGTTCCAAGGCTTTGCTGGAAGCCCATCATGGACATGCACCATGTCATCTTTTATTTCTACAAAATCCCTTCTGTCCAAAGGCTCTTGCAAAAGAAGTCACTTGGCAGCAAAAGAAAGAAGTCACTTGACAATTACCTCTTTGCAGCTGCAACAAATACAAGCAGATCTCCAACTCGGATCTCATGGCAAGTCAGAGTCCCAAGGCAGTGACAGACTGCCTACACCACATTTTTCCCCAGGGGTCCCGCAGCCCATTCCAAAGTCCCTCACACACTCTCTGTAAGAAGCACTTTACCTGCTGCTGATAGGAGCAAGCGCGCCAGTGGCTTCAGGGCACAAAGGCTACAAAACACGTATAAATCCTGCTGGGTCAGGGGTTTGTTTGTCTAAAGGACTCCAGAAGCTTCTCCAGCATAAACCCACAAAGGTCACACATCCAGCACATGCTTCATCAGAAAATCATCCCTTGTGGTAAAAGCTTTCTTGTCTGGGACACAGAGTGAATAACATCTCTGTCCGCTCAGAGTGTGTTCAGAGGGGGGAAGAACATGCAAGTATTAATTAAATAGGTTCATCCTGCTTGCTAGGAAGGGTCAGATATGCAGAAAAAGCTAAAAACGATTGTCAGGATGAGAAGGTGCAGCAGGAGAGTACTGCTTAAGCTGATCACGACTGCCTGCTCAGGTGTTACTAGCAGGGAAGCAGGAGGTGTCCTGAGGTCCACAAACAGGTACTTCTTCCCTTTGTCTCTCTGACAGAGAATGTAGCTGGAAGAGATCAAGGAGCAGGCTGGGTTGGCAGCTGTGTTTCTCTCTTTTGAAGAGCAAAGGAGTTTGCTGATAAATGAGAGGCAAATCTCTGTCAGTGTTTAATACATGCCAGAGCCACCCAGCCAACAGCTAATTGTTCACCAGTGGTTGGCAACCAGACAAGGATTCCTGTTGCCCATGTGCAGCAGACAAGTAAATATTTTGATTCTAATTTGTGCTCTCAGGTAAAAAGGACTTTTATATGACTTTATTCCACAAAGTCTGAAAAGAGGACTCCTGCTCTGGAGTAGTGAGGGATCCAGCTGGTGTTATTAATCCTCTGTGTGAGTCAAAGGACTGCAGCCTTCAGGCTACACTCACACTCTACTTATGGATGGGAAAAAAATTCAGCCTAAGCCCTTGCTAAGTTTCCTTGCTTTCCATGTTGGTTGATTAAGGGAGTATGTGTAACCAGATGCCTTCTTGTGAAGCAGCTGACCACTGCAAAAGACTTCTCCTGTGTCCTGTGCTATCCCATGCCTTTAGCCATGGTGCCATTTATCTCTCCTGGCTCTTCCCGAGGTCATAGACCCTGAGATCAGGGAGGTGCAGCATCACTGTGATTTCATCTGAGAGCAGCAGGAATTCAGGGTGCTCCAAGAGCTCTCTGTTCTGGTCAGAGAACAAAATATTCTGTTTGTGCCTACCATGTACATGAAATAAAACCAGGGTTTGCCTGATGACCTGGGAGTATTTCACTCAGGCCCTGCACACAGCCCTCTGCTCCTAGGACCATACTGGCAGCATACCCTGGGTTTCAGGTGTTGTCCAGGTCTGCAGTGGCTGTCACAGGGAGGTGTAAGATGTGGTGACAGGGCTGCCCTGCATATTGAGTGGCCCAGAGAAGGGCTCTGCCACCCCAGGGTGGACACAGTGGCTGAGGGAGCCCTGTTCTTCCTTGCCAGCTGTGGGCAGAGCAGAGTGCTGGCTCCTGGAAGGAATGCAGGATGCTGTGGGGCTTGGGATTTGCCAGGACACAGAGGCATCAGTTCTCAGTGAGTTATAGCAGTGTCTCAATCTGAGCTCCCTGCTCCTTCCCCATTGAAGCAGTAGATCCTAAGGCATAGTCCCAGCCTCAGAAATCTTATCCTTTTAATAGCCAAACAGACAAAGTTAAAGGAAAAGAGGTACTTGTACTATGATCTCTTTTTGGCAGGTGCCTGGTGGAAGGACAGACAGCTAAACGATCTCTACAGAGACAGATTTTCACCCAGCCCAGAACATTAACCTCATCTGCTCTGTTACTGGCAGCTCCTCCATGGCCATCACAGATGGATGACCCGATGCTCTCGTGGGTCTATGCCAGCAGTCAGACTTTCCTCACCTAATCATGGACAATCTCACTCTCTGCTGCTTTGAGAAGTATTTTATGTACTGTTGCTTATGTCATGACTATCCCCTTATGTATACTCCAGGATTTCCAGTTTTCAAAGGGTTCTTACTCTCCTAGTTCACTACATTTGTTTCAGATTCTTACTTTCTCCCAAAGCTGGGCTGGGTTTTCTTGGATAGGTGTAAAATTTTCACTTTTATTAAGCACAGGATTATGGCTTTTTGGAGACAGAGTAAAATGTTTTCATTCAGACCCGTGTTGCCACCCACTTTTGTGGATTAAATAATTTCTTATTATAACATCCCTCAAGCAACTGTTTTCAGCTTTGTAAAATTTGGCTTGATAAAGTATCAAGGGTCTTTATTCAGATTCTCCATTGCAAGAATAATCCAGCAATAGCATTTAAATAGACATGAGCTTTCCATATGTTAAATCCTCCCAAGTTAAATGTCTCACAGGAAGGTCTGGCAGAAGACCCTTTAATAAAAGCCACCACCCAGGCTCTCTTGGGCCAGAAACTTCCAGTCTTATTTGATCTCAAAGTCTGGGTTTGGGGCTGGTTGTCCTCTGAGAAAGAAGCAAGTGCCAGTCACCACCCAAAGTCCCCTTGGCCCAAACTGCGGTGGTGCCCAGTGGCTCCTCACTGACACAACAGTGGTGGCAGTGATGTGACCGGCCAGGTATGCAACAAGAAATCAGTGTGACAGTTGTGCTGTTATTTCTGTATGGACAGACACATTTCTTTGTTTGAACGCACTCTGATGTGCTGCCCATTCTGCACAGGCGTGTTCAGGGAGGAGCCTCTACAACCCACTGCACACCTGCATGTGTCCCACGCTGGCCATAGGTCCCAGGGGCTGAGCTGCTGACAAAGGGGGACGTGGCACCAAACAGACATTTGCAGCGCAGAATTGTTGCACAAAAGGGCCTCAGCTCTCCATCTCTATGGCAACCAGGAGGAGATCTTGCAGATCAGGCAAGATATGTGCTCCGGTGTAACACTACCTGCTCTCCTGCAGGAACGAGGGCTCAAACTGAGCAACCAGGAGGGAAAATTCACTTTACTGTGGCTAAGAGGCCCTTTAAGTTATTATTTTACTCAAGTCTCCAGGCACTGTAATTTATCATTAATAATATAATTAAATCTCATCTGTCTTCAAGGATGAGTTGAACAAGAATGTACGCAGCTGGGGACCTGGAAACATTCTTTTATGCCTCTTCATTGCAGGGGAAGTTCATCCCTATCTCTTCA
Organism: Rhadina sibilatrix; assembly: GCA_013400275.1. NCBI lineage: Eukaryota > Metazoa > Chordata > Aves > Passeriformes > Phylloscopidae > Rhadina > Rhadina sibilatrix. The sequence continues at coordinate 989,466 of VWYO01013531.1, read as the reverse complement.
AGAGCTCCACCAAACACACTTCTGTTCTGAAGACAAAATGTCACCAGCTTTCCAGTATCTAAACCAATTTGGGAAGTAAGTCTGCTAGATGTTGTGTTACTGGTTATCAAGAAATTGTATGAAACTGAGAACTAGAATTAATAGAATGACAGACTTGCTTTTCCTGTCTTTATTTGCACAAGAAAGAAAAAAAAAAACCAAAAAACTAGACTCTTGAATCTACTGGTTTATTAGATAAAATTAAGATGCAAAATTAGTGAAACCTGATAGATTTGATATTGAAATGTTGGATGTTGGAGAGAGAAATGTGTGATCCCACATGAAAATAATTACTATTTTAGAGTAAACCACTCTATGATAGGGTTCTTTACCCCAAGAAACAATATGGAAGAAGTTGTGTGCTATGAATTTCATCCCAATTTGCTGCATGCTGACTTCCTCATGTAAGCAGGTCATTTTTGGCAAGGCTTGTGGAATATTTACCACTATTTGTTCCACGGTCTTCAAACTGGGACACCACCACAGTCCAAACAACTGAGCTGGCACTGTCAGTGATGGTATCCAAACAAGCCACATTTGGGAAGCAGTTAGGAGTCATCTTTAATCATTCAGCACTTTCAGTTGGGTTCATTTAGTTCCAAGCTGGGTAATTACAGCCTCATTATTTTTCTTTTTACAATGAAGACAAGCCTGCAAGCCAGGCAGAATAATTTCTTCTGCTACCGTTGCCAAGATATGATAGCACATCTACGCCATAAGAAATTTGTCATGGTATCAGTTTTATTATTGGTAAATAATGACTCTTCAGTTAAGCAGCATCTTCACATCAGCTGGTGCCTAACCATAAAACACTAAGTAAATTTGAAACCCTACAGACAGGTAATTGAGTTGAGATTCCCAGTGCCCAGCATGTTTCTTGCTGACCAGCATGTGTCAGGTTTTCCACGTTATTTTTTTCACTGAAATTAATACCCAGCCACAATCAGACTTTAATTTTAAAACCACAAAGGCTCATCTAAAAATACAACATCAAAGTTCCCGTGACAGTAAATAGAGGCCACGGCTAAGGGAACGGTGGTAGATCAGGTATCAGAGAGTAATTCATCCTGCCTGTCCACCTTCACTGGCTGGAAAGAGAGCTCAGTTCTTGCAGGGACTCTTTCTCAGCCAGAACACACTGTCAGTGTGGCATACACTGAATCACACAGGGCATTGCTTTGATGGATCTTGCATCAAATTGTTTGAAGACTGTAATGATACAAAATACATGTTTGAAAAAAAGCAGCTTTGAAAGGAACATATCCACAAGAATTGTACTGTGGGCCTGTCCAGGCATTAGGTTCTGCACAAGCCTGGAAAAACAAGGTAGGAAATACAGTTATACCAGCACACCTTTTAATGAAAAATTTTAAGTCATCTTGTAGAGTCTGAAGAAACTTCTGCTATTATCTCAAAAAGCCAACAAATTCAGAACTGGGCTGTTATTTGTAAGAGGGGGAAATGACTCTGCTTCTGCCACTGAACCACCCGAGTACGTCATGCTGAGCACAGTGACCTCCTTTTGTTTCCTATGGACACTTCCAGGTTTGCAGGAACACGACACACTTAACATGCACTTTAAAATGACTTGTGTGCATTTGCAGCTCAGTTTTCTCAAGTGTGTTCTGCAGCAGGAAGCTGGTTGTAAGATCCCCTGATAAACCAACACTCAGCCCTCAGTTCTTCCCCTTCCTTCCTTTCCTGGATTAAGATTGTGGCTGTTTCTGCTCCCAGTGCACGTGGATGCTGTGAATGCTGAGCCTTGTCAGCTCTTGCCCTGCACTGCCTTCTGCAAACCACTTGATTTACACTCTCTTGGGCAACAACCCTACTGAACTTTTGGATGTGACTAGCATGGCATCGTATTATTAGACTTTCCCAGCACACTTTTCCTTCTAAATCATCTCGGATGAGAAAAACAGTTAGATAAAAAAGAATGTCACGACTCATTCCCCAATGCCATGGAGGTTCAGAACAACCAGAAAAGAGTTAACAGCACAGCCACCCTGCTGTAGTATTTCAGAGTTTCTAAATACAGAGTTCTTTTCTGAGCCGGATGCCCATTTTGATTATCTTAAAAGTATTTCTGGAACTCTTGGCCAACTTTAAACAAACAAACAGGGAGAAATATTTGTGAGGATAACACGGCTAAGAGTGTTTGGTTACTGAGTCTTTTTAAGCTGAAAGTTTTAGTTTTTAGACTATTTTTTAAAAGCTTGTGAATAGAAGAAAAAATTGCTCTGGAGATGTTAAATCACACAACCATCCCAGCTATGGCTTTGGAATAACAACCATTCAACTTAGCAAATATCAAACGTGGGAAGGGATTTATCTGACGCATCTATATGATCATGTGAACTCCTTTCTCAAGGAAAAACAGTCTCTGCTGGAGACACAAGAGGAAGGAACTATTTTGCCTTCTTTAAAAAAATATAACAACATAAGCAACTGTAACATTCTCAAAGCTTTCTGGCACAAATGCAAAAATGCAACATCTGAAATGTCAGCTGGTACGCTGGGAGGATTTACATGATTTAAAAGATTTATGAGAAAGAACTATCTCACTGGCTTCAGAGCATCTTGGAAAGCAGCTGTGGGGGGCGTGCAATGGAAAAGAAGGGGAAAAAGTCTCCAGCTAAGAAAAATTATCATGGCCAGTGTGATTCTGTATTGCTCTTTTTAGTGCAAGAAAAAAAAAATGGGTCAGGCAGTCATTGAATTTTAAGCTGCACTAAAAGATGAATGAACAGAGTTTGCCATGACTCTGGGATATGCTCATTTTACATATTGACTCACATAGTCCTGTGGCTCACCTAAAGCCACACAACTCGTTGCTGCTCAAGGCAGGATTAAATCAAGAAATTCCTGACTGTTCCTCCCACTGTTGTTTCACTAGAAGCTGTTCTGCTGATACACAAAGGCTGGCCAGCTGGATTTCAGTGCAGGCTCTCAGGGGAGAGATGGGGTCACAGAGACAGGAGAAATAAATCTTGCCTTAATAAAAAGATAATGTATCAAGCAAGGAAAAGGCATGAAACCATTTGAGACTATAAACTTTGCAACATTTATAAGTGTGCTTTGGCAGTGCTCAAGTGGAAGACTGGCTTGCTTTGTGGCTACCCTTGAAGTGGCTAGTCTTGAAGTGGCTACTTAAAAGCATGGTCCTCAATGCCCTGCACAGTCTGAGGTGCTCCAGCACCAAAGGTGAGCCCAGTTCAGCTCTGCCAGGGGAGCTGGGCTGGTGCTGGCTCTGCTGTGCTGGGATGGGGGAAGGTGCCAGCTCCAGCAGTGCCTCTGGCTCCAAGGCTCCTCCTGGGACAGGTACAACCAGCTCACATCAGCACAGGGCTGGGGCTGATCCAGTGGTGCCAGCCCCATCTGGGTCAGAGCCTGCACCCCTAGGGGACCTGTCTGAGCAGCCTGTGCTGTTTGCAGGGTACCACATTGACCTATTATGAAACTGTTCATTCCCTCCTCCTTTTTACCAGCCATCTGTTGCTAGTGCCTTCCATGGTTCATTCACAGATGTCACTGCGGATCTTTTGTGCAAAATATACCCTCCAATCTATCTCTGTTTGTGTTTTATTGTTCTGGGGTTTTTTATATAAGCTTTTATTTAATTTTATTTAAATACTTTTCAATACATATAAGTTTCACTAATGCTTCCATAAATAATGAGATGAAAGAACTCAGTAATATCATTCCAGGGTATTAGATTAAGGTGAACATTTTTCTCCATCTGTTTCACCAATAACTAAACTAATGCAGTTTCCAGACCAGAGCACATGATCTTAAGTGAACTGAAGGGAGTGAAAAGGTCTCTGGTGACATATAAAGACTTAGAGGAGATTGAACAAAGGTGTCCTATAAAATAAATTTCTGGCCAAACAGAACTGGAAAGACACAGAGATTACAATTCTTCTATCATAACAGCAGTGACTCATCTAGTTGCATAGTCACTTGGGGTGAAAAAGAAAACAGTTACTCAATCTCTCAGGGATTTAGACACAGAAGAATATATTATGCAAGTTTTAGCTGCGTTACTAATGGCCTTGAAGCACACAACTCTACTATGACTCTCACTCAGCTCAGCAGATCACAAATAAGATGACTCATGTATCCATGACATGATGGGAAAATGGAGAGCCTAAGAAGTGCAGAGGCAGGTGCAAATACAGTCAGAGCATGCAGTCAAGGGAAGATTTATAAAATCAGGAGCAAAGAACTGCAGAGAAATCAGCTTGTGTATTTGAAGACTTGAGGGCATGCATTGGGTTGATTTTTCTTGGTGTCTCATCAGGAGGTTGTAAGTGTGAAGCCAGGCTGTGGCACCACTCAACTATGTGTCCCCAGGGAATGGCAGCAGAGAGCTGGCCTTGGGCTCTGCATGGCCACGCAGAGCGAGCCCCTGTATGCACAGCACATGGTGAGATCACACACCAGTGAAAGTCATCCACAAACTTAACAATATTTATACTTGGCAGGACTTCCTACCCTGCTGCTACATCGTGCTTTTGTAGAAACTGTTAACTCTGATTGCTTAAAGACTAATTAAACCCACTGGTAGTGCCAGCCATAGGAGTATTTTGCCCATTTTCTCATGACTTACCTCCTCATGGATGAGGGCTTTGACAGCTGCTCTCCAAGTACCAGTTAAAATCTGAATAGTTGCGCAGAGCTCAACTCAAATTCTGGACTAAATCGCTGGAAAAGCAGTTATCCCAAGAAAACTGAAATTCTTTATGCTCTGGAACTCAAGTCAAAGCACAGATGTAAATGTAGCTTAAAGCCAAACACTTTACAGAAGTCCAATAATTAGGAGGATTATATTAGAAAGGTGATGCCAATAGATCTAAATTTGGAAGTTTATGCAGGCCAGAGCACAGTAAGATGTTTAGATCTGCATATGAGTCAAGCAATGCTACTGTAGAAACACAGACAATGTCTGATTGTAATTTTTTAATTTTTACAGACAGTTTGGCACAGCTGTTCCAATTTGCAGTTCCCATCACTTGTCTCAAAGATTCTGGATGGTCAAAGGGTTATTCAATTATAATGTGTCTGGGATCATTAAAATGTGTGGGATCTATTACCTGCAAAACCACAGCCCATGCAAAGCAGGAACCCTCAAATACTCAGGGGAGCATCAGGAAAAATTCTGCATTTTTGTTATCACAGAAAAGAGACCCTTGAGAGTGACAAGAATAGCACTAACACACAAGCTTGAGTGACATTTTTTTTATGAGCTCAGTCGCACAAAGGAACTGTAGAGAACTGCTTTCAAATGACTAAATCTGACACATTTCCTTTAAATATTACCTAATTCCAAGAGGTTTATTCTAGGCATTTCAACTCACATATGTATGGGATGAAACATATAGATACAGAAGGGATGCACCATTTCTTTCTGCTGTCAGAGCTGATTAACAAACCAGAGCAGAGTATTTTTGTACAAACCAGGATAACCTCCTGCCATATCCTATCTCGTTCCCAGAGCTGACAATCCCTAGGCTGACTTCATCCTTATCTCCTGTTAAACATGTAAGGGTTTAGGTGATGTGATGCAGAATCAGAGGGAGTTTATGCCGGGAAGTAAAATGAGCACTTGGAAATCTCTTGTTACGTGGACAGTGGAAGGAAAAAGCTTTTTATCTGCATTCTTTGTCTCTGCCCAGCATTACCCAGTGGAGGATCACCAGTACTTAACAAAACTATTTGTCTCATAAATTTCCTGAGAAGAAAACACTTGCAGGTTCAAGATTTAGATGAGTTTCATCACTGCATTACTAATACACAATATTTCAATGTATTTGAATTATTTGCCTAGGATTACTGTGAACACAGAATTTGTGATTGTGCCTTTATTCTGCATATATTCATTGGAACAAACAGTGAAGGAGGGGAATATGGCAAAAGCTTTCTTAGAGATCCAGCTGGTGCAACCAGAAGGGCAATAAAAATACATTAGCAATAAAGTAAAGGCTCATCTATTATCTGAAAGAAGCACAGTTTCAATGATTTATGGAGTGACCTTTTTCTGAAAGAAGCCTGTATGTTCTCATGAATAAGGCTGATTGCAAGAGATGATAGTGTTAACGTAGTGTTCATATATCCTGAGTGTTAAAACTGCTGTGGAAAAGAAGTGGCAGGTTTACTGGATGGTCTTTGTCATTTCTTGGCAATTTCAGATGGTAGTAAAGCTGTCATTCTGATTATTAGTGCCCTTCTGTATTGGAAGCAGGTTTTTTGGACAGGGACTGTGTGAAGGGTCTGGCAGAGTATAAAGTGATGTGCAATAGCTGAAACTGCTACAGCCAGAAAATATCCTGTAACCCCAGCTGGTCAGTTCTGGCCCTGCCCTGTGATATTTTGCAACACTAATGCCATTAATTGGTTTAATTAAAACCAATGCAAACTGCTTTCCTAAACCTCTGTGCAAACTTTTGTCAAATCCTTGTGCTGTTACATCATCACAGCCAACTCTCATCCATTTCATTTGCTCCCGGACTTTTGTGAGGAGGAATGAAATCACTCAGCTGTCCCTCTCCAATTCCTCCAGGCTGCAAGTTGTGCAGTGTGCTGGGAATCCAGACCCAGTGAGGCCACTGTGCTCTGGGCAGCTGCAAAACATCATCTCCTTTCACCTGGCTCCTCTACCTTCCTCTTCTTCCATGTTAAAGGAGCCCATCTGTAGCTTTTGCAGCTGTGCATCTTCCAAGTATGAGCCTGGTGTGACCTGCTGCAGAAGTGTCTCCTTGAGAAACTCCATCTCTGAAAAGCTCCTGAGCTTTCCCACTTTCACCCAGAGTTCCCTTTAACTATACAGGCCAAAATTCATGGACACCCTTCAGTGCTCAGCAAGTCATAAAGGAAAGGAGGGGCAGCAAAGTGATATTAGGAAAAGGTTCTTAATCCAAGTGTTGAAGGACAGGCTGGAGCAGGCTCCCCAAGGCAGTGGTCACGGCCCCAAGCCTGGCAGAGCTCAAGGAGTGTTCGGACAACACTCAAGCACATGGTGGGATTCTCGGGGTTATCCCATGCACGGCCAGGGGTTGGACTCGATGATCCTGATGGGTCTCTTCCAACCTGCAACATTCTGTGTGCGTCCTGGGGCACAAGCACTTGTGTCTGTCACCACGATCGCTCAAGAGTGGGAACGAGTTACAGCTTCAGCCTCGATTAAACAACTTCGAGAGGCTGAGCGGGTCCGCGGCCCCAGGCCGGGCTGCTGACAGCAGTGTCGCCAGCCCCTGGGCCACGGCCATTGCTCGCACCACGATCTATAAATGCTCTACATGAACTGGCAGAAGGTTGCCCGCTCGCTTCCTTCGGCATCCCGGGTGTGGCGGTGCCGCCGGTGAGCTCAGCGGTGACGCGAGTGTCACTCGCACGGCCGTGATGCCTGCACTGCGCCGGGTAACGCCCGGTGGGAAGCGAGGGCTCAGCGTTACCCGGGGCACGAGCCGCCCCAGGGCGCCCTGCGGGCTGCTGATGCCCAGAGGCGGGAAAACGCGGTGTGCTCGGTTACAGTGCCGGGCGGGCCGGGGGCAGACCGGTGCCACTCCGGCGCCACCCCGGTGCCAGCCCGGCGCCACCCGCCGCCTGCGCTGCTGCCATGGCAACAGCTGCGCGCCCAGGCACCCCCGAGCGCCCCCAGCGGCCGCGGGCCGGTATGGAACGGGCTACCGGGCTGCCCAGCGGCCTCATTCATTGGCTGTCACGCTGTAGGAACCGCCCACCCACTGACCTTTTGACCAATCCGCGTCCTCCCTCCATCCGGCGAAGGCGGAAGAACTGTTGATAAACAACATCGCCCCGCCCCTGCCCTCGCCTACCTTCCCGCTCCTGGCGCGTGGCTGCATCGCGCCTTCTCATTGGAGGGCGAACGCCTCCGGGCTGGGAAACAGCCAATGAGCTGCGGCAACTGCTCGGGCCGGAGCCGGGCTGGCACCGCTCCCTGAGGCCGGGGGCTGTGGGCGGAAGCAGGAAGCGGAGGGGCGGTGGCGGCGGTGCCATGGGGGCCGTGCTGGGAGTGTGCTCTCTGGCCAGCTGGGTGAGTGCGGGGCTCCCCTCCCACCCCGAACCTGCCCCTTCACACCCCGAACCTTCCCTTCCATCCCGGGGAGCGGGCCTGGCCCGGAACAGTGCCTCCGCTGGCCGCCCGGGTCGGGCCAGGGACGGGTGAGTACTCTTGAGTCCCTGCGGACGCAGTCGCGCTCCCGCCGGGGCTGAGGCCGCTCCAGCCCCTCGGAGCGGAGCGGTGCCCGGCTGGAGCCATCCGTGTCCTTCGCGGGGCCCGCCTGGCCGGAGCTGGTGGCTGGCGGACGGGGCCCGCCCTGGCGAGGCCCCAGGGACAGCCCAGGCCGATATACTCGATTATCTGCAGGTGTTGGCAAACACGCTGTCAGTCAGAGACGCCGATTAGCGGTTTATCTGCGCGGTCCGGGAGTGGAGTGTCTCAAATGGGGTTCGGGTTTTCCTCTCGGTGTCGCGTAACGCGCCGGTGTCAGCTACGAGGGGAATGCCCTTACTATTCCTGTCTCTGCCCTTCAGATTCCCTGTCTGTGCAGCGGTGCTTCGTGTTTACTGTGCCGATGTTGCCCCAACAGTAAGAATTCGACAGTGACACGTCTTATCTATGCCTTCCTCCTCCTCCTCAGTACTGTGCTTGCCTGCATTATGCTGGCACCAGGCATGGAAGAGCAGCTGAAAAAGGTATGGAGGGGGAAAACCTCTTTCTAACTGTTTTAAATGCCATTACTTGTGCTAGTGACTATTGATTTTCTTTACTTGGAATGGATTATGTGTGAGACACAAACATCCAAGTGTCCTTGTTCCTGAGTTAAGCGGCTGCATGTACTGAATGGCTTCTGGCAGAAACAGCAAATTCAGTGAATGTTCCTTTTTTGGTACATGCCTGGTCTCTGAAATCTGACCAGACCTGCAGACAGCCAGTTGTTATCAGAGGCCTGCTGCTGTGGTATCTTAATCTTCCTGGGTGAAAAGTGTTGACATGGGGAGAGACAGATGATAATAAGGTCTGAGCACAAGGTCTTTTGTTCTCTGATCTCTCAGAAGTTTGTTGACTGAAAGCCTTGGCTGCTACAGCACTTAAAAAATATAATTGCAAACGCAGACGTAACTTCACAATGAAATGTGTCTCTACCCAGATACCTGGATTTTGTGACGACGGGCTTCACACTCTGATCCCCCATTTGGACGGGTTTGTCAGCTGTGATGTGTTTGTGGGATACAGAGCTGTCTACCGTGTCAGCTTTGCCATGGCCGTGTTCTTCTTCCTCCTCTCCCTGCTCATGATAGAAGTGAAAACAAGTAATGACCCCAGAGCCTCGATACACAATGGGTATGTGTGAGCCAGCTGGCTGCCCTTGCAGCCACTTTCCTCCCTCCAGCTTCTCTGCTGAACACAGTGGAAATTCCTTTATGCATACATGGACATATATACAAAGTGCATACAAAGCCTGGGGTTTCTTTTGGATCCCATACAGACTAGTGCTTTGATCTGCTTAAAAGCTTCCTATTTATGTAAGATGTTCAGTGTCCTGGTTGAGAGTGCCACTCTGAGGTGGGGTAGCCAAAAGGACAGTGCTCTGTGTTTCCATAGAGATGTCAGATTACAGCTAGTTTATATCTCCAACCTTGTGCTGCCTCTGGCACTCATTGGGTCATTCTCAAGGCCAGTCTGACTCAGCCAGCAGAAACTGGTTTCTGATTTCCAATTCCCTGATTTAACTGAATTAGTTTTAGGCTAGATGAGTGAATAATCATACAGTCATTTAATTGGAAAGGGACCTCTGGAGAGCATAGAATCATAAAATTTTAAAGTGGTTTGAGTTGGAAGAGACCTTAAGGTCATTCACTTCCACCCCCCTGCTGTGGGCAGGGACACCTTCCACTAGACCAGGTTACTCAGAGCACCATCCAAGGATGAGAAGTCCTCAAGCTCCCTGGTCAAACAGGATCATATGATCCAAAGCCCTGGCTGGAGCAGGACCAAGCTGCTTACAGATCATGTAGCACATGACTGCTGTGTGTGACCTGACTGTGTGTAGAGTAAGACCAATATTTATGATTTCTCTCTTCTTTTAAAGGTTCTGGTTCTTCAAAATAGCTGCCATTGTGGCTATCATGGTTGGAGCATTTTACATCCCTGAAGGGCCTTTCACAAGAGGTACAGTTAGTGTTCATTGTGGAATTCTGAATTGTATAAGCTCAAACCTTTTCACAGATTTACTAGGCAATAGTGAAAGTTCTCTTGTAGAAGGTGCAGTTTCTGCCCATCTTTGTTGGAATACCTTGGTTCATCCAGTGTTTTGGTGACCAGCTGAAGTTATGGCAATAAGAAATCCCTTTTCAACTGCATAGGTTTCGGTTATTAATAATTTTCTACTTCTTGTGACAGTCACTACTGAGCTGAGTCTTCTGACACTAGACTAGGGGCAACTCAGGACACTGACAAGTGCTAAATACTTCCCTAGAGTCTCTGAAAAATCTGTGTGGGAAACTTGTACTCTCTGGCCACATCAGAGGAGCTTGAAGAGGTTGTTGACCCTCAAAGAAATATGGCATGATGGCGTTTATGTACACAAAGATGCCATATGTTAGATGTTGCCTTCATTCTGAAAATGTGTTGGGTTAAACGTTCCCATGCTCAGCATGGCCAGTGTTTGCTGCACCCCTGAATAGCTGGGACTCCTTCCATGCTCCTGCCAGATTGAGGACAAAGTGATTAATAGAATCTGCATTTCTAATTACATTTTTTTTCATTATTTGTCTGTGGTATAATTAGGAGCTTTTTTGTTCTTAAACAGAGGTAGCATGCACATGATGAAAGGTAACTTTTTTTTCTTGCACCCTTTTCTAGCTTGGTTTTGGATTGGTGTTTCTGGAGCCTTCTGCTTCATTCTTATCCAGTTGGTTCTACTTGTGGATTTTGCTCACTCTTGGAATGAGACCTGGGTTGAGAAAATGGAAGAGGGGAATTCTAAATGCTGGTATGCAGGTAAGAATCTAAACCTGTAAAGGACTTGCCTATACTGGCCAGCACCCTGCAGAATATCATTTACTGGTTTGTGGACATACCTAGAATTAAACTCCACAGTGTCCTTGAGTCACTGCTGTAAACACCTGAAATTAATAGCTGCAGTGTTTCTTTTTTCTTGTTCAATAAAATGTAAAATATTTTAGGCTTGTGAGTAGCAGATCTGACAGTCCTAATAAACCAGGCTTGCCTGGTTTGCAGGACATGTGCAGAGCTCAGATCTGTTTCTCTTCAAACCTGAACTTTGCTTTGCACTCCCCTGCTGTGTCCCCAGGAGCTCAGCTGTGTCCGTGACAGGGGCTGCAGTACCACACTGAGTGTGCCTTGGTGCCTGCTCCCCAGCTGGCCACTAATTACAAAGTGCTAATTGTTGTGCTTCTTAGCTCATAGCTAAGAATGCTGCAACAGCATTTTTTAGCTTCTTACAAAGAACAGAGTGGAAACAAAAATGGGTGACCCCGAGCACAGGAATCCAGGGCAGGTAAATGTCCATGAGAAGTGTGCAAAAAGGACTCTCTCATTATGCCACTGTGGCCCCATACCAGTTAAACTAATTAAACTGCTGCTGAAAGGCAAGTCCTGTTCCCCTGATGGCAGCACTGGTCTTACTCTGAGCTATGCTGCTTAGTGAGCCCAAGCAGAAATTTAGCCATACCTTACAAAAATGCCATCTGCTAGTCTGGTTTTGTCACCCAGATTGCCAGGTGGGGAAGACAGACTGTTAGCTGTTCATGAAGCCACTTTAGATGCGCTGTTAAAACTATATGTGTAATGTAATTTTATTTTTTTTCTCCAGCTCTGTTCTCCTGTACAACCTTGTTCTATGCCTTGTCCCTGGTTTTTGTTGTTCTCTTCTATGTTTTCTACACGAAGCCTGATGACTGCACTGAGAACAAGTTCTTCATAAGCTTTAACATGATCCTGTGCATTGTTATCTCCATTGTTTCTATCCTTCCAAAAGTTCAGGTATTACTTTTCTCTGCTCTTTTCTTCTGACATACCAAGCCAGGGAAGTGAGAGGATGTAGTATCAGTTCAGTCAGACATAAGAACTTTAAGACTTGGCTATCATAGCTATGCTAGTTAGGAACTCAAAAAAATCTTCCTCTGAAATCATTGCACTACAAAGTGACACATTTTCTGAAGGGAGGCTTTTTTGAGCTAACATGGTTTTGGAATTTGTTTCCATGTGGAGGACTGCTGGCATGGTTTTAGTGGTGAAGGCCCTGGCAGAACAGAGAAATCTGTTTGGGAGTAGCAGAATAGCTGGAGATTTATTTGCTTAATACTGTGGCTTAGAAATTAGGGGTAAGCTTGTTTAATGTAAGAGGAAAGTTGCATGTAACTCGATTCTGAACTGGTATTGCTCAAATCACATGCTAGATTCACATCTACAAAATTGTTTGAAAAGGTTGAAATTAACTCAGTAAGCCCATAACTGAGTCTTGGGCACAAAAAAAAATGGATTTGGTTTGCCTATTCCTCTGTGTTTGAGTTGCTTTTTGCATAAATTATATGATTCTAAGGAGTTTCTTCCAGTCTTTTGAACACAGAAGAAAGCCCAGTGCATTTCTACAGCAATGGTTTTCATGTTGGTAATTGTTTAATCTGTGGCAGTGGGGTAAAACTATCCAACTCTACGTAAAACTTGCCCTTTTCACCTTGGCTTGCTCTTCTGCTTTGGAACAGGAGCATCAGCCTCGCTCTGGCCTCCTCCAGTCCTCTGTCATCACACTTTACACCATGTACCTCACTTGGGCAGCCATGTCCAATGAGCCTGGTAAGCAACACGCTGTCTTGGTGTGAAAGCAGAAGCTGCTGATGGTTATTTCAGATCACTCTGAGGGAATTGCTGATCTGTCCAGATCAAATCCAGTGAGGCTGAAAAGCTGACTTGACTGAAACCATCAAACTGCCTCTTTGCAGAACTAAATTGGGGTGTTTGTAAGGGGGGAAAAAGAAACAGTGTCAGGGCATTCTGATGTTATTTATTATACCCTTGTCTAGCTCACAGGCAGGAAAAATATTGCAGGCAATTTCTGCCTCTGGAGAATCAAAGAGATCAGCAGTTAAAGGGAATGAAAAAATGTGAGCTTACTTGTCATCTTTTCTTAGCTAAATGCTGGCAAAGCTCATCTCTCTAATCTGCCTTAAAATCCCTTTCAGAACGAAACTGTAACCCAAGTTTGCTGAATATCATCACCCAGATAGCTGCACCCACAGCTGTTCCAGCCAATGCCACTGTCCCACCTGCCACTCCTGCTCCACCCAAGTCCCTGCAGTGGTGGGATGCCCAGAGTGTTGTTGGACTTGTTATCTTTGTCCTTTGCCTCTTGTATTCCAGGTAGGATCTGCACTGCTCTCCAGATAAAGATCTGGGATTTGTCTGCCTCTTGTTTGAATCTGGGTCTAGTGCAAAATGTACCTGCATTTATTCACATTCAGCTGCTGTCTCAGACCCGAGGCCAAATGTGGCTCATAAACCTGTGTTTTACTTTGTGCATGAGGATAAGCCTTGTAAGCCAGTCCAGATAACAGAACAACATGTGTTACAAGATGATTAGAGGGATGGAGCACCTCTCCTTTGAGGAAAGGCTGGGAGAACTAGGTTTTTCAGCCTGGAGAAAGGAAGGCTTTGGGGTGACCTAATTGTGGCTTTCCAGTGTCTGAAGGGAGCCTACAAGGCTCTACAAGGAGAGAGACTTTTACAAGTGACATGGATTAAAACTGGAAGAGTTAGTTTAGATGAGATATTAGGAAAAAATTCTTTACTGTGAGGGTGGTGAGGCACTGGAATGGTTGTCCAGAGAAGGTGTGGGTGCTCTGTCTGTGGAAGTGTTCAAGGCCAGGCTGGATGGAGCTCTGACCAGCTTGGTCTAGTGTAATGTGTCCCTGCCCACAGCAGGTGGATTGGAATGAGATGATCTTTAGGGTTCCTTCCAAACCACACCTTGTCATAATCTGGGACTAGGAATGCTGTTTAATTAAGTTAACAAAAGCTTGGATGAAAACAGTTGGAAGAATTTCCTTATGCTTCTAAGTGGATTTAAAAAAATATTATTTGCTAGTCCCAGACATTCATTGTGGTCTATTGCTTGCTTTATTAACAAACAAGCTGCAAAAGGAGTTGCTAACCCCATCTCTCTCTGGGTTACACTGCAGCATCCGCTCCTCAAGTAACAGCCAGGTGAACAAACTGACCCTGTCTGGCAGTGACACTGCCTTCCTGGAGGAGAGCGTGGGGACAGGCAGTGGGGCTGCTGAGGAGGGAGATGTGCGCCGTGTCACGGACAATGAGAAGGATGGGGTTCAGTACAGCTACACCTTCTTCCACTTCATGCTCTTCCTTGCCTCTCTTTACATCATGATGACACTCACAAACTGGTACAGGTAAGAGCCAGGTGGGAAGTGCTGGGTTCTGTGTCAGTGTTCCCATGGCAGTCTCCTGCCAAGCTGGTGAAGATGCTGTCCCTGTGCCAGTTGCATTAGAGTTGTGCCATCTCAGCTTAGTGTGACTGAATCAAGATGTGAGAAGGCAGCACAGCACAATCAGCAGCTGTGGTTCCAGGGCACTACTTAAGAGCTGCAAGGGCAGAAAGTGTGGCTGCCATTCTTCAGCTGGACAAGTGGCAGGAAGGATACATGTGGAATTGGTTTCAGGTGGCCTCCTGCAAAGTCTGTTAGAAGCCAGCCTGCTGTTAGTGGCTCTTCATCCTGGGAAAGATGTGCAGGGACAGCCATATGTGCTGCTTATCAAAGCTGTGATTTCCTACATGTGTTGGAAACACTTGGACATGCAGCTCAGAACCACTGCTCCCAGGACATTGTATTATAAATGAGCAAATACACCTAGAGATCAGCAGCCACCAGAGTCTATTGCACAGCTCATGCAGATACTTCCTTGAACAGCAGCACATCAGCACGGGCAAGCAGGCTTGAAAACTGAGTTCCAAGAACAATGGCCTGTGAAGGAGCCACAGGAAAGTGCTGGTTTAGTTGTCTCACTAGGCACTCACAAAGGGTCTTGCATTGGAGTATACCAAAGGATTGCCTTCCCTTCAGATTCATATGAGAGGTACCAAGAAGGAACAGTGGGAGGTGCTTTCTGGTCTGCTAATGGATTTCTTTACTTTTTAGCCCTGATGCAGATTTCAAAACCATGACAAGTAAGTGGCCAGCGGTGTGGGTGAAGATAACCTCCAGCTGGGTTTGTCTGCTTCTCTACCTTTGGACCTTAGTGGCTCCTCTTGTCCTTACTAATAGAGACTTCAGTTAAGTTTCTGAACCTGTCTGAGCTTACAAAAGTGGGAACTCTTTGCTGAAAGCCAAAATGTTCATTTATTGCTTTAGTTACTGTTTCTTACGTTGGTATTAAAATGCAGTTGGATGGACAGTTACATATTGCATAATGCTTGATGCAGCACCAAAATTATCAATTCTCTTTCTATTTTAACCTTTACCAGAGTTATCTTATTACTGCATTTTTAAAATTCACTACAGCTACGCTGTCAAAGCACAAAAGAAATCTGTCCAATAGCCACAAGTTTCTATGGAATAGAAGTTAACATTTAGTTAAATATGAAGTATATATATTATAAAGAACAATTATTATCAGTATAATGCACTACTATGCTCATGCTTCAGTTTCTGGAAGTGTAAGGCATGCTGCTTGATTTCTACATTCCACTGCTAAAGTTTATTTACAGGAAAAGTTTATTTAAATTACTTAACTTTGTGTTGTGGCAAAAAGCACCCTTGTTTCTCACTAAAAGAACAGAACTCTGAAGTTGAAAAACTGGTTAACTCTTAAATTCTTTTGACAAACTTGCCCTTTTTAAGAGGCAGTTTCTGTGGTAACTTGTTTTTAGGATGTTTGCCAAATAGAGTGGTAACTGTATGAGTAGCTTAATCAACTTTATGATTATGTTGGGAAAATAGAGCTTACTGATAAATTGATTTCAGTTGTCCAATATGCTTAATAAAAGTCACACGGATGGAATTATTATTATTGGCTCTAAGGCATTTGCACTGTAAACTCATTTGAATAAAGCAGACTGACTACTGACAGTGGCACAGCTCTGCTGAAATGTTAAGAAACAGCAGTTACCCCTCTCCAATGGAAAATACCACATACAATGATCAGCTGCTGCAGTGTCCAGGTGCCTGTGACTGGCTGTTTTCATGACATTTCTTTTGAAACAAACAGTATCTGCCCTGTAAGTCTGTGAATGTCAAATCCTGGTCCTGGAAGTGGCTCAGCTCAAGTAAATTTCTGTTCTCCAGCAGAAAACACCACCTTTTGCTAATGCAGTGCTCTGGTGATTATGTGTAGTAGCAACTGTGTGTAAATGTGGAACTTGAGTGTTTTTATTGATGTTTGCAGTAAAATACTTCAACATGACACAAGACAAACATATTGAAAATATCAAATGAGCAGCTGTTACAATGTGTTTAATCACCCGGTCATGCGTCATAAACTTACACATTTTTAATGACTTTGTTTTATAAAATGCAATATAAAAATAAATTTTATCAAAATAAGATGTACACTTAACCACCCAACACCTCTAGGCCCACATCTTACAGAAGGCAAAATTAATATTTGAATAACACGATAATTAACTCATGCCAAAATGAGATTTAACAAAAACAATACTCCAGCCAGTTCCTGAAAATATCTCAGGGCTCATAACACCCATTTGCAAGAGTATAAATTCAAGTACTTTTATGTACAGTTTGCAGCTACCTTTTGTGCCACCTAATGCTAATGCAGTTCAGGTATCCTTCCTTCCTATGTTGGATTTGGTAGGGATGGCTTATGTACTGGGAAAGTGGAAAAGAAAGTTATTTCCAATGGGAAGAAGGAAAAAACTGGTTGTTGTGCTGTTAAAAAAACCAAACAACTCCCAGGCAAAAAAAAACCCCACCCCTTCCTGTACACTTTTCCTAGCTATTCTCTTAACTTGCAGGTAAGGAGATGCTATACTTGACACAAATGTTTATTTTCCAGTAGCTGACATGAGAAATTCTGGAAACAAATGGATTTCTTTGCTACTAAGGGCTAAAGCTCAACATTCTCAGCTCTGTAGCCAGGCACACATAAGCCAGAGCTGTGCTTTCTGTAAGACATGCCAAGCACTGGTCAGAGATACTTAAGGGTTAGAGACACAGCTCAGTGAAGCTGCAACTCCTGGCTGTGTTCTAAAGCCAAGAAACAGCAAATTAGAAATAAGAGATGCCTGATAAGGCCTGGCTTAATTCAGCATCCTGACATCCACTGCCCAGGAGCCAGCTTTAAGAAAAAGAGGCACAAGACTGGCACTTTTCTACACTGGCAATTGTGATGTGTTTAACTCCAGCCAGCACCATGGCTGCTCCCACACACAATGCCACATCATGCCTTCACTTCTATGAAGAAAATTCTACCCCAGCCAAACCCAGCACAACCCTATAACCTCATTTATTATGTTAAACCATATTCTTTCTTCTTAGTGAGCAGAGGAAAGAAGAGGTTGAGGAGGATCTAGTCTGCCTACTATTTAAGGCATGCAAGAAAATATAAAAGCCTGAAAAAGGGTGAGTTTTGTAGAGGTTCCTCAGCCTTCTGCTGAACATCACTAGATTTATTTCTTTTTGAAGGACACTAAATTGAATTCTGAATATCTAACTTCCCTCTCTGGTAGTTACATAAGGGGATGAAAGTAGCTGTTCCTACAGTCAATACACTCTCACTTCTAACCCTGCAACACAGTTAAGGAAAGACTGTCAGTCAGGCCTTCATCTCTAGGTAAAATCGTCCATTCTGGTTTTTTCAGTTGTACACTGTGACTGGAATTAAGAGGCACTGAAACAACAGAGGCACCACTCTGTTCTAGCAGTTCAGCAGTGTGGGCAGCCACTTATCTGTCCAAGTCCTGGTGCTGTGTGCTACTTACTGGCTTCTAGGTGCAAAAAACTGAATTTCTGCAAAACACAGAGCATATTCTGGTCACAAAGGAGGAGCTGCCTAGCAGTACCTTTTTACCTTACTTTATGTAGGTTAAAATGGTAGTTTTTTTCCCTGCACTAAAGGTAATAGTTATCAAAGAGGAGTTACAATTGACATCTAAAGCTAAGAAAAACAAGATGCTTACACTGAGGAAAATTAATCTCTTCCCACCTCTAATCTACAACTGTTCATGTGATGAGTTTTCTGCTCCTACAGATTCTGAACTGCCACCCAGAAAAGAAAAAAATCTTCATAGTTTTACTCCTTTTCAGAACCCAGTCTCTTTTTTCTAATATTGAGACAAGTATGGCATTTGCCACCCCTTAGTTCCAGGATGAGGTGTGCTGCCAAGTCAGGAAGTCTTTACAGTTGTAGAGGAGTCTCCTTTTGGCAGTGCAGTCATGCTGGAAGGGGGCTGAGAGGAAGAAAGACATTCAAAACAGAGTTTGGCACTTTGAAAAATGAATGTCTGAGATCCTCAAGATAATTTAGTTTTATATTTACAGAAATGTAACTGGTGCCTATAATCGCATTTGGCACTAAATCAAGATTTCATCCAGAGAAAGTGCTCTAGTGATAAGTTCCCAATTAGAAGGGATGTTCTTTTCAACCAAATAGTGAATTATTTCACCTTGAAGTAATACACTGAGCTTTCCTCGTCCTAATGAGGTTTCCCATCTCCACACCATTATAGTGCAGAAAAATGTGTGCAAAGAATGTGCTAAGAGTTAAAATCAAATTCAAGACCATTAAACAAAATGAACTTGGGGAGTGGGAACAGCTTATTCAGACACAGGTATCTTACCCTGGTTTGGCATCAGTATTAGTTCTGTCTCTAGACAAAGACCTAGAAGCACAGGCATACAAGTTACAGGTAAATATCACAGAGATGACTCAAGTCTAACTTCATACAGGAACATGACAACCAAAGACAAAAGAGGTCAACAAAATGAAAAACTAGAGTTGTAACATTTCACAGAAGAGCTGACAAGCACAGTGAACAAAATGCTACAATATTAGGAAATTTACGAATGTGCTTTTAAAAAGCCTGTCTGCATTTGGTTTCACACTTAAAACTCAAATTCAGCCCAAAGTAACAAGCTAAAGCAGTGCCTTGCTGTCTTACATGAAGTATTGCCTTCTATACATCACATGCCAACTGCTACAAAACCTCCTTACACATCCTGGGTATGAGGTACTTACCCAATTCCTTATCTCAACCAGAAAAGAACTGTCAGTGTGGGAAGGTGGCTGACACAGCTTTCTTTTATTTGGTCCTGAACCTCATTATTTGAGGCTGTTGTCCAATCAAAAGCCTTAGTAAATGATCTGAAAAAACTTGCTGTTTTCTGAAAATGAAGATTGCATCTGCTGTATAAACCTTGGTATAGATGTTGTGATAGTTAATCCATTAGTCACAGTTCTTCCAGTTGTGAGGAAGTTTAAAAGATGATCTCCATACAGGTATTCATGAGTAAATTTTGTTCTGTATTAATTTGAAACAAATACTCTGTGAGATATTTCAGAAACACCAACTCACAATCTGAACCACGTGACAGAGGACAGGCCAAGTTAGACTTTTATGGTTTTAAGCAATCTTCACTACAGAATTATATTTTGCAGGGTTCAAAAGCCAGTTTCTTGTTTTGGACTACTGGTGTTTGCATAAGGGGAAGGGACCAGATGATCACAAAGCTAATAGATCATCCTTACTTTTCACCGGTGTGGGGTGAGGACAAGAAATCGTCAAGCTTGCCTATCTGCAATATTTTTTTCCCTTTATCATTAGAAAGAATAGGACAGTTTGCACCATTCACGGAGGTTGATGAGCCTCAAGTCGTCTACATAACTTGTGCTCTTTGCTTTTACCCTCCTCGAACTCTGCCCTGCCCCCATTGTGCCCTCTCCAGCTTCCTTTGGTTCTACAGTGTAAAGTGCCTCAGCAGTCTGTCTCTAAACTGCAGGTTTAGGAGTAAGGCAGAGTTCACAACACCACCTAGCAGAGCAGATCTTTACTGTGCTGGAAAACTTCCCTCCAGTGGTTTGTTAGTAACAGTAATAGAGCTGAGGTTTCATCCCTCGCAGGGAATCATCACACTGCTTTTCATCAGCATCCCCACTCACTAGCAGGTCATGGGGAGAGCTGTCACAGGGAAGCATCAGCTCTGAAAAATCATGCAGGAAGTCCTCTTCAGAGGCCAGCAGCAGCTCGTTCCAGGCAGAGATGTCCAGCTTGCCTGCAGTACCACCATACTCTTCAGGAAGGATCACTGGAGGAATGTTTTGGTGAAGGGAATTCAGATCACAGCCATGAAGAAAAAACTGAAGAAGGAAGCAAAAGAGCTTTAAAAGTGCACATCAAACACTTTACAGCAAACTGCTGGAACAGTCAGCTAACAAGCTTATTTTCAGCCAAAGAACAACTTTAAGAAGTGATATGTTCATGGGCAGGTGCAGTCAGACACACCAGTGAGAGAAGTCTTCATCTGCACCTCATGCAGATTAAATCCCAGCAATAGAAATTTGACGTGTGCCTGGGCTGAGCTTCCAAATTCAGTTCATCCCCAGGTTCACTCATGGGACTGAAAGTACCTATCCTTGTGGGAAAAAAAAAAAATCATCCTTGGCAACCACAGTCCCGTGCCACAGAGGATCCTTGCATAAGGGAAAAGAGCAAGGAAGGGGCAATACAGTTTTCCTGTGACACCACCGCATGAACAAAGTGCTACTGGCCCAAATAATCCAGTGACAGGGATAATGTCCTGGATACACAGTGTATGTATTAAAGTTCTATATTAATATTTTGCCAGTATTGAGTTCCTCAAAGTTTCTGTCTCACAGAGAATTTTCCCAACAGGCACATTTTTAAAAATTAGGGCAGAAAGTAAAATGGCACCAACATTTTTCTAACTGTCAAGTATTGTGTTTTTTTGGGTTTTTTTTTTGCTTAAGAGTGGCCAAGCAAAGACCTTGCAAACATTAATATTAATGTTAAAATCATACGGATCCTTACCCTGTTAGCGATCTTTTCCTTCAGAAAAGGCTTGATAATTGCAAAAATGCCTTTGAATATACGAGGCTCATTTATTATGTTAACAGCCTTTATTCGAATGGGGAATCCATCCTGGAGGGTAAAGAAGATTTTTATAATGCAGTTTAAAAAACATTTGCCATCTTTCTCTTTTTAAAATGTTCTGAGGCTGACTACCAGCACAATCCAGCTTTAATCTGAGGTACCAGCATAAACCAATACAACAACAGAAATTCAACTTGTTACAGACAGCAGTCCTAGCATGACATCTCTGAGCATAAAAACAAAGTCAAGGGACAAGAAAACCCTCCATGAAAAAATACACTGTGGTCAGTAAAACCTCATTTCTAATGTATATAATCCCTGTCCTTTGGCTATGCCCAGCCCTGATAATGATGCAGCCATCAAGTGATACCTGCAGCTCCTGATGAGTGTACCACACTTGGTGCTTGAGCAGGCTGCTTCTAACAGTATGTCCAACAAGATTTGGTGCCCAAGATACTCTAAAATGTATTTTTATGTGAAGAAGGAATCTAAGATCACTAGGACACACTGTTTCCTATACAGGACAGCTTATTATGGGGTTTTTTTGCAGAAATTTATTTGCAGAAATATTTTTCATAGGCAAAAGCTCATGATCAGCAATTAATGACTTGGTAAAGTTTCTTTCCTCTATAACCAGCTCTACATGTACAAATCAGTCAGTGCTTGGAGTGAAAGGCCGACCAGAGGCACTGCTAGAGTATTCTCCATAGGAACGTCAGTGAATTACCTCATCTTTACAGGAGCTGCAGCTCAGCAAGGCTGATGCAACACATTCATATTCCACCATACCTTTATGTCCTTCCCCAAGTCCAGCTATTGCTTTGTGAATATTTTGCAGCAGGAACAGCAGGACACTCATGGTTTTATTTGTACAAATTAAATATGGGCTTACAGTTAAACGACACATTTAGATCATAATGTAAAGGAGTGAGTTCTTATAAAGGCCTTCCTTAGCTCACCAGTTTCATCTCCATACATTCCCGTGATTCACCCCATCCTTCCTGATCCCCCCATGGATACAATAAAGGATGTAACCAGCTCAGGCCAGAACAGAAGTAATGATGGAATTAACCCATTCAAAAAAAGTTTTCTCATCTCACTCCTCCAAACTGTATCAACATCAACTGAAATCATCAGACCTTCCTGCCACTTTGGCCAGGCTACTCCTGACTCTTTACCATTCCTGTTTTGTCCAGCTTTACTGTGTTTACACCCTTGCTCTAACTTGCTCTCCATCACTTTTCTTCCACACATCCAGGCAGAGATGTTTTCACAGCTGTCTCTTTTGCTGCCCCTGTGCTAAAGAAGCCTCTCCCTTCAGGGCATGGATAGAAATCCTCCTCAAATCACACCCATTCAAAAGTCCTCTTTAAAGTTTTGCAGCAGCACTTGAGCTGGAACCTGCATTTGCCCCATGGTTGACTGCATCTCGGCTGACAGGAACCTTTTAAATATCAGGCCATTTCCTCATTGTCTCCTCTCTAACTGCAATTCTCTGCTCTCTTTCTTCTTTACCACTACCTAGCAGAACTGCTTTTGTCTGTTCCAACTCAAAGTCTGCATTCCTAATGCAAATTTAGTTTTAGGGATGCAAAAGTCAAAAAAAGGGGCAAGTGAGGTAAGTTGTCTGTAAGGGTGTGAGAAACTGGTTGGGCAGAGACATGTTTAACTGCTAGTGAAAGCCAAAATTATGAAGTCTGTGGTGACATAGTCAAGAACTCTACACACAGAAGCAGTCATTTACAATGCACAAGATTATTTTCCCACCAGTTCAGGTCTTACCTGAAGAATTCCAATCACTTTTTTGGCTACAAAAGGACCAAAATGAGACGCCTTAGATAAGCTGACTCCTTTGTAGTCTGCCAGGATTACAATTCCATTCACCTGGGTCTCTTCGGACTGAATCAGTTTTTCTAAGGTTAAGTATATGGCACGAATGTTCTCAGTAATCGGATAATTACTGGGTGTCCATCTGTCTGAGGTTACAAGACAGGGATGGTAAGTCGGAGAGTGAAGGTAAGCTAACAATACACATTCCAAAAAACCAATTTTCTGTTTTCCTGGACTCAAAAGTTAGTCTGTAAAGCCACAGTTCTACTTCAGAGCAGCCTTTCTTAAGCAAGAGGCAAATGGCAACACGTGTTTACTTCAGGGTGCAAAGGCAATGGTTTTAAAAACCCCGTTCTCCACCCAGCACAGCTCATTAATAGCAGTTTCAGCTCAGAAAGAAGGCAGGTAAATGGAAAAGAGGAGAATGAATGAAGAGAAATTTACAGCAAGCCTGGCAGCACCAAAAGCACATGAAAGACTGATTATTTACACAGGAGTCAGAGCTATAGGCTTCTCTCTATTTATTGTAAAAACAAATTATGAGCCTCTAAGGATAGGCCGGCAGCCCTGTTTCAATTTGAGTTACTGCATATTAATTTTCTTTGAATTGCCTAATATTTCATCAACCCACCTCACTGCATTTTCACTTTGCCATGACCGTAGTAATTGCTGACACAGAGAAAGGAACTGGAGTAATGCTGGCTAAGGACCAGCATGTGCCTCCCCCAGCCAGCTTTCCAAATTTGAGAGAGCCCACATATTCTGTGCAAGTCATCACTACTGACAGGAGAGCAGGGAACAGGCTTTTGGCCGAGACACACCTGGAGGACAGGGAACAGAGACACTGGGGACTGCATACCTGGGCGGATGCAGACGATGTGGCGTCCCTGTGGGTCCCGGTGAGGCAGCACAGTGACAAAGCCTGACTCCAGGACAGGCTTTATTGCAGATGGCTTCAGGTTGCTGAACACCTCTGGCCAGGTCCTCCTGCAGGTGTGGTAGTTCACCAGGAGCTGAAGTGCTCGATCGTAATCAAACTTCCTGGCTCGGAGGAACCTTAGCAAAAAAGCATCGTCCAGGCAGGTCCCCAGGGAGGGGTAGTCCTTGCACACCATATCTCGGAGTGCCTGCACATCACGGAGCCTCCATTCAGGCTTCTCCTGCAGCTCCTCCCGGGCTTTCGTAACAAGATCAGGAGACAGGGTGCAAACATACTTTGGTCGGTCTGGCAGGAGCTCATTGTCTGATGGAGACCCTGCTGACGGACTTGTCCTGGTGCAGTCGCTCTCTCCTGACATAATGCAGCAGGGATCTATCAAAAAACAAGTGCTGCACATGACAAACAAATCCACAGACTTAGAACCACTGTTCTGACTGTTTACATATTTATTATGTTCTGTATCCCTCTGTTTCCTAACTAACGACTTGCCTTTCCAAGAACCAGCGCTACAGCCAAGGCACTCGATTCATTTTAATTCTCCTACCAAGATTAGAAAGTGCAAGTTACTCTAATCTTTTTATCCTACCTAGCAAGTGTTTGTTTGTAAGTCCTACCTAGCAAGTGTTTCATTGTTTTGCAATGAAGCTGTGTAGTGGTGTGTAAATATCCTACCTAGCAAACACTTGCTAGGTAGGATATTTACACACCACTACACAGCTTCATTGCAAAATGCAGAATTTAATTTGCCTTAACACTTATTTCCTATGTCCAGTTGGAAACTAAAGCAAAGCAAACATTCCAGCTTGTCATGATTCTCACATTTGGTCGAATTACACACCCTCTTCTGAGAAGCTCCCCCAGTCTAAGCCCAGACAGCCAGGAGTTTTCTTTAACTTCTCCGGTAAACACATACACTCACCAGCACCTCTGCCCAGGTGAATGTTTTCAACCAATTCAGGAGGAGCAGCACTCGGGAATATAAGAAATGGCTGCAGTGCACATACTGGATGAGCAGGTAAGAAAACTGCAGACTCTTCTGCCAGCACTGCATGGGTACTGAGGCTGGCTTAATCTAATTTTAACTTTTCAGTGTGATGCCAATATGTCTGACCTGGGAGCTGAAATTCCTAATCCAGTCACATGTGGATAGAGATGAGTAAAAATTAGAAAATCATAAGCCTGCCGTAATTCCTGTAGCTGGACCTGGGGCTGGCAGGGAAACATGGCTTTATTTTGCTGAGCCGTTCGCATTCAAAGTCACTTACAGCACATCACACCGCTCCTGACCATCACACGGAACCGCCCGCCACAGGGACACTTGTCAGCCACACCCACCCTCCTCCTGTACTGACAGACCTCTCAGTGCCTCGCTCCCAGGCACAGGGGAGCTGCTCGGACGCGTTTCACCTGGGTACAGCCTGGGATGGGCAACACGCAACCCCGAGCGCCGGAGCGAGGCTGCCAGGGACCGCCAGAGCCCGCGCGGCCCCACAGCCCGCCCGTACCGGAGCTCCCGCGGAGCAGCTGCGTCCCGCCCCCGCCGCCCCGGAACGGCCCCGCCGCTCGGAAGTGACGGCCGCGCCACACCTGCGCCATGGCCCGGGGCGGCACCGGGGCGGGGCCCGCGGCCTCGGGGGATCCCAGGGGCTCCCCGAGCCTCCGGCGGGGTCAGTGTCGGTGCGGTTCGGCCTTGGGCCTGAAAGCGGTCGTTCCTCCGTCTCTGGCATCTGCTCCTTGCACAGGGAGCGAGGCTCGGGGACGCTTCCCGAAGGGACATCTGTCCTTCAGTTCCGCCTCATCCTCCGTGACCACGGCAGGCCACTGCCTCCAGCCCTGAGCCACGAAGGCAGAATTTTATATACACATATGTATATAAATATGTATATATACATATATGTATATATACACATACATACATACACACATACATACATATATATGTGTGTGTGTACACATATACACACGACATATATATCTACGCACAAGCATTTATATAAGTAATACCTATATTTTATAAAACACATTTTATAACTACATTTTGCACCTGTAAAATACATTTTAGGGTATAGATTGTATTATGTGTAAAATATATTTTATTATATATATGTGTGGGTATGTATATATACATATAGATGTATGTATACATATACATTTAAATACACCTACGCAGGGATATATGTATGTTATGTGTGTATATAATATATAATATATAATATTGCTATATAATGTATGTAACTATATAACTATTTACCTATATAATCTATAGATGATATACTTTTTATATATAATTAAGTTNTATATCTATATATATATGCATCCCAGGGCCTCTCCCAGCCAGAGTTCAGCCTTTGTCTCCCTGTTGTGGCCAAGCCAGTACCTGTGAGGCAGCAGCGAGCCGAGCAGAGGGGAAAGGCAGCCGAGAACGGGGCCACAGCACCATCTGCGGGACTAAATGTTAATAAAACTACTAATAAAACTACTTTTGGGGCAGTTTGGCTTTGGTTTAGTTTTTGACAGGACAGAAAACCACAGGAGGTCAGGCGGTGATGTCTGACCTGTCTGCATGGGATTTGTAATAAAAAAAGATGGTCACTCCCAGGTTTGCTGCATTAAAAAGGGTTCACCGGGGAGTCCTGGGGAGGGGGAAAATCCACTTTTATCCCTACAGGTCAAGGAACGCAGAGGTTAATTGCAAACTCCTCAGCATCCTGCCAGGGACCGTCCCTCGGGCGCTGTACTTTCTGCTTTCCCCTCTCGCTGTAAGCCATGTTCTCAGCCAGGAGAGGGAGTCAAGGATAGTTGAACAAAGAGTGGGAATCCCAGGAACCCGCAGTGGGAATCACGGCCGTTCTGCATCATACAAGATTCAGCTCCGATTTGTTTCTCTGCCGAGGGTTTTACCCTGCCAAAGTAGAAAACGTTTCAGTGGCACTGTACCTGGTAAGAGACATGCCAACATGGAAACAAATGGAGCGTGTCACAGGTGTCACCTGCCTTCCAAGGAAGGGGAATACATTCATTCCAGCCTGTGCTCGTGGTCAAGCCCAGACCTGGGTGCAACCTGGCAAGCTGGTGCCTGAAGCTGGGTCCAGCTCGGATCTGAGTAAACTGGACCTGTTTGTGATGTTGCTCTGTGCCCTTTCCAGTAGAATCGTGGGATAAATGAGGTTGGAAGGGACCTCAGGAAGACAAGAGATTTTGCATTGCTCCCATTTCTATTCATAACAGCTCCTGGGCACAGAGACCTGCTGCACAAGTATGACAGGAGCAGCCAGGTGGGACCTGGAGTCCCAGTGTGTGCCGTGGAGATGGATCTGTGGCTTCCCAGCTGAAGGGATGACAAGATTTCCTGGATCACCTTATCCACCTAATTGCTGATCTGAGAAAAGGCTTCAAATCACCAAACAGCTGGGAAGTACTGGAGCTGCTAACAGGAATTTATGCTAAAGGTTGCAATATCTGCTTGGAATTTGTACCTCTCAAACAAGGGAGGAAAATTTAGCAGGGAGGTGACAGTTCCAGTCCTGACTGGTTAATGGCTGCTGCAACAGGGTGTTGGGAGTGAGCAGGGATGTTTGAAAGGAGTGACATGTGAATGAAGCTCTGTTTTGGGGAGCAAGGGCAGAAAATAAGGGAGAATCAGTAACAATCAATTGAGAGATATGGAAAATGAAATTAAAATAAGAGCAAGAGCCTTAGGCAGGTGAGAGAGAATGATGAAGGAAAGTAGAAGTGAGGATACTGCACAATGAGGAAGAGCTAGGAGTGAAATATAATCTGGGGATGGCCCCCAAATGAAGTGACTGCCTTAACTCAGCTTTTCTTATGTGGGGAATGTTGAACCCATAGAGTGCAGTGGGTGGTGAATGGAAGTGAGGCGGTTCAAGCATCAAGCCAAGTTGTTGGGGGAGTTTGAAAATACTGGCACAGGAAATCACAGGAACTGTAGCAAGAGCTTCTGTTATTTACTCTTCCTGGTGTTGGCATCCTGTGACTAGAAACCAATAAAGGCAGAACCTGTCTATAAGGAAGTAAAAGCTAAAACCTGAAAACAAACATCCAGGAACTGACACTCCCAGGAGATGTGATAGCTGTAGCCTGAATTTAAATTCTCCCTCCTAGGAAGGAGAGTTTTGTCCTTGTCCACTGCATCAGAAGGGAGAAAGGCATGCAGTACCACATCCCCATGATCCCCTCCAGCTGAGAGGAGATGATCCCCACCAACTCTGCCACTACATCAGGTCCAAGCCTACAGTCTTTGCAGGAGTTTTCATCAGGAGTTGTGTTGTGACCTTGGGAACCACACCTGGAGCCCCGTGGGGAATCCAGCCCTTCTCCTGTTCATCTCTCCTATCACATGTGATTCATACCTTTCTCAGCTCCACTCCTGGGTGCTCCCATGCTCTGCCGTTGTGTTATAAATGAGTGGCTGTTGGTGTTGGTTGATATTTAATGAAGTCCATGTAATACTCTTCACTTATTTACTTATCCAATCCCAGTCTTAATACCCAGCCTGGGAAAGTTATCTTGGCTTCTTTAAGCTTTTCCACCATTAGCAATAAACGTTTTACAGTCTTGGCAAGCTGAGGCTGAAAAGCGAGAGCATGACTTCAAACAGCACTGCTCACAGAGAAGGCTTTAAACTGATATTCAATCACTAAACTGCACAAACATAACAGTCCTGTAATAAAGATAATCTGTGAGCACTTTAGTCCAGGAGGGGCTCTGGGTTGCAGGTGGAACCTCTGTGCCCCACAATCTACAGAACCTTTTTGGGCAACTGAGCATCAGAGCAGAGAGTCACTCATGCTGCAGTGCTGGATAAGGTCTGACTGAGTGTGAGGGTTTCCATCTCAAGCCTGAGCTGCTTCTCCTGCACCAGTGCAGCAGAATGGGAAGGGCTGCAGGGGAGCAGCCGTCCCTACTAATCCCCCCAGGCAGGGCCATACCAGGCTACAGACATGGTGCCTGGCTGTGATACAATCCAACAGCAATTCATCTGCGCTCAGAGGATGAAGTGACTAAGAAAATACGCCCTAAATGACCATAAATATTCCACTCAGGGCCTGGAAGTGTGCATCCTCCAGGACAGGCTTCCCTGCCTGTTGTCATCCTGCGTGTGGTTGGCATGAGGAGGGGATCTCACAGATGGGAGTCTCAGTTGGGAGCAGCACACACTGGGCTGCAGGGATCCGTGCCTGCTCTGCTCATGCCCTCCCCATGCACAGATGGCAGGCCAGACCCACATGTACAATGTGGAAACAGGCACTAATGTGCAAATGCACACAAATCTGTAGGATCTGCTGCCAAAGCAGCTGTACACAGGCAGGCACTGCCACCCAGGCACATAAAGCTGTGCTAAGGTGCTGACAGACCCCCAGAAAGCCCAGCGTGTGGTGGGACATGGACACACAGCCTTACCCAGCCCAGGCTTTGAGGGAAGACTTCCCCTCTCCTTGGCTTTACCAGCTTCAAAACGAGCAGTGTTTTTGCAAAAGCTTGGTCAGGAATGTGCTTGGCAGGACCTCTGAATGCTTTAAATATTCCAGGATTTCTGTAGTTTAATTTTATAGAATCACAGAATAACTTAGGTTGGAAGGAACCTTTAAAGGTCACCTAATCCAACACCCAGTTTGCTCTGAACTGAGCATTTCCTTTCACTGTGTTTCATCAGGTTCTTTCACACTGGAAGGAGAGCAGCTGTCTTTGAGGCAGGATGGGTCCCTTGCAGGATTAACCCTTGAAAGGGGCTGTGATGGGGCTGATGCCCAGGGACCTTGGCAGCTGCTCCTCGCAGCCCCTCCATGGCACAGGCTGCAGGTGTCAGAGCAGTGGGAACACTCAGGTTTGCCCCTGCAAGAAACCAGTTGGTAAATGGTGGAGGATACTTTCCAGGGGCAGAATGAGGGAAGCATTGCTGGGTTAGACATGGGTGCTCCAGCTCTTGGGGCTTTCAGCCTGGGGTTCATCAGAAGCCCCTATATCAGTGGGAAGGAGTGAAGCAGGGCTGAGTTTTAGAGTAACTCCTGAGTGATATCTTTTGCACATCCTTGGGGTGGAGGAATGCAGCTGCATGATGGACTGTGAGGGGAGGAGCTGCAAGCAAGAAATAGTAGGATTTCAATGGAAAGTTAAGAGCCTGGAATGCTGGAGCTGTCTTCACTGCCTCCTCAATGGGCAGGCAGCACAGCAGGTCTCCCGTCTGCTCTCCCAGGTGAGAAAGTGCCCCTTTAACCCCACATCTTAGAATATGGTTAAGAGAGGGCTAAACCCCACTCAGAAGTGAGGGTCCCAATGGTTATCCTTTATCTCTGCTGGAAGTGCTCTAGGTCTGAGTCAGGCATTCTGAGTTTGGCACTAAGGTTTCTCTTTGCTGCTTCTGCCTCAAGATTTTTTCTCAGCGGCTTGTCCCTGCAAATCAACTCTGAGTGAATTCCAGGATATGCATGAGCTAGTGTGCTCCATGTCAGTGGTTAATGGTAAGTAACCCATCAGCAGGATAAATTTAAAAGTGGTTTTAAGGCACAGTGATGTTTTGGAGAGTCCTGAAAAGGAACAGAGTATTATGAGTTACTTTATTTTAATGACTTTCCCGGTCAGTGAGTGGGAACATGTCATGTTCCAGCCAGTGCTGACACCTGGGTTGGCAGCAGCAGAGAGGAATTCCTGTCTGACTTGGGATGCTTTCTGTGGTGGCTGTTTACCCAGACATTCCCTCAGGCAGTTCTTGTGCTGTTTCTTGCACCCAGAGCAGTTTTTAGGAGGAGCTGGGGAATCACAACAGCTCCCCCAGACCCCTCATCTGGTGTGGGGTCCCCAGGCTCACAAAGGGTCCCTGGTCTTTGTCAATCCATGGGGTCCCGAGGGACTGCAGGTTCCAGCCACCAGATGTGAGGGGCTGCAGTGGAGCCTAGCAGCAGAGCCCAGGGCTTTGTGTAACCCATGACTGAACTCCAGGTTAGGGTGCCCTCTGGCCTCTGGAATATTTTAGTCACAATCAGGCAAGCCTGGCATCACTCCACATCCAAAGCTAGAGTAAGCCTAGGAAAAAGAGTTCCCAAACCACCTTCTTTCCCAGACCTTCTTCCCAGCTCTTCTTCCCCTGGGAGCACTCTCTTGGTCCCAGCAGCCTCCTCTCTCTCACAGGACACCGAACTGTAGGTCGTGACTGCAGAGTTGTTTGTGCCAAGTTCTCTTGCTCACTCTCACATCATGAAGCTGGCAATATAGTGCCATTTTTATTGGCCTGGCTGGCAATTTTTCAGGTGTGAGGTGTGTTTATGATTGTCAGGGTGACACCTCAATTCGGAATGGGGAGAGGGATTTTAGACATACCCACCACACCTTGCCATTCTTCCTCTAGCCTCTCTGAGTGGAAGGGACATGTGCAGTGTGTGGCCTGAGTTCCCCAGTGGGTTGGTGATATTTGCATTAAGACCAGAGGGAACTGGCCAGCCTGGCACATGGAATTGCCTGGCTCAGCAGTGCCACGTTGCTGAGCTGTCCCTGCTGCCTCTTGGTGTTCATGATTATCTGTGCCTGTGTGTGCACTTGTAAGTTTAATAGCAGCAATAGTTGCTTTTGTCAGAGATGATATGCAGGCCATAAAACTTGTTTGTCCTTTTTTTCCCCCCTTCCCACTAAGATATGAAAGCTGTGGAAAAGGCTCCAAAGCCTGCTGGCTCTGTCAGATGGAAGTTATATAAGGAATATGAAAAGAATGCATTTCATAGTGGCCAAAGGACCTAAAAATACCACTTTCACACATCTTTGCTTGGACACCATGAAAAGATTCCACAGCTGGAGGAGGTGCTCTCCAGGAATTCATCCCTGGGCTGAGCTGCAGGCATAGAAAGTTCTTGTGTTCAAAAGCAATGTAAGGGAAGTTGTGTGTTGGAGGCCAATCCTCAGAGCAGCCATCTCCTGTGACATGGGACATGGCCTGTAGGCTCCAGGGAACCCAGCAGGATAAAGCACAGCACATTAGTGGCAAGAACAATGTTTCAGGATGATTCCAGGCTGGAGTGGCAAAGGAGGTGAGAGCTTGGATCAAGGAGGCCAATTAAGGACAAGGCTGCTTCTGGGGCAGTTCATGGGGATTTTTTTTTTTCCAAGTGAGCTGAATCCTGCAATAAGAATTCTCATATAGGAACTGCACTGATTTAAAATTAACCAGATAAAGGGAAACCTTGATAGAGCAGTTCATGGGAAGGAGTCCAGGAGAATTTATTGCTTCAAAGATTTGATATGACATATATGGAATTTTTAGGGCATTTACCCAGGTAAAATCAACCATGAATCACAGCAGAGGAGTCCCAGGTGTTTTTTATTCCACATTAAAAAGAATGAACAAACTCCTTTTCTTTCTCTTGATTGGACTAACCACTCAGTCCTGTGTGTGCTGGGATGACACGTCCTGTGGCTGCCTTTGGCAGGCATTCAGCAGTGGTGCCAGGGCTCTGGATCATCACAGGTGCACAGGTAATGAAGGCAGGTTATTTGAGACCTGTCCTGTTCTCCCAGGTCCTTGACTCAGAGTGGAGACAGGCTCTAAATGCTGTCTCCACGTAGTCCTTAGACACAGTCTGGATCTCATCCCTGCTGACAGCTTTCACCAGCACGACTGTCACTGCTCCGTGTCACTGGGAAGCCACTGGATGTGTTAATGGGATGGAAGATCAGGTTGCTTCTCATCCCTTTTACCTTGGGTGAGACCGCCCACCTCAATTCTCATCAGAGGCAGGAGATGGGGGAACGTGGGGCCAACTCCTGCAGACCAGAGGTGAAAATGCTGGGTGTTGTTCCTTCCCAGAATCTAATCTTTACAGCCATCTACACTTCTCTACTCTTTTCCTGTTCTCTTCCTGGGCATGCTGCAGCTGAGCACAGGCTCCCGTGGTCAGAGAAGCAGGTCATTAAGAGCCTTCTCTAATTGCCAGTGTATTTCTTTACCTTTACAGCCAGTGATAAATTGATTTTCACTTGATCATCTTACTGTGCCCCATAGGCTCAGCCTGGCTTCTACCTGCTGCCAGTACAGTGGCTGTGTTTGAAACAAGGGACAATCAGCCACCCCAAAATGCTCAGAAATTACCTTTGAAATACAAGAGGGACATAAAAATGAACATGTTTGAAATGTGAATCACATATTTTAGTTTTCTTTGCTTGGCTTTCAGAACGTGGTTACTTCAAGCCTTTAAGCTCCCTGGAATCACAAAAGCAAATATTTATTCTTCATGTTTGTTTTTCTTTTAATGAAAATGGGGATTGTCATTCAATCTTATGATTCCAGCACACGTGGCTTCGGGACAGACACCAGCTAGCATTGGGTTTGCCAGGAAATAGTGACAGCTGGCAACAGCATCAAACACTTGTTTGGGCTTTTTTCTCCATACACATATGTTTTGTGCTCAGACCAACAGGGAAGTTAGTCCCTTGATTTAAAATAAATCCTCCCAGAAGAAAAAAATTCATCTGTCTGGAAAAAGTTAGAAAATATTTTTGCATTTATTTTTCTTTTTTTTTTTCCTTTTTCTTTTTTTTATGAATACAAACTCTTGTGAAGAAATATTCTTCTGTTTCCATTGGAAGGCAGAAACCAGCAAAATTATTGTACAATATTGAGGAATACTTGGTGCAAATGGACCAGAAAGGATTCCCCACAAAGTATGTCTACGTACAGGAAAAAAAGGTTGCTGCAGTTGGAAAAGACAGCCTGGTTATTACAGGGTTGGGGTTTTTTTGCATTTAATCTCCCAATTATAAATAATCAATGTGATTTACAAAATAATTTACAGAAAATGATTGGATTCATCATTGCAATAAATTACTTGGTACGATGCCACCAGCATTGAGACTATACAATACCTCTGACACCGCCAGCACGAGGTGTTTCATTTTTGCATTGGAAATCAAGGGACAGACCTGCAGCTCCTCTGGCTGAGCTGGCTCAGATCTGTCCCCACCAGAGACCTCTTGGCAGCCGTGGGTCACCATCTTCATCCTCCCGAGAGGCCAGCAATGACTCAGGCCTGCAGTGGTGCAGGGCTCTGGGAGCTGCAGCCCTGCTGGCACCTGGAGCAGGAGGGCTCCTTTCCTGGTTTCAGCTGTAAACCAAAGGTCAGATCCACAGAGTTTTGGCACAGGCAGGCACAGAGGAACAGGGGCAAGGGCAGGAGGGAGCAGAGCAGGGCGTGCAGACCCAAGGCTAGGGCAGACCCAAGGGGCTTGAGTGAGACAGGGTCATGGCTTGACGTCTGTCACTTTTCTCTGTAGGGCTCAAGGAATTGTATTTTTGAGGTTGGCGCTCTCAAACACTCTGAGGTCTGAAGGAGCCATAATGAATTATTATCATATTATGAAGACCTATAAATCTGTTATCAGCCACTCACCCTAAGTTGAAGGAGTGGCACTGCACTACAGAAGTAGATTGTGTGGCATATCTCTTCTCACCCCATAGGTCTCTCCCCTTCCTACATCTTCCCCCCTTCCCCNCCCCCCCTTCCTTCCAAATAGGCATCCAGTGATCTTCTTCTGACTGCTGAGAAGCAGTAGTTGGGCCAGTGATATTTTGGGCAGTGCTACCAGCCTGTAAAGGGGTGACCCCATCCCATTAGCTGAAATCTCTGTAATCCCATGGTCCCTCAGATTCTCAGAAGGCAGTGAGTGGTGCAAGGGAAGGGCTTGGCAGTGGTTGCCTCTCCGAGCATTGTGAGAGGGCAGGCGTGGCATGGAAATACCAAAACCCCTCAAGAGGCAGAGGGATCCAAATAGTGCGGTATCTTGGTGGGCCAGACTGTGCCCCAGCATCAGCTGAAAAGATTTGTTAGATCTGGCTGGGGGGCTTAGTGTGCCGAAGGGTGACACCACACGTAGACCTGGGACTAGCCAAGGCTGAGGAGCAGTTCTGGCAGTGCTGCCTGGGCAAACCCCATGTGCTTCACCTGCTGTGATGCTCCTGGGGGAGCTTCCACCTCCACCAGGTCTGGCTGGACTGGGAACTGTCAGGGAGCTGGCAGGGCTGTGAGAGGGAAGCCCTCCACTCCCACGGCTCAGGGAATCACTTGTTTGCAGGGTCTGCTGTGTGCTCAGCCAATGCTGAGGTGGCACTGGGGCAACAGACCCAGCCAGTCACTGCGACCTCCCCACAGAGGGAGGCAGGAATCTGGCCCTCCTTACAAGGAT
The DNA here is from genome assembly GCA_013400275.1 of Rhadina sibilatrix. NCBI lineage: Eukaryota > Metazoa > Chordata > Aves > Passeriformes > Phylloscopidae > Rhadina > Rhadina sibilatrix. Next base: position 954,348 of record VWYO01013531.1, on the reverse strand, counting down.
TGAAGTTTTCAGCAAGGCTTCAGCCTTAGTTCTGGGTCTCTGGGGCTGCCCATGGCACATGCTGTCCGTAGCTGCAGGAATACAGCTTCTGGTGGTGGTCAGTCCAAGAAGCAAGTTTGTGCGTTCGTGCCCAGGGACCTCTGGATGGCTTCTCTTTTCACAGTGGCAGAGTCAGTTCGGGCTTTTCTCCCACACAGTGTTCCAAAGGAGGCTGGCTGGTGTGGGGGTTGCTAGATGACCTCCTGTTTTGTGATGGCAGGCTGTGGGATGGACGTAGGCTGCTTTGCCACGGTTGCAATGGCTCCAGGCAGCAGCTTGTACTGCTCTGATCCTGAGCCCGCGGGTGGAGAAGGCTGTGGAGTTTCTGGAGTAGCTGAAGAGAGAGAAACCAAATTAATAGAGGGCCTCATGAACCTGATAGCACTGAGATCTGTCCTCAGTTGTGCAGGGTTCATAAGTCAGCACAGCAGAGGCTCCTAAGGGCTTGTGTGTTTGCTGTAGAGCAGCCCAGACATGCAGGCACAGTTTGATGCCCCAGGAGAACCACAATAACCAATATCAAATAAGGGGAGCTGCTGATGTTTTGACCTGTGTTAACCACATTTTTGGTCACCCAAGGTCATCTCAGCACAAGGTCATCTCAGCACAAGGTCTCCAGTGGTGGCCCCATGTGGTGGGCCAGATCCTCCTGTGTTTTTGCAGAGGACAAACTGAGGTGTGTCTGAACCATTCAAGGGAAGGGGAGCCTTTCCACTGATTTCAGTGGAAACCCTAAGCTCTGGATAGGATCATTCATCCCTTAAGGGCTATGTAAAAGTTACAGTCTGCCAAGGAGTATCTTGTTGAATCAGTTAGTCTGGCCTAATCTAATCTAACCCACCTCTCTGTTTGTCTTTCCCTCCTTTCTGCATAGGAATTTCTCACACGCTCATTACCAGAGACTTTGTCTTGCTTGCAGATTTCCTTGCAAGGTAGAAACTACCTCCACTGGGAAGAAAGCTGCTGGTTTCTCCCAGGAGCTCCCTGTCTCTGGATATACTCACACATCTGCCCGTTGTGCATCTGAGGAGGCATTGTGTTGGCCACGATGACGTTTGTTCCCAGGTTCTCCTGGATCAGATGAGGGTGCAGGGGGTGGTGGGCATGTGGCGTTTCACTCGATGAGCCTAAGAACATGCATGAGACATTAATTGCCACAGTGGCAGAAGGAGACAGCTCACATGGGCAGACCCACTGCACCCAAATGTCCAAGGCTCTGTGCATGATCAGCTTGTGCACAGGTGACTGGAACACACCCTTCCCTTTTTCCTCCATGGATGCCTTTAACTAACTAATCCCTGCCTGCTGCCTGCATGTCCTCTTATACAGGATTATATTCCTTAGTCACACCTCCACATGAAGAATAGCACAGTGGGAACTTTTCATTTTGTTTTGTCCCACTGGATGCTCCCCCTAGAAAATCCAGGATGTTCTTCCAACCTGAGCTTTCAGACCTTTTTTGTTTTGATAAGTCTCTTCTGACAGAGGAGGATTGGTGAAATGTTTGCCAGGTAGGAGTCTGGGGGGTGCACAGCAGTTTGTGTGCAGAGGGCTGGGGATGCCTCTCTGTAAACAGAGGCACAGCTAATGCATCTCTTTAGGGGAGAAGAAGTAGAGGGCACTTGGTTAGCCCTGTCAAGGACAGCGGAGATGATTTTGTATGAGTCAAGGGCTGACCTGCAGACTGGCTGTCTCTAACATTCCTAGACAGGGAGCAGTGACTAAGGAGGGTTTCAAGGGGACAATAATCAGGGAAGGCTGAGAGGCCTCTTGCCAGACCCTCAAATATTCACCTCCCAGCAGCATCTCCTGCAGCAGGTTGTCAATCTTAGCCATGCCAAAGAGCTTGACGAACTGGATCTGCTCTATCATCTGCCAGGTGATACTCTGCAGCACGGGCAGCAGCAGCAGCAGCTCCCCGAAGCGGCCCCGCGAGTCGTACTGCCGGTCGTTGATGTAATCCTCCAGGCTCACCTGCACCTGGTACCGCATCCGCTTGATCTTGGACGGGTCACTCAGTCCCTTGGCATCTGCAACAACACACACAGTCAGCTCTCCAGGCTGCTTCTCTGGGAGCAGTGACAGCATAGATTCTGGGCACAGCCTGAGGTGAGCTGCCTCTGATTGCCCATCATCTGCTCTGATGGGCAATTCTTCTCTTCTCAAACTGACTTCTCCCCTCCCTCTCTAAGAACAGTTTGGCCCAGGTAGGAGACCTGGCAGCATTTCCACCACTCAGGACCGGTGTTAGCATAATCCAGAGCTAGGCCCCTCTGATGGTAACCCTCACCAAGCTAGGGCATACCTGGGTCAAAGAAGATGATGGCTTTCAAGCAGGCATATTCATTGTCATCTATCTGCAGCTCCTGGAAGGGCAGCACCAGCTCGTCCAGGATGCGGATGGCCACACGGTTCACCTCCACCAGCTCGGGGCAGTTCCGTGGGATGATGTGATCATTTCCTTCAGACAAGCAGCACAGAGACCGTCACCCTGTCATTGTTCAAGACTTATCTGGGGTGACAAGGAGTTCAAAATGCAGGTAACTAATGCTGAGATACTTTTGGGGTGGAGGAATTAAGAAGTTCATCCTTCAGCCCCTACAGTCTCTCAGAACACCAGAAATTTTGATCTGTTTTGCAAGAACAGCTTCTCACAGGAGCCAGTCAAGTGAGATAAAGGTGACCAAGGAGTGAGAGCTTTTTTCTCAATCCCACCACAGCCTGCTTACACACACCTGGGGGTGCACCATGAATGTTCACACAGTCCCCAACTTTGCCATGCGTTGTGGCCTTGATGTCAATGTCAGCCAGGCCTAGCTGCACCCAAAGGTTGTTCTGGGCTTGCTAAAATAAAGAACAGCTCAAGCCACCACCCTTGCAAAAAGGATGTCCACAAACACTTAACCACCCTCTCCTTTACCCCAGCAGGGAGGTGTCACAGAAGCAGATGGGCTGGGAGCAGAAGTGCAATTTTTACCTAGCAGCAAGACATCCTTGAACAACATGGACCTCTTGGCAGCTCCCAGTAACAGATGCTCCCCTGCATGTGCACGTAGCAGTGCTACCTGCAAGGACAAGGAAAAGTTATTTGGGTGATACAGAGACTGAGACAAAACTGTGATTTCATGTAAGCAAGAGGGAAAGCTCAGCATTCCTGTACTGCACTCAAGGATGGGGAGTGAGGGCCCCACTTCAGTTACAGGCAGAGAAAGAGACCAAAAAATGGTCTTTGCTAAACCAGTTATAAATTCAGCAGAACCAGCAGATGGTAGACAGAGCTGAAATATCCAATATTCAGGACACATGTCATGAGCCGGACAATGCTAGACTGTCCAAGGACCTCCCACCAGTGTGGGCTGTTTGCAGACAGCTGCTACCAAGTGCAGAAGCAGGGACCACACTCCATCCCAGGAAGTGGGGAGAAGTGCTATCCCTGCTATTGGACAGCTGCTGTCCTTCTGGGCTGTGCCCACCTCCCACTGAAATCACACCCATGGGGACCTGTGTCCGGCTGGCCAGTGGGGTCACCCCCTGACCATTCATCCCCTCCACAGCCACAGGAATTGGGGACAGGGAAGCCAAAGGGATGTTTTTCTGCCCTGATGTTAATGATTGAAGTGTTTCACTTTACACCCTCCAATGGCTCCTGAGAATGTTCTGAATCTTTTGCCCTCCTTCAGTTAAAAATTTCAGAGATTTAGGCAGAAAGAGAAGTTAACAATTGGACATCCTGACACAGAGGCTTCTTAATGTCCAGCCAGGAGCTTCTGCTGGAGAAAACAATCATTAAACATTAATAGAGAAATGCTGAAAAGTATGTCCTGATGGGAATGGTCCCCTTTTCCTGTGTGTTATCCTCAGCATCTGTCAAAGCCAAAAGAAGCTTTACCCTACCAGAAATGCCAGGAGAATGTATCACCCATAGAAGAGAGCTCTGGTTAGGAAAGATGCTGATGTCTAGGAGAGGGTTTTGGGTTGGTTTCTTTCCCAGATAGTAAAAAAGGTTATGCAAAATAAACAGAGTAAAGATCTTGCACAAAGACTGAGCACACATGATAATGGGGAATCTTATCTAGATGCCAAAATCTAGCCTCTCTCTACTGCTGTCCAAACATGGGTGGATGTGTTAGCTGAGCTGCTTGGAATTACCAGAGCTGCACAAAACTGAGCTTTCCTACCTGGCAAAACTTTGACAAAAGAAAAACTGCCAGTCCCAGGGGGGAGTGAAGCTCTCACCTAGAAATTTCCTGCCTATTGCAAATTCAAGAAGGTAATTCAAACAAATTCAAACAAATTCAGTTTGTAATCACCTTTATGTCCATAAAATTTCCTTGTTTGAGGAGGGTTAAAGAGAATAACTTCAGGGAGCCCAAACCATCTAATTTGATATTTGTTCTTGCAGTGATGAACCTGAGATACGTTGTTCTATTGTGAACTAAGATATACAGTTGTAACACAAAAAAATGAGAACTTTGAGATGAAAGGGCTTTGCCCCACCAAACATGGTAGTTCTGACATTTTGGTGCAGAAGGAGAATGAGGGGTTGGGTATGATCTTTTCTACAAAAGGAGATCTATTTCATGCCTGTGGAGTAACTTCTCCCTTGTGGGAAGGCAGGGTTCAAACTGTGTCATTTTTAGGTTTTGTTTTCTCCTTTGAGGAATTTTGCAGCCCCACAACTGTAAAATGAGCTCATGTGGAAGTTGCTGTAGTTTGCAGAGTTACTGGCTAGGTTTAGGGCCTCTGTTCCAAATGGCACAAGGATGTGATGGGTTGTGCAGAGCTGTGCCAGGTCTCTGCTGGGCTGCAGCCTGTTTGCTGTGTGAATGGCATTTGCCCTTGGAGTCCAGTTTGGTTTCCATAAATCATGAATTGTATTTTCCTTAGCATTTAACAGGTTTCTTATGTTTTTAAACAATTTAGCACTTGCACACAATAGAAAAGAAGGAAACATGCTCCCATTTTAAGAGCACTGAATTCCGCAGAGCTCTGGGTGCTGCTGGGTGGTTACTAAAGAACTCAGATTTAGGATTTAGGGGGTTTTGATCAGCTGGAGACTCTCAACTGGATATCCTTTTTCTTCATTATATAAAAATTACCTCTAGGTCAATAGGGCTGGGGACTGGTCCTAGCTGAAGAGAACACATGCTGGTTTTGTGATTGTACACTGGACAGACTGGACATCCCTTCCTACCTGTGACAGGACTTGTGCTGGCCCTGCCAGATGTGCTATCCCAGCCACATGTGCTGTTCAAGGCTGGGCACACATCATGTCCTTCAACACCTGTTGCAGACCTCTGAAATTTAGCCTTCCACAGGAGGCCTCTCCTTGTACCTCTCTGAGGCTGCCTGAGATCCTGCAGTGCGACACCAAGCCCACTGTGCTTATCCTCATCAGGGAACCCACAAATGCCATTTTAGTAATTTCTGTTAAATGCAAATATATTCTTGCTTTTTAACCCTGGAAAAAGATTTTCTACTGCCTTGGGAGCAAACTAGTGTTCAGCTTCAAAATTCCACACTGGGAGCGTGGATACAAACATACCCCTAGGCAGAAAGCAGCAAGAGACAGGCAGATTTTAAGTTTTGGGCAGATCTTAAGTAAGAAATCTCTCCTGCTAATTCTGATTACCCCAAGTATTTGTATAGCACTTGAGGTTTTCAAAGTGCTGCACAAACCATAATTAATAAATGACTGGCTGACCCCAAAATGCTCATCTGGTAACGACCTAATTCAAGCTCAGTGTTATCTGGTTGTGCTCATCAGCTGATTAGCAGCACATGCAAGTGGCCTGTGCTGGCATTGTATGGATGCCTGGCCCGTGCTGGCATTGTATGGATGCTGTTCCCAATCAGCTGCAGCATTCAGGATAACAGAGTGCACAATGAGCATTTTCTTTGAAGGTCTCAGCTGGCTTTGCCTTTACCAGGGCAGAGCGAGGTGGGATGGATGGGGGGACTTGCCTGGTCATCCAGGGGCAGCTCACAGAAGGGGGGGATGTACTTGGCCCACTCCACCAGCACCAGCAGCTGCTGCTTCATGGACTCACACACGTCGGAAATACTGGCAATCTTCTTCCCTCGGATGTCTCCGTTGAGCACAGGAACTGGGGATGAGATCTGGAAGGAGAGAAGAGATTCTTCAGCTTTCAGTGCCACAGAGGAACCACAGAGAGGAAAGTTCCCATCCTATAGGTCGTGTTAATGCAGACTCCAGAAATTACAATTACATTTTTCTGTTGCACACACCCAGCTCCCAGAATAGGTAACCCAACAAGACTCATTTCTCATTTAAACTGAGATCAGCTTGGGGATCTGTGAACATGAAACACTGCAGAGCAGAGCCTGTGGATCATCTTAGACTGTAATGCCTTGAATAGACTAGAAAGCAGAGAAGAAACATTCCTAAAGCCAGGATCTTCCTCCCACTGAATAAATGTGCTCAGTCAAGATCCAGGAGGAAACAGAGGAGCTTGTGTGGCAGCCAGCTTCACCAGCAGAAAGGACATGTCCACCCAGTGCTGCTGCACAAGCTACTTGGTGCCACCAAAGTGCAGAGAACTGCTTCCCCTTCCACCCTGCTTCAGAAGCAGTGCTTGGCCAGTGTCTACTTTCCACAGGAGGCAGGCAGGCTCTGCTCCTCTCCTCAGTCATCATGAACACACCAGGCCACAGCTCTCTAGGTCTGACATAGCTTTCTGTGAGCACCAGGTCACTAGTGTTTGACATCACCCGTTTTGAATAGCTTAAGACAGACCTTAAAGATAACAGTCTCCCACCTCCCATTGTCTTTTAGGTCCTTTTGGCAAAGCTGGGCAAGTGCAAACATGCCCACCACACAGGTCACATTTGTTACATGGCAAATTATTTGTGGTTGCCATTTCACTTGCAAAGGACAAACCTGACAACTCTGCAAGTACGCAGAGCTGGACAGAACATATCCCCCAAACCAGGCATCCAACCTCCTGCCTGGTTCTCATGCATAGCTGCTCACGCAGGTCATCTAAAAATTTGCCCTTAGTCACTACTTTATCCTCATGCTTCTGTAAGCAATTAACTCAACCCCATAACTGCCCTCTGCCTGCCCTCTGTGCTCTTGTACAACATCAGCTCTTCCTGTCCTATTCCTGCCAGCATTTTCAGCTCAGACCCTGCCAGCCTCCCCAAGGAAGTGCAATTCAAATACTACCTGCATTTTTTATTTTTTTTTCATGTTGCATTACCTGGAGGCTTTCCAGCTCTCCAGCTATTATTGAATAAATAAGATTGTAAAAATCTCACCATGTATTACCCTAATCAGAGGTCCCGGAAAGCTTAGCAAATAAATAAAGACCTCTGAGTGAGTGACCCTAGATCTTGGAGAAAGCAGCTCCTCAGCAGTATCTTGTTCTAATTAGCCAGGCACATAAAAGTTACCAATTACTGTACTGGAGCCTGCCTTGTTTACTGAGTCTTTCTGTGCTCTGTGGGAGAGTGGGAGCTCCCCTGGATTTGTCGATGGTTGTAGTTTTTATCAGCAGACCCTGCTTAGATGTGATGGCACTGCAGGACTCTGAGCCCCAGAAATGTCCTTCCCTTGTAGATTTGGTGACTTGAGACCCCATTATCCCACACCTCTGAGAGTAGCACCAATCTCATTTTTATAGGGTATGTAAATATATTAGGGCCTGCATAGAACACCAAGATGAGGTGTGGGATGAGACTGGATGTGCTTGTAGTGTACAAGATTGGCCCTTGGCCCTTCTGGCATATCCCCTCCTTGGGGAAGTGGACCTTACAGCCTAAGCCTAATGTGGCGCCCAGAGCACAGCATGTCCTGTCTTGGAGCATCTCCCAGGGCAGCCTTCAGGGTCGTGCGACCCTTGAAGCAGTATGGACTGCCAACCCAACCCCCTGATCATCTTCCCTAGGACACAGAGTGCTGTTCTCCCCAGCTCCCTTGGAGAGGCAGCTCTTGCCTCCAGCACAGCTCCATCCTCATCACTTGTTCTCACAGACAAACCCTCCCCACAGGCTGTGTGCCCACCCTGTCCCGCGAGTCGTACTGCCGTGCTGAGCTGTGTGCACCATTTGCAGTACCCAGTCTCTTAAATCAGAGTCATCTTTTCAATGTGAGCACTCTAGGAAACAAATCTTGGCAGCATGTGAGTGGAAACAGGGTATTTCAAGCAAGCACTGGAAAAGGTATCTGCATAAAACAAGCAGGAAACTGATTCCTCGTGAAACTGTGCAGGAATCCAAAGCTCATGGGGAGAGGGGGCTGCTCATTCAAGGCCAGCCCCTCGTGGGCTTGGGCAGCCACAGCTCTTCAGATTGCAGTGATTCTACCCTATTTTCTTCCATCCTTTCTCCAGCCTTCCTGTGTCCCGTTAAAGCAGAACAAATCATTGCATATTGTTACAACTGAGTTCTGGACTGAGGAGGTTTAAAGGGATGGTTTCAGGTAACAAATGATTTTTGAAAAATTAGTGTTGAGTTGGCAGATGAGCCACTTAGAAAAGAGGTGATAATTTGAAGACTCAGCTATGAAATACTCAGCTGTCTCTACAAGCCAGGTAGTGCCTGATGCTTTTGCATTTGCTGAAGAGGAAAGAAGAGGTACCTGCTGTGCCAGGGCTTCTGCGTGCAGGAGGGCATTGATAGAGGGCAGGCTGCTGTCCTCGTAACTTGATCTGCGGGTGCTGATTCGGTCCCGTTCATTTTGTACAGCTGCAAGAGAGGATTTTGGCTGAGCTACAGGCCCTTCATGGCAATGCACACTGAAAACTAGTACAGACTTTTGGCGTTCCCCTTCCTCAGCTGCAGTTTCCCAGGTTCCCTGCCAGACAGGGGGGAGGTGCAGCTGTGTCTGGTTTGTGATGGGATGCCAGCAAGAGCTGACTACATCTGGTGGATCTGATTTCTTATTTGCTTAACTAGACTTTACAGGGATGGGGTTGATTCAGAACCCAAACACCTGCAGAGTTCAGCAGGGAAAACTTCCTGGCAAAGGATCTGAGTTTTCTGATTTCATGATACGGGGTTTGAAAGAGTGGCCTGCTCCTGTAGGCAGCCCAAAGCTGATGTGTGAAATGGAGGAGTATCTGCAAAATTTCCCTGCCCACATGACTCCTGTGAACTTCATTCAGAAAGTTGTTGCACTGGGTAGGTGTAGCTAGAAAACTTCTGTCTCAGCTGCAATAAGGAAGGAAGCACAGAGCTGCTCCTGCTTATCCATCCAGAGCAAAAGAGCTGTCTCGTACCTTACTGTAAAAGCATCCCAGGACAGGTTTGACCCCAGTGTGCCTCCCTGCTTGGTCCAGTCTTGAGAGCCTTGAGGGCTTTGAGGGGGAGGATTTGCCTGCTCTGTCAGTCACGAGGCCTGGGCTGGCCATAACTCACCCTGGCCACGCCACTCAAAGCCATCTGCTCAAATAAGCTATTGATCCATGGCAGGGGACACAGCAGAGTCCCTGCCTGAGGCTGGTGGCTCTCTGGATTGATACTCGATGTATAAATCTGCCTGATAAAAAGCAATAATGAGGCTGGGCCAGGAGAAAAGCCCTGCAGTCAGCGGCTGTAAATAGGAGCTCTCAAGGTTATGCTGCTCGTTATCAGCAGCAGGCCCCCGAGTTCAGTCACGCCATGATGTTTTCCAAATGTTTGCTCAGTATTAGCTGGTCATGCACCTAATGTAACTTCTATTGAACATTAACAGACAACAGCACAGCTCTGGCCAGGAGATGAGCTGCGTGCAGGGGAGGATTCCTATATTCTTCAGGAAAAGTCAAGAAAAGTTGCTTGTGATAGCGCATCCCCTTTCATATGGAATAAATGTTCCTGCAGCCACCAGCATACTGGTACTTCCCTGTTGTCTTCAAGGACCCTTTTACTCCCAAGTTGCTCCCTGAGGAAGTGTGAACTGGGAGGAGCATGGGGTTTCATTTCCCTACGTGGAATAATAGGGCCAATTGCCTCCCAGTTGTCCCTTTGCAGACATGAGTGGGGTGAGCTCTGTGGGATGCCTCTGCTCCTGGCAGTTTGTCCCTCCACTAAAAGGACCACCATCAAGGCCACCAGATTTTCCTGCCACTTCTTGAAATGGGGCTAAACAAGAGGAGAATCTTGCTGTGGGGACCTGTAAGGGCTGCAGAGACAGGGAGGTAAGGCAGCTGAAGAGGTGAGCATGGGCCATGTAGGGATACCTCTACTCTTTTCATACAGTTAAATAGCAAAAATGCTCCACTTTACTCTGGATCCTTTCTGCTGTGGCTGAAACTAAACTAAACTCACTGCCTCTCTGCAGAGGGTCAGCAGGAACCTAAGCATCTGTCAGGAAAAAAAGGTGCAAAATATTAATGCGACTTTTGCTGTACTCACCCACCCAGCTGCGGGTTTTGTGGTCACTCTGGGACAACAGAACTTGGAGCAGGTTTACCAAAGTCTTTCCAAATTTCCAGGCCTTCTTTGAAGTTTCTGCTCCTCAGTGATGTGGAGAAGCATTCCCAAACCCCTCCCACGGACTGGCTGTGTGGGAGCCCAGGTGATGTGTGTGCCAGTGTGAGCAGGAGTGAGCTGGAGAGCCCTGGGTGTGATTTGTGTGCACAAGCACGGGCAGTGCTGAGACACAGGCATGGACTCTCCCTGAATCCCTACTGGGGGGTCAGGTCTGTGCCCAGGAGAGCACTGTGGAGGGATGGCAGGGCTAAGGTGGCTGGGCAGGTGTGCACCTGGCAGGGGCCAGCCTGGGGCTGCAAGAGCTTCTTCCTCAAACATACACACCACGAGGGACTGCTGCTGGGGGAAAGCCAGGCACCCACCTTCCTTCTTCATTCCTGCTCGGAAGCACTTCTTGAGCCTGCAGTACCGGCACTGGTTTCTTTTGTCTTTGTCTACCACACACTGCCTGTTAAACCTGGGAAGAAAGGGAAGGGAAGGGAAGGGAAGGGAAGGGAAGGGAAGGGAAGGGAAGGGAAGGGAAAGAGGGAGGAAGAAAGGAAGAAAGGAAGAGAAAGGAGAAGCAAGACTGAGGCTGAAGGCAGGGCAAGACAGAGCCCCAAGCTCCAAGACATGCTCAGAGCAGGTTCCCAGAGGCTCACCCTGAGAAAGGAGTCCTAGTCTGTGATTTTTCTACTCTTGCTTTAGCCTGTGGTTTCTTTTTTTGCACCAAGCATCTCAGCTCTCCCCTCTACCTCTGCATGTTCAATAAGAACAGACTAGAACTGAGTCACATGCAGGAGCTCAGGCTGCTGGTCTTACTCTGTAACCATTAGGGATTGGATGTCTATAGTGGACTAACGAACCCCAGGGAAGTTAAAAGTGTGATCTAGGAGGGTCAGAACCAACTTGGAAGCTGCTGTTGTAAGTTAGATCCCAGTAGAGTGGAAGGAAGAATGCCTTTATTCTGAATTTTAAAAAGAGGTAGAAGATTGTAGTAGCCCATTTGTGAGGTTAAGAAGTCAATTTAAGTCCTTGCATCTCTCCAGAGCTGTGTCTGGGATTCTCAGAGGTTGTTTCTGACCTCTGGACAGCATTGCTCATGTGCAAACTGCTCTGCTGCCACTTGCACTTCAGAGAGGACTTGGGAAGCAACGAGCTCCTTCCTTCCAGACTTGCATCAAATCCTCTGCACATGGTGGGGAAAGCACTGATCTCCCATATGTGTGACTCACGAGCCTGGTGGCCACTTGCAGCATGAATTTCACTTGCAAATTTGCCCTAATTTACAGCAGATTGATCCATCTTGCAGAGTAAATACAATGGAGTACAGAGCTGGAGAAGGGCTCCCAGCCATGCTGAATTCTGTAGCTTTTGAAAGGGCTTCTTTCTACTGTGCTTTTTTAAGCCTCCAAGCCATGATTTGCCCAAATCAGGCAAAAGATGCCTGAATGCAGCTTTTTTAATATTCCTGTAGTGCATATAAAAGCCTCAATTTCCAAAGAACTGGGCACCTTGGCTTTTATAATGGAGTTGTGGGGAGGGGGCTCCCTGGGCAGCCACCTTAAATAACCCTGGGGTGCAAATGGTGATGTGCTTCACAGGCACTCATAAACCTGGCCCTTCCTTCTGTCACTCAGGTTTTAGAGTCACGTTGCTCTTCATGCTCTGCGAGTGGCTGTCAGGCCATCAGGAGTAACTGACTCAAAAAGCCCAAGGGATTTAGACAGTGAACTGAGGATTCTTCAGTTTCCTCTGTGACTCTGTACATGTGAGTTGCTCAAAGCCAGCAGCAAGCAGGTCACAGCTGCTGATGGCTCAGGAGAGCTGCGCGCTACCGCCAATGGCACAAGGTGCAGTGCATGAGTTTCAGGAGCAACACGAGTACCTCATCCTCTGAAAAGTGCATGTTGTGCTGCTCCTCATGGTGCCCCTGGGGTGTTCTTGTAACAGGCAGTGACAGCACTGTAGCTGGATGGCAGGCACACACCCATCTGGTGGTAGAGAAGGATTGTCCCCGGGGAGTGTGCAAGGTCTGTGCTGCACTCAGGGCACTGAGTAGTGAGGTGCTAAGTCCCTGAAATGGGGCTTCTCCCCTGGCATGCACACTTGGCCATACTCATTTGCAGGAACATGTGCTTGGCCCCTGAAGTATGGGACAAGACCTCCCAGGGAGGGCAGTCCCAAAGGCAGGGCAGTCACTGACTGTTGTCTGGATTTTTGCTGTTCTCCTCTGTCTCTTTAAGAAGTTTTTCTAAAGTTCTATTTTAGCCTCTTTTTACCNGAGGCATGCAGGGGGGATGAAGAGGATGAAGGACTGTGCTGCTGCACTTTGAGGGCTTTGCCACTGAGCTGTGAGGGGCTGTTGTGTCTGAGCCACGGCCCTCTGTGCCCCCTGCCCTTACCTGCAGGAGTACATGTGGTTCTTGCGGACGCTCCTCCTGAAGAAGCCTTTGCAGCCATCGCAGCTGGATGCGCCGTAGTGCTTGCCCGTGGCACGGTCCCCGCAGATGGCACACAGCGTGCTCACCCCGAGGCTGCTGGAGGTGTTGAGGCTGGCTGCTTCTGAGGGAGACGTGTCTGCTTGGGGAAGGACACAGCACGAAGGAGACAGTCAGACAGATAGACAATGTTTGGTAGCTCGGCTACCAGTCAGAGACTCTTGGAGAAACCAGGCAGCTGCGGCCTGGCTGTGTGGCAGGGGGCAGTCAGAGAGATGTGTAAGGAGAGAATGTTGCCCTGGATTTTTTCTGTTCTCCTCTGTTTTTTCTAAAGTTTTTCTAAAACTTTTCTATTTCAGCCTTCTGTGTTTGCCTTTTGCAATGGAGTCTCTCACGATTTTCACAGAAACAACCTATTGTTGTTGTAACTGTCCTTTCATGTTTACATTCTTCTCATAAGGAAGAGACAGTTGATGGACTGTTGGGTTGACCAGTGTGGTTGGAGAAGGAGGTTTTCTCCCTCCAATCCATCATCACTGTTGGAATTCTATAAATGTTGAGGTCTGTAAATAAACTGCCCCTTTTTGGCCTTGGACATCTCAGTGTCTGAGTGTCGTTCCTTTGTGTCCTACTGCAACAAGAGAATGTGTAAGCTCTCAGTGCTTAAGTAATGGCATTTTGGGTGCACTAAAACGTCCTGTATTCCATGGTGAGACCCCTCTTCCCAAAGGCCTGGCTGCAACAATGCCTTCAGATAAAGTGGAAGCCCATTTGTAGGAGTCACAGGGCAGAGCCAAAATTCCTCGGGGATTTGCAGACACTTTGGGCTGCAGTATGTGGCCAGAGAAAAAGCTGATGCAGAGTTAAAGCTGAGGTATTACAGCTCAGGGTGAGCCGCTGATTTATTAAGGAGGTGTTTGTGTTAGAGCACTGAAAGAGCCCAAGACAGCCCTGAGCAGATGAGGTGAACAGTTCCCTTCTCCAGGCATGGAGCTCCAGCCTCCACAGCCCTTCTTTGGGAATTTAGGTAAATGACAAACTCAAATGACTTCAGCTGGAAAACTCATATGGGCAAAAGCTACCCATGCAAAGAAGGACTGATTAAAGAAAAAGGTGGCACTCTGGCATGGAGAAGGCTGTAGGCTGGGTATCTTCCATAGTTTGGTAGGATCACAGTGGACATTGATTTGTCTTGCAATCCTTACAGACGAAGGGGGACTGGGACTTGCAGGGCTTTTTTTTGAGGATAGGGAATTGCAGCAGCCTCTGGAGGAAAGGACATCTGAAAGGCTAAAAACCATACAAGGGCTACACTAAACACCTCCAGGAAGCCAAACAAACGTCAAGGCTGAAGGGATCAGCCCTTAATTCAGTTGATCTAATTGTCCCCTCCCATGTACATTTTTCTGTGTCAGCGCAGGCACATCCCCCTCCCACGGTGGAAATGCCAGTCACAAATCATGCCCAGGATCTACAAAGCCATAGAAACCTGCTGGGATTTTTAATGCTTGAGTCTATAGGCCCCTGATTTCTGGGTTTTTGTAGGGACTCAGTTAAGGCTTACCCTGGAAGGGCCACAGCTGCTCCCACCTGGCACCCAGCAGAAGGGCTGGTCCCAGCTGGGATCTCTATGGGTGCTGGGGAGGGGGGGGCAAGGTAAGCCTGGCTGGGGCAGGGCTGCATTTTCAACTTCTATTTTGCAGAGAAAGGGGTATTTCAGCAGGTCTGCACATCCTGATCATGCCACCCCTCAGCCAGATTAACTGGCACAGAACCAGCAGTGAGCAAGCACAGGGGTTCTTGAGCCTTCCCTACCTCTGGCAGCATCTTTCATTTCCCTGCCTGCTTTCTGTCTTTCCAAATCCTCGTGTATTGGACCTCGTGTACTCCTGTACTTCTTTCTGAGTCAGTTTGCTGCCTCTCTGTGTCCCACCCTGTCATGCAGCTACAGCAATGGCAAAGCTCCTGTCCCCACTCCCAATGCCCTGCGCTTTCCCAAGGCTCTCCTGGTTGTCTCCTGTCCCTATGAGCAGCTTGCTTCTGAAAACATCCTTCCTCCACACATATCCTGAGGGCTCAGCTGGATGCAGGTCACTCCAGAAGGAAAGTCAAATTCCAGTTTGAGCTAAACACAGGACTTAGATGCGAGAGAAAGAGCTGATCTGCCTGTAATCCCATTACTTGTATATCTGTGACAACCCAGATAAATCCCTTTTTAGCAATTCATCACGCTGTAATCAGATGAACACAGAACAGGAAAAACTGGCACTCTTATCAAAGAAATTGCAACATCTCAGTCTAATAGTCAACAACAATGAAATTATTGCCTAATGGATAATTTTCCAATTAAGTTTATTTTGCCAAATATGTGCCAAAAATGTGAGCTCTGGCTGCCGCAATCAAGTGGTTGGAGTTAAGGTAAATGGAGGAAAGAAAAAAATCTGACTTTGAGACCTTGCAGTTGAGCTTTGTGTTAGGACAGGAGCTGCTCTAGAGGTCCATGAGCCTGTCTGAACACGGGATGCATTTTGCCTGTGAGAGGCAAACTTGGTCCCTGCTGAGCAGCTGCCCTGTGGCTGGAGCTGCAGAGCTGTGCAGGGCAGTGGCTTGGATGCTGTCCTTGGCCAGAAGAAGAGACACAGGTTCTGCAGGTGGAGGTCCTGCAGGACGTGTGTCCTCCAGGGCAGCTGCTGCAGTGCCAAAACAGCCCTGGAAGCAAGGGCTGTCCCTGGCCTGGAGCTGGGCCCAGCAGGAGAGGAGTTGGTGCTGCCTGCCCCAGCTGACTCATCCACCCCTGGAGTGTCACAGCACACTGGGTCTTGTCACAGGAAATTATCCTGTCTCTCTGCTCCATGGAGCCCTGAGTCTAGGCTGGGCATATCACAGTTCCTTGTGCAGATGCTTGCTGGGTGGGAGAGGGGCACAGAGAGGGTGCAAGGCCTGAGCTTGTCCCAGAGTGTCTACAGCCAAAGGGGGTGACTTTTGGCCCTGAAGCACCTGAATGGGTAGGACCAGCCCTCAGGAGTGGAGAAGGGGCTGGGATCCAGCGTGCTGGGGGATTATTGCACAGCAGAGCCACTTGGGCACCACAGTGTTACATCCCTGACAGAGCAGAGCCATCACCCAGGGAAGACCCACACAGGCTGTGATGGAAGAGTCCACACAGTCAGCACAGCGCTTCTGGGACAGAGGTGCCCAGCAGCTCTGGTGACACAACACATGGGAGGAAGGGGCTCAGAGGGCCACTTTCTGTGGCTTTGTTTAGTCATTAACCTCATATTTAGAGAGACTTTAGGGGGGACTAGCAGAGCAATCTCTTGTTATCTCTGAGCATTTAATCACCAAGACTCTTTGGTCCCCAAATGGGCCAGCATTGTGAATTCTGGAGGGTTAGGTGTGATGCTACCCTCCTGAAGGGATGGGAACATTTGTCTATCCTCTCAAGGTCCTCATGTCCCTCTTAGTGGGAGCTGAGCCAGGAAAGGGGATGCCACCCCACACCCCAGTGCTGCCCTGGGGTAGGGCTGTGGCCTCACAGCAGCTGCAGCGGCAGTGCCTAAATCACTTCTGATAGTGATATTCACCCTTACCAAGTGCTAAATGCCTATCTGCTCCAGGGACTGCCTCTCAGCTCTGGAGACACAGGGTCAATTGTCTGTCTAGTGAACCATCAACAGCACTTCATGCAGAAACTTTTGCCTGGGGTCTGGGAGATCCCCACCGTGCTCAGCCCCAGCCCCATTCCCTGGGCTGAATGTCTAGAGAGGACCTCTCGTTCCACCCAGCTCCTGGTGCGTCCCTGCTCCCAAGGGCTCTGGGCTACAGGACACCACCTGTACCAAACACAGCTCGCTCTCCCCCCTCTATTTTCACCGGGGGAACAGAAACTCCTCGGAGCTCCCCATCTGACACCCCTTCCCTCCCCCGGGAACATTTTTGTGGCCACCCCGGGACTTCTCCCCCTGCAGCCCTCAGCTTATCCCACCCAGCAGAGGGGAGAAGATGGAGGGGACTTACCATTGCCCATGGCCAGCACCTGCATGTTCTCAAACTCCAGGGTGGTGTATGCCGGGTCTAGCGCTGCACTATAATCTGCCATCTCCATGTCTATGAGGGCTTTGGAAAGGCGCATTATCCTCGGCAAACACGGGCCAGATTGCACCGATGCCCTTGTCCCAGGCTATTGGCCCTGCTGCCTCCCTCTGCCTTCACTGCGTCCCCTACCTGTTGTCTTTTAATTCAGATATTTCTCTGAAAGGATTTGCTGAGCCTCAAGGCCTGTACTCCCAGAGGGGTGGAGGCAGGAGGCAGGGGGTTAATCTTTAATCATCGCACTCATTGCCGAATACTGCTAAGCTGGTTTCTTTTTTTTTCTTTTCTTTTTTTTTTTT
>VWYO01013531.1:924643-937041 GCA_013400275.1 Rhadina sibilatrix | reverse complement strand
TTTTTTTTTTGGTGGAGCAGCAGTGATTCTTGTTGACTGTTTATTATTGAATCTCAAGCCGTTTCTGATCCACACTCCTGGGTGCAGGCAGCACCACGGGAGCAGGCACTCAGCAAGGGCTATTGACCTTGATGCTGAGCTGCTGGTGTTGCTGTTAATAATAGTTGGGGTGAAAAACTTGGAAAAAACCCTACCAGGAGAACAAGGTTCTTCTCCACCATTGCCTTCCTCTCCTCACCACTGGTTGCCTACATCCCTGCTTTTTCCTTTTCCATCTCTTCCACTCCTTCTCCTTTTCTCTTCCTCACAGTCAGAGAAGGTCAGCTCCTGCCTAGAAATTCACACGTTGCTATGTAAAGTAAAACGTATGACTCCTTTTACTTCCCTGTAAACCAAGTTTTACAGGGGGCTGGATGCCCTGTAAACAGATCCCATTCTGCAGCCATGCCCAAACAGTGAGCAGGGCTGAGGGGTGGCACAGACACCCTGGGAATCGCCAGGGTGGCTCCTGTCCCACAGCTGAAACCACTCTGTGCCAGACACCCCTCAGCCTTGGGTTTTGGCTGATATGTCACAAAAGTTTCATGAGACGTGTTACAACAGAGCAGCAGGAGTTTTCCTTCTGTGGGTGCACTGTCTGCTGTCAGCACCAAGAGTGGCTCTGTGCCTCGCCCAGACCTTGGGTCTGACCCTGCTGGTGCTGGGCAGTTGGGGCCAGAGCTGCCTGTGCTCTCCTCCCCAGCTGCTCCATGGCACCTCATTCCTCCACTCCAGCCAGAACTGAGACTTTTCAGTGCAACTGCGAGACCATTGAGTGGGAATTTAATTGATCTCTGAATGACACTGGCTGCATGGCGCAAGAGAACCAGCAATTAATGATTTGGTATCAGTTCACTCTGCATTGAAAACAGCCCTGTGGTTTCGCAACCAGCAGCGACTGAGTCCACATGCTGCTGATCTGGGCTCCCTCGTGTTTGTTCTTCCCAGGCACCCCAATGCAGCCCCAACCCCACTGGCACTACAAGCTGCCCTGGCCACAGTGCCATCACTGCCACAACATGAATCCAAGGTCTCCGGCTCCACACCAGGATATGCCTTTGAGCAGTTATGCTAGTGATGATTTTCTACGCGCATTTTAGGAGCACATGGAATTGTTCAAGCAGCCCTTTTCTCCCCGAAACCATGACCTACATAGCATTTCTAATCAGCTCTCCTACCCTGAGGCTACAGGTCTGCAGGAGTGAATCTGAGCAGAGGGGAGAGCCCCTGCTTTCTCACTTGGGAATGGTGATAAATGAGTCTTTGCTGCAGGGAAAATAGTCATTTGGTCAGTGCTCCTGAGGGACAGGCCAGAGCTCATGTGCTGGTGGCTCTTCCTTTAGGCAGATACAGTCCTTGCCAAAAATTGGTTTTATGATGTGTAGACTGGGATGGAGATGGAAGAATAGAGCATAGCCCCCTCCATAGCCTGATCTCAGGGACCTCTGTCCCAATCCCAGCCAGGCCACAGTGATCCCTTTGATTAGATAAATGCTACAGACACCAGGTCAAATATGCGCAGGATTTGCCACAGTGTCTAGTAAAATATCGTAAAAAAACAGGGCCTGTTCTGCTCTGCTCAGCAAAACAAACCTTTTGCTTCAATAGCCTGGTGAGCAAGGGGGCTGCATAGGCCATTTGCTTCCCAGGCAGGAAGGATTAAAAGGGCCAGGAATAGAAATCAGAGAGGCAGCGTGTGCGGGAGAGCGGCAGATAAGGAGCGGGGAAGTTTGGAGAGCATTAGGTGGCTCACGAGGCCAGGGCTCTCAATGGGTCGTGGTGTTTTCTGCCCAGGGTTGTGTTGACTGTTGTTTTCTTACTGCCAGTGTCCTCTGTGGGTCACTAGTACCCCCTCCCAAATCCCTCATGTTGGTGTGGAGGTCAAGGACCAGACCAGCCAAGGACGCCATGCGCTTCCTTTGCCCTGGAGATGGGCTCTGATGGAAATGCATTGGCTGCTCCCTGGGCACTGTTGCTGGAGATGATGTCTCCTCTGGTGTCATCTGCCTGGGGAGTCCTTGTCTCCCCCGGTATCCTTGCGTGGTGAGTTTTGTGACAACTTGCCAATGCAGTCATGGCTTGTGCTGGCCAACAGGATCCCACAGCTCTGTAGCTGGTTTAGGTGGGAGGTGTTCAAGTCAGCAGCTGCTTGTGGGGCTGTTTCAAATACTTCTGGCTACAGAAGATGTTTTGCCACTTTTATTCCACAGAGAGACAACTCATAGCTGGAAGACACCCGCTGACAGTTGAAGGCTGTTCCCAGGCTTGCTGCTCCAGGGAAGTTCAGCTCCCAGATCTGCTCCACTCTCCTGTCCCCATTTTCTGTACACTCCACCCACTGTTTTCTCTGTCAGGATATGGCTGCAAAAGAGACCATGACAGCTCTGGGATATGATCTGTTCTGTGCCAAGTGATTATTTAATTTTCATCTGTTGAGCAGTAAATCCTTTCCCACACTGGAACATCATGGCACTAATTCTGCCTTATCTATATATCCCCATCTGGCAAATGTATGCAAACCTAAAGGGGATTCCCTGAAAATAAGATCTGTGCTTCTCAATAGGTGAGGATCAGGAACTGTGCTTGCTAGCTCTGCA
Source organism: Rhadina sibilatrix (assembly GCA_013400275.1). Taxonomy (NCBI): domain Eukaryota; kingdom Metazoa; phylum Chordata; class Aves; order Passeriformes; family Phylloscopidae; genus Rhadina; species Rhadina sibilatrix. The sequence goes on along the minus strand of VWYO01013531.1, from coordinate 934,405 downwards.
TGTCAAGCAGGTGAGCAGGCTCCTCTCAAGGGCCCCCTCCCTCTTGCTTCTGTAACAGGATGTTGCAGGATCAGAGGATAATTGATGTTGGAAGGGACCTCAGAGTCTCTGCTCCAGGCTCCTGCTGGAAGCAGAGCCAGCTGTGAGAGCAGCATGGGTTCCTTGCAGCTTTATCTAGTTGGGTCTTGAACACCTCCAAGGATGGACAGCAGCCTCAGCAGCCCCCTGGTGCTTGAGTGTCCTCATGGTTAGACACTGGCTGAATGTTTCTCCAGTTTTTATGCCCCTTGATCTCCAGCCATACATCCTATGAGGAGCCTGACCCCATCTTTTTGATGCCCCTGTGTGTGTTATCCTCCTGCAATTCCTGCTGGCCCATCTCTCCTGCCTGATGCAGGACACAGCCCTGCCTGTCAGTGGATCGATGTGGCACCCCAGTCTGGTTCCCTGCAGACTTTTTGAGCATGGACCATGACCAGGGGCCCTCCTGCCCTTTGCTTTTCTCTCTCACAGTTCTGCACTCTTAAAAAATGTCCAGCAGAAAAGGCAGTGCCCAGAGCCAGCAGGACCACCCCCAGCTTTCCTCGGCAATGCCATTGCTGGCCCTGGCAGCCCTGACTCCAGAGCTCTGCTCCCGTGTCACTTGCAGCTCCAAGGAGCCACTGTAGAGCTGGAATATTTCACATGGCTTTTTCTTTTTTTCCCCCATGCACACGAAGCAGAGGTGGGCTCAGGTGTGACACCTCCGCAGAGCAGCAAAGCCCTGGACACGGTCAGCCCATCGCCATTTCACCAGCGAGCTATGGGGAAGCAGGAAGCCCGAGACAAAGAACAAAAGTCCCAGGGGAACGTCACCAGTGTAGTCATCTCCACACATGCAAAGGTCCCTTCTGCCTTTTTTTTTTTTTACCCCCCTTTGAAATTTCAAATTCCAGTTTGTGGACAAAGTCCTGCCTATCTGAGAATATAGATCTCCGACCACTGACCAAACTCCACTTCAAGCAGTCCCGAGGACTGCTTTTCCCCTTGCCCAGGAACCTGTCTGCTCGGTCCTTAGATCTCCCAGGATCATGCCAAAAATCTTGCACTGGAGCACAGCACTGGTACTTGCACAAAGTGGATTTTGCTCTTAATGTCAGCAGCTTCCTTTCTGGGAAGAACTTCAGGAATAACCAGGTAGGAGCCTTATCACCTGCAATTCATTTGGCCAGCCATTGCAGAGAGGAAATGAGAATGAGAAACAAGGGCTTCCATTCTGCTTGTACCAGCAATTTTAGCTCATCATTTAAGTAAGGAAAGCGGGGGTGGGGGGGAAAGCAGCTTCAGAGGGGATGAAAAACAAGAGGGAACATGAGCTTGTGGAGGCAGAGCCACTCTGTATGGTTAACTGATAACTCCAATTTGCCTCTTCCCTCTCATCTTTTCTGATTCTCCCAATTAAGCTCAACTTATTCTCATGCTAATCATTTCTTGACCTGTTTATTCTCCATTAAAAAATTAACAGAGAGCAGTTTACTGCATGACTTGCTCACACAGAACTGCTACAGATTAGCTGGCATGCTTTAAGCCCCTACACAGGACTTTTGGTTCTCGCAGCTAGTCTGCTCGAGGATGAGCTTTTTTTCCTGTTTTTAAAGAACAGCTTTTTCTAAAGTCAATATAAACCCCCCTCCTTTCATGCCTTGAGTATATTTGCTCGGTGACTATTTCCAAATGGGAAAGATAAAGCCAAGGGCTTGTGTTTTGTCAGACTTTTTGTAAACAGGGGTATTTAGGCCATACTGTCAAACCCTCCTGCCTTCTACCTCGGCGTGCCGTGACTCCAGAGCAGGGTTGTCAGCGTGTTAATAAGCAGCTCCAAGGAATTTGCTGGGGCTGGGGGACTGCAGGTCAGTGCAGCTGCACAAGCCCCCAGCTCAGGGGGCAGATCTTAGCCTCTGCTCTGGGCAGTCATATGACAGACACACAGATGGGGGTCTGCTCCCATGTCCCTCCCCAGAAGCTATGAGAAGGCTTCAGGAAAACAGATGATTCAGCAGAGGTTGTTTAGGGTCTGTTTGCCCCTTGCCAACTGCAGACTGCACATCCCTGCCCCAGCAAAACACTTTATGGAGGTGAAAATGAGCCACCAGTCCCATCCAGGTGGATTGCAAAGATCCAGCAATGAGAGGTAGTAGAAGACCACAGCCATGTGCCAGACCTTGCCTGGGGAAGATGCAATCAATTTTATCATCCTGTTCAGCAGCAATCACTCTTAGTGATTTACTTTCCCCAGGGCTGAAGTGCTCCAGCTGGGGTTGGGGCAGATTTGCTGTTTGGAGCTGGGGGCAATGCCCAGGACAGACAACCCCTAAGCAGACCCCAGACACATTGTCACTGATGAGCATGTGACATGTGGTGCCACCCCAGTCTCTCCAGCACAGCTCAGGGTGATAGAGGCAGCTTCATTGCAACCTTAGGCTGTTTCTGACCAAAGTTATCAAACAGTAGCCAAACCAGCCAATATTGTCCTGGTCCCCAGACCACAAAATCCCTGTTTGGAGAATCGAGGCAGCTTTTGGGCATGGGGAAGAGTTACTTTAAAGAAGGTATAAGACTCTGCCTGAAGTCCTCTCCAAAAGCAACATGTGCATTTCAGCCAAAGCTGGGATGATGTTGAGCCTGGAGGCAATTATTGGAGCTAAAACAAATAGCTCCTCTGCAGAAGTGGTAGGAAAAGATCTGCAAACATGGGACAGACAGACCATTTCAGAATATACTGCTCTGGTGATAACACTGTACTTGCCTTTCATCCTACGACTCGAGAAGGGTTTATTATTCTGCCTCATAAGGGCTCTGAACTCTTGAGGAAGTAATTACTATTTCTCCTGGGAGCTTTTATTATGCAAGGACATAAATTTGAGCTGTTCCCAGGAGGGTGGCTGTACTTGAAAATGCCAGGGCATTTGCTGATATGTATTTGCCATCACTCTGCCTGCACTGCAGTCCCTGAAAGCAGCACCTGGCTCTGGGGCCTGCAGTTTTGCAGTTGTGACTCTGAAAATCTGTCTGCTCTGTTTTCATATAAAATGACACAATGAGCCCGGGGCCAAGAGAGGAAAGGGAACAGATTCATCTTCTTCATTACACCACAGGCTGCAACTTGGCCCAGGCTACAGCTCCCACCACTGATCTCACTTGCCCCATTAAAACCCTACACCACAAGCACTGCAATCCATCCAAACCCCAACCCAGCAGAGACCCAGACACTTTCCTGCTGAATGGTCTCCTGCCTGTTTGGGAGAAAGTCCAGAAAATCTCTGACTTTGCCACGTGTTGTTCCAGGTTCACTGACTGCACTGGCAAAAGCTTGGCTGAGATCCAGAGGTTTAAGCCCCATTTAAGTGGAGCAGCAGGAGCCTCAGGGAAGCAGCAGCACTGCAGAGAGGGTTTGCTGCCAGCAACAGACAACTGTTGCTCTCCACGCCTCGCCTGGTCACACATTTAGTGTGGCAGGGATCTCAGCAGCCCTCTCTGGACCTTGGGAAAACTTGTTTAGCAGGTGGATATGATTCCTTTGGGTCTGAAGTAATCCTGAAGCTCCCAAGGAAAAGGATCCCTACTGAGCTCACAGCCTGGCAGGCAAGTGAGTCTCTCCCTTCAGCCCTGCCAGCTGTTTGCAGGGCTTTTAGGTTTCATTGACTTTATACATTCATTATACACACATGAAACAGCCCGAGTCGTTTCAGCTGTGGAGCAATAGGTGAAGGAGGAGAACAGCCAAAATCAACAGTGGTTACACATCAAGTGTAACCACTTTTTTTAAAAATCTTTTTGGAAAGCTGGGTGCATCAGCAAGCCTCTCCTGGAAGTGACCACCAGTGGCTGCTGGGGCTCTTGGGATCAGCCCTCCCTCAAAATTAAGGCAAGAGACTGCAATGCTGCTGAGGGGTGGAGGGAGAACTGCAGCAGGGCAAGGGGATCGAGGCACAGTCCAAGCTCACAGGCCTGGAGGAGGGCAAGTCAAGGGCACCTCAAGGGCAAAAAGCATCTTCCTGGACCCAACAGCTCCAGCTGCCCTCCTGCCCCGGGCTGGCTGGCAAAGTCAGCCCCAGCTGGGGAGCTGAACTTGGGGAACATCTTAGGACAGTGTGCCTAATGGGAGGAAGCACAAGGAAAGAGGGAGGCTGCTGCAGGTGGGAGCACTGGCAGGTCTGAATTGGGAAAGGTAGGCTGGGTATGGAACAAAAAAAAAGACCCACAAAGGGGTGGTGAGTTAAAATTTGGGAGACTCTCATTTCTGGAGACAGAAGGAAACAAGTTAGTGAAAAATGCTTTCTCTCTGAAGGAGTGTGCAGAGTGCCTGAATAACCTGTCATGTCCCCAAAGCCCTCAGTCCCCAGAGCACAGCAAGGGGTGAGTGAGAACCAGACAACACTCAGGCGCTCTGTGTCCACAGCAGCTGCACGCCCACCACACACCCTCCTGTGTGACACAACCCTCCTGTCCCCTGCCAGAGAAACAAAAACACTGCAGAAAGCAAGGTATGGGACCGTGAGAGCCTTCTACATGCAAGGTTTGTTGCATGGGGAACAGTAAGGACACCCAGCAAGGGGATCACACATCCTGACAGTTCCAGAAACCCATGGCCAGGACACTGTGGGGCCAACTGCCTGGCTCCCAGCTAACCAACATGGGAAAATTGCTAATCAGACTGTGAGTATTCAACCTAGGGCTGCAACTCTGGATAACACTATTGTTTGTCCCTTTACATTCCTGCAAGTCCTGGTGCCATTGGCCTCTTGAATCATAAAGAAATTAAAATATATTATGACCATAAACTACATCATTTGAGGAAATGAACCACTTCTAGTAAACGTATAATGGGACGCTGAAGCCATGAACTTTCCTAAATCAATTGCCAGCTGATAAAGAGTGCAGGTACTGCTGGGAGCAGCCCCCAGCATGTGACTCCACACTGGCATGGGGAGCTTGTCCCATGGGATGGTGACTGGGAGTGCTGGCTACCCCAGGAAGCACAAACCCCACCACCAGCACAAGCCCTGCTTGGGAGGAATGGCTCAAGCAAGAGGAGCAGCTCAATTTTTGCTGAGTCCCAGAGTGGAATGGAGGCTGCTGGGGTTTTTTGGGGATGAGGTTCTCTGAGGCACAGGGGTCCAGAGCTCAGGAAGCACCAAATATGTCCAAGTTCCTCACGGTGCTGGCAGTGGTCAGCAGGAACTTGAACATGTTTGGTGCACCCCAAGCTCACCCAGCCTCCTGGCCTTCACACCGAGGTCCCCGTGAGTGCTGGGGCTGAGGGGCTGAGCACAGAGCTGGCTGGAGGGGGCCACAGAGGAGAACCCTAAAAACCTTTCTGGTAAGGACTCTGCATAACCAGTAAAGTTTGCACTGGCAGTGTTTTTCTTAGTTGCTTTGCAGCTTTGATTACGAGGTTTGGGAAGTCCCACTGCAGATCTGGCTCAGGAGCAGAGGCTGTGCTGCGAGTGGCAGGATCTGTCCCCAGGCCAGCTGAAGCTGCAGCCTGGGGCAGTAATGCCAGGCACTGGGAACTGGCCTGAGAACGACTGAATCACTTCCAGTCACTGGTGTATCCATGGCACACCAGCCTGACTCTACCACCTCTCTCCCCAGAAGTCACAGCACCCACCAGGCTGCCCATGTTGGGGTATTTTTCCCCAGAACCAACATGGGGACATGAGCCATCACCACCCACAAACCTGGTATGTTCACCCTGCACAAAGCAAAACAGAAACCAGAGACATGGGGGCCCCATCTGATGGGGACTGGCAGCACCAGTGGGAACGAGCGTATTTTGGCAGCTCCAAACCCACGCTGGAGACCCTGCCAGTGCCCTTCAACTCACATCAGCTCTGTAGCGCTGGTTATGCAGCTGCTTCTCTCCCTGCTGCAGGTGCTAGGGGAGCAGGGGGGTACCTGGTGTGTCCTGGAACAGGTCGTATCTGCTGCCATTCATCTTCCAGGGGCGCTCAGCTAGGGAAGTCTCAGCCCTGGAGGGAGCCGTGCAGCCAGCGAGCCCCACGTGGGCAGCGGGGCATGAGCCATGCCCAGCAGCTGGCTGTGGCGCAGAGGCAGGGACAGGCTAATCCCTTAATGCTGGTCACAATGAGATTTGATGGGGAGCAGGAGTTTGTGCCGCAGGTTTTAAAGGGTTCTGGCCACTACCCCAAGGAGAATTATAAGGTGGCTCTGGGTGTGTGCCCCGCTGCCAGTGCCCGCAGTAATGCCCGCTTCTTCCTGGGCCTCCTTTCTGAGCTCCCTCACCCTGGTCTCTGGCCTGCCACTGGGTTCCTTTAGAGCAGGGTGTACCTGACCATATGTGCAGCCCTGGGGGTTAATGCAGAAAATGTGCCTGGATGTGTCTAACAGCAGGAGTGGGTCTGGCTCCTCAGGGAGAGGCTGGCTGCTTTTGCTTTAAAGTGTTTTTATATAAATAGCCAGAACACCATATCCTTGAGCAACAACCTTGATCTCCCCTCCCTAACTAACATCACAACACAGGATGGCTCAGTCCAGAGGGGAGCAGGGAGGCTGCTGAAAACCCAGAGTTTTCTCCTCTGCTGGAAATGTGTTCTGGCAAGTGTGGCCCTCTCTATAATGAAAGAGGAAAATAATTTGAGGGAATGGAGTGCCACTTCACTAAGGTTTCACAGGCACTGATTGACTGAATTGCTGAAAGGGAGTGACTGAATTGCTGAAAGGGGGACCTGGGCACCTCTGAATTCAGCCTTGGGCTGCATGGCTGTGACCCGACTAGGGCCAGGTCTCATCAGCCTCTGTGTCCAGAAGAACCCACTCAGGGACAAACCCATCTGAAACAACCATTTTCCTGCATTTTCCTTCCTCCTTGGATGACTCTCTTCCTGCCAAGCCCACCTCTGCTTTTGCTGTGCCAAGGAGAAGAGAGTTCATTCCTGCCCTCCAGACATCGGGCCCTAAGCACTACCTCGAGGGTACCAGTCTAATGCAGCAAAAGTATTCCTAAATCATTCCTGTCCTGTCTCCACAAGCTTCTGCCTCCACTCAGGCCTGCCTGAGGTATATTGGAGTTAATTTGGAGTGCCCACAGTCAGCAACTTCCAGAATGCTCCTGGTGGGTCAGGAATGGGGAGTGCCCAGCAGCTCTGTCCCTCAGCTCTGTGCCCAGGGAGGGGTGTGCTGGCTGCAGCGGCTGATGCCCAACATTCCCATGTGGAGCAGGGAGCAGCATCAAGGGCAGGGCTGGGACTGAACTGTGTGTAACCCCATGACACCCCTCTGCACCCTTGTGTTGCCACACAGGTTTTAATGGCTGTAACAGGGAACCACACCCAAGTCAACAGACATTGCTCCCAGACAATGGCGGTCTGCAGGCACACACCCATGGATGAGCCACAGGCAGCACTCAGCTCTGCTTCCACCACCTTGGTCACACCACCTTAGTGGCAGCAGACTCCAGGCAGGGGAGTAACCAGGGCTGTGGATCTGAAGCCCAGCTGTTTGTCCCCTTGTCCCACCTGCCTCCTCATTCCACTCTTCATTTCCTTCTGTTGCCTTTGGCCTGCCAGCACTGAACTCTGCATGAGCTGGTTCCCTCCACCCATCAGTGCTTTGTCCATTCTTCCCTGCTGGGCCACCTCCACCTGAGTGTGCCTGTCCCTGGCACAGGACCTACTCAAGCTGCAGCGACTGCATGGGGACCTGCAGCAGTTGTTACTTTACACCTTCTGCTGAGCCCCCTGGTGCTGCCCTATCCATTAACCTAGCTGCCTCACAGCCCATGGCAAGCTTCCTTGGATGGTGTTGGCACCAGTGAATCCTCTTCTCATGCTGGGCTGCTGCTTTTCACCAGGGTAGTGGGGTGGATGCTGCCATCCCACCTGCTGGTTGGCATGCAGGCATTGTCCAGCTGGATGGAAGCCAGGGCAGGCTGGGATGCTGCAGAGGAGCAGCAGCAGCCTCTTACCATCAAGGCTTTGGGGATCGTGTGGCAAAATGGTCAGCATCCCTTGGGAACAGAGGTGGAGAGAAGTGGCTGAGTGGGGCAGGAGGAGCTGGGCTCTGCCTCCGTGAAGGGCCCTGGGCCATAAACCCAGCACGGTGGCTGTCGTTTGTGTGTCTGCAAACACGTTGAGTGGGCTCGACTATTGATTCTGACCATATAAACCAGTGTTGTGGCACTTGTTCAGGTTTGTGCAAGTTTTACAGCTCTTGTTCTGAGAAGTGCCCATGTATTTGGTTTTGTTCCTTCCTTCAGGTCTATCTGTTGACATTGGCTCTCCTAACCAGAACATTGGGCCATGCCGGAAGCTGAGTGTGACTCTCGCCTTGTGTTTCCCACTCTCCCAGGGGTTATCACCTGTAAAATCTCGCACACACCTGTGGCTGGGACAGGTTTCTGGTGCAGAGGCAGGTGAAAGGTGTCTGCTGGTCCCCACCACTTGTTGGTGGGTATGAGTTCCCTGTGCTCAGTGACAGATGAGCCACACACCCTGACAGACAGATGAGCAAAACCGCGGGGAAGGTGCTGCCCTGGGAAGTCTGGAGAGGAGTGGGCAAGGTCTGAGGTCTGTAAGGCTGTGATGAAAATCAGGCAGACAAACCACTTTGGATGTGCAGAGAAGGAGAAGATGCTCCCAGAGTATCGTCACAGAGGATTTGGGCTATGCCTGGTCACCTACAATGGAGGCACACACCATCACCCATTCCCTACCTCCAACCCTCTTCCCAACAGGAGCTGCCAGCAGCAGTTGTGCCCTCAGGGACACCTTGCTGCAGAAGGATTAGAGGGCTTGAGTTACAGGGAAGGTCCCCATCTGTCTCTTGGCACCATCTCCATTACTGTGGGGATGCAGCTGGAATCCCTCTGATGACTGCAGGATTTTGGGTTAGAAAGTCTGGTCCAGCCTCACAGAGCCAGGGTCTGTTTGCTCCTTGACTGCTTGTGCATTTTCACAGCCTCTTTCTCTGCATGAGCTGCTCTCCCACCCCTTTGGTGCAGCACCCTGAGCCTACCTTTATTTTTTGAGACATGTATTTCCTGAAAGGATTTGCTGAGTAATCTTTGTTGATGCTCAGCCTGAAGCTTGGCCAGGAGCTGTTCCTGGGAGTAATTGCTTCTGGGACTCAGCTTTGCTCAGAGGCCCTTGTGCCTCTGCCCAGGACAGGAGGGCAGAGCCCTCAGCCCCAGGTTCACCATACAATTGCTACCTTGAAATTCGCCTTCCGTGAAAATTCTGCAACATTTGCCATTTCCACATACATTTCTGCCAGGAACCTTGTTTGCTTGAATATTTGAGGAAAGCAAACGGAGAAGGAGCCTGAACACAACAGTCATGGATTTTTATTTTTTTTTTTTTTGCAGTCTTTGCCCTGTTCTAACCGCAAGCCTGCCAGCAGAGATACTTGCAGGCATCCCCTGATGTACCCCTTGGCTCTGCCCTGTGTGCTGCCTTGTCCCCCACTGCTGGCCCTAGTCCTGTTGCAAATACTGTTGTATTTAAAAGAAACTCACCCAGCCCTTGCTGTCTGTGGGACCACCATCACTCACCACCCCTTTGCACTCATGCTAAGTAAACATTTTTTTAATGCCATGTAAGAAATGTCAGCAGATGACTAACAGAGTATGACTGGCAGACCTACACCTGCCTTGCTGAGCTCAGAACATCTCTCAGACACTCCTCAAGCCTTCCTGAGCCTCTTGCTGCTCACCTTCCAGATCTGGAGGTCATTTCCTGCTGACAGCAGCCCTCTGGGCTCACC
>VWYO01013531.1:913816-924612 GCA_013400275.1 Rhadina sibilatrix | reverse complement strand
CCCCCCATAAAAACAGCGCTGTGTTTCAAGCAAAGCCAAAGTTGAGGGTGTGCTGCTGGCCCCATAAATGGCTGGAATGAGGTGGGAGAAGTCACAGCTTACCCTGTGGGTAAGTGCAGACACCCTGTGACACTGAGCAGCATCCTAACTCTTTCCCAGGGAACCTTCACCAAGCACCAGCAAACAGCTCTTGGGAGCAGGCCAAGGTGCTAACACAGTGATTGTCCCTTTTGCATACTAACAAATACCTGTGCTTTTTCCTGCTGCACCAATACCTTGCTCAGGCACTGGAAAGTGCTGACCTTGCCAGCACCAGTGTTACAGCCACACCAATATCCAGCAGAGATGGCCAGAGTGGGGACAAGGAAGGAGGCTGTGCCAGGGTCCTAAGACCCATCAGTCCCTGCTGACTGCCAGGCCATGGACACAGAGAACAAGGAGTAAACAGAGGAATTAAAGAGCAGCTAACAAGAGCAGTTAAGGAGGAAAAGCTCAGTTCAGGTCATATCTAGAGGAAACCTCTAAAAAATTTGATGCATTTGGCAGTAAAAATTAAAAATACTCAGAAAATAGGCTCCTTCTTATGTTTCTCAGTTGAAACTATTCCCCACATCTGAGCAGAGCTCCTGAGCAGCAATGAATGACATCTCACGTTTTTCAGCTGTTTTCCAAAGCTGCTTTACTGATCAGGGCCAGCCCTGATCATGTGCTGGTCCCTGCTGAAACCACTGGCCCTGGGGATCCCCAGCTCTGAGAAGATCCAAAATATGAAGGAGTGGTGCTGCCTGCACTGGGATTGAGACCAATTGCCCAAATTGTGCCCAAGTCTCAGTGGGAGGATAAAGGTGGATCAAGGGGCTAATCCCTTCCTCCCTGTCCAGGAGGAGATGTTCCCCTTGCCCCCTCTCCATCCTCCACCTTCTCATACATCTCTTTGCAGCTCCCTGCAGGGATTTAGCACCAGTGGAGACCTTTCCAGCTCACAGCCTGTCTTCAGCAGGTGCTGGTGAGGATTTTGAATGTGCCTCCAGCTCCACATTCTCCAGAGCTGCAGCATCACTCCCTTCTCCTCCAGGGTGGCAGGGACAGGCCAGCTTTGTCACTGCCTGGCAGGGCATCCTCCAAGTCCTGTACACAAGGCACGAGTCTGATGGGAGAGAAATAAGTGCCCCCAAGGTGTCATTTAGGAGAAATGCTGATGACAGTCTGGGGCAGGGATGGATGGGGAGGGTTGCAGTAACTGCAGTGGGGGGATGCTCTTACTGATGCCATCCCTGCCAAGAGAAGACCAGACCTGCTTGCTGTCCCAAGGCTTCCCAGGGCCAAGCTTCCTCATTAGAATATATTCCTGGCTTCAATGGATGCTGAAGTCCTGAAGCTCCTAAGATGATGGGGAGAAGGGAAAATCAGAAAAATCTTTCTGTCTATCAAAAGAAACTGAAAATAACTCTGTGACCCTCTCTGAGGGTGAGGCTGAGGGCTCCTCTGGAGGACCCTGGTGTGCCTCCATCAGGCATGCCAGCTCCACGGCCTGTTCTGCTGAGGGCAGGGAGCTGCTGGCTGCAAAGGCATCACTATGGGCATGGCTGAGGCTCAGCACCACCACTGCTGTGTGAGCTCCTGCATTGCTTTGCAAGGGAATAAACTTCCCCGTGACCCTGGGAAGGGTTTGGCCACCACTTTGCCATCTGCAGGATGGTGCATCCCAGCCGCTGTGCCCACTCTGCTGCCCAGCCCAACCCTGTGGGGGAGGCCAGGCACTGCCCAGTCTCCCACTCCACCAACCCTTCCTCACCTCTATTTGGATAGCTTTTTTCACTCATTTTCTTTATGAGGACTCCCCTCCTTCTGCCAACACTCCGAGTTTCCTCTCACTTTAGTCTGGGAGGCCCATTTGGCTTTTTTATTCATATTATTTCTCTGTCCCCCTTGCCTGGCCCCAGGCTTGCAGTGGGTGCTGGCCAGAGCCTGCTTTTGTTCAGCCACGGGAGCAGATGGGGAGAGTGGCTGCAGGTGGGATGGGCAATGATCTCTCCCCATCCACCCCACAGCATCTGGCTCTGCCTGCACTTGTCCAACCTCAGCATGTGGCTCACTTACTCACTCTCAGACTGAAAAACTAAAGCAAAAACAACTTTAAAATCATAATTAATAAATTTTTTTTTTAACAAATTCAGGAGAAAATTGCTGTCAGAAATGTTTACCTGCCTGTGTTTAAGGTCACTGATGTGCCAGGGCTGGTGAGTGGCTGTTCACATTAGAGCCAACTGCAAGTGGGCAGAATAACTTCATCCTGAGTGATTAAAGAGCTTGTTCAGCTCTTTGTGTTGCATGTGTCACTGCAGAAATGAGGTTGGCTTTGCACCCTGGGGCAAAGCTGGACACAGGTACCCTGGATGTGGGGACAGCCAGGTCCAGCCACTCTGCACCACCAGGTCTCCCAAGCTAATGGAGCATCCCTTGAATGCCCCCTTCTCCTGCAAATGAGGTATCAGTCAGTCCCTGTGAGATGGGTGGGTCAGGAACCATCTCCCACCAGCAGCAGGGGCTTCAGCCTGGAGGATGCTCAGTACTGGCTCCTCCTGGGCCAGTTCGCACTCCAGGATCTGACCCTCTGCACATCTCAGAGGTATCAATCCTTTGTTTCACCAGCTCACATGTGTCCTTCACTGCGTGGCTCCTTGCACTTTTTCCAAGCAGCACCAGCTGGACATAAAGACACAACTTGTACTAAACAAACCAAAACCTGGACAGTTTTCTGGGTATTTTCCTGCTGCTGACTCCTGCAGCTCAGACACAGGAGTGAACAGAACTCTTCCAGAGAGCTGGCTCCTGTGGGCTGGGGATGTACAAATGAGCATCCTGATAAACTCAGCATTCCATAACTGCTTGATCACAACTGCCTGCTCCAGCCCAGCCCAATGACACTACAGCAGATCCTATACAATTCCTACACATTTCCATTGCCATAGGCCATGGACCCACTGAAATGCTGAGTCTGCCCTGTGTCTGGCCATGGCTCACCATGGGGTAATGTGACTTGAAATAAAGTGATCTTCAGGGAGGCACAAGGCAGCATGGATGCCACAATAGAGGTGGGTAAGGGCTGGAGGTGACACGTCTGGGAGGCTGCAGGCCTGGATCAAGGGAAGCAACCACCCAAAGAGAGGCTGTGAGCAAAGTGCAAGAAGGTGGCCTGGGAGTCCCACAAACCCTCCTGGGACCTAGGTTTGCACACATAGTACCTGGAAGGTGGCCTGGGCAAGGGCTGCATGCTTGTAAAAGAAGAGGAGCAGGACATGAAAAATAGAGTAAGAAAAAGGCAGAGTTACAATGGAGAATCCCATGGGGTGTGATGGAAAACCAGGGGAAGCAATGGAGAGCCCTTGAGAGTGATGGAGAGCTATAGGATCTGATGGAGAGCCACAAGGAAGTGCTGGAGAGCCACGAGGATGTGATGGAGAACCTCGTGAGACCTCAACTGCTGGGACCTCACTCCACACCCAGGCCATGCCCAGGAACCCAGGGTTCCCAGAGCACATGGGGCCAAACCAGCTGTGTGGGGATGCTGCAACACAGGCACATCCTAAGGATAACCGTGGGCTGATGTCAGCCCGGGCAGGCACACCTATCCCCTGGGGCCCACACGCATTTGTTGGCAGTTGGCATCTGACACAGCCAAGGAGCACAACTCGGGGCTGCTCCAGGCTGGTGCCCACTGTGCCATGCCAGGGGCATGGACACAGGCCTAGCAGGCATCTCGCTGTGGCCAGGTGCCCAGGCAGCATTGTGCCACTTGATGCTGTGCCCCGCAGAGGCTAGAGGCTGCTGCTTGTCCAGGCTCTACAGTCCCTGCTGGGAAACCTGCCCAACTGTAACGCCGGCCCTCGGCAGGAGCACGGCGCTGGCAGGTGCCCGGCGCTGGCAGGTGCCCGCTGTGCCCACTCGCAGCCCAGGTGTGCCATGGGCCACCTGCAGCCTGTGCATCAGGGCTGGCTGTGTGTCCTCGGGCAGCACTTCACCTGCTCTACATTCTGCTGTGAGCCCGGCGGCAGCAGCAGCCCCTCTGCCAGCACGTGGGGCCACTCTGCTCCCTCGGGCACGTGCCTTCTTCTTTGGGTCGAGCAGAGCGAAAGAGAGAAAACGCACAGGCAGGATTTACACTGTACCAAAATCAACCAGAACCCTTCTCCTGCCTCAGTCTCCAGCTTTTGGGGATGCCAGGGCGGCGGGGGAGCGCGGCGGGGCTGGGCCCTGGGGCTGGGGGCTGCCGGCTGCTCCCAGCCCCGCTTCCCGCGAGCAACGCCGGGCCGGCAGCGCGGGCGGTGGGAACGCTGTACTCACCATATGGAGCCTCCATCTTAGCGCTTAGCTGGGTGCTTACATTGACCATGTCTCGCCGGCTACTGCTATAGGGACTTGGGGCGAAAACCAGAGGAGGTAGAGGAATAAAAAAGAAATCTAAGTAAATAAATAAAAAAATGTCTCTGACTAAGGAACTAGGTGAAGGCAGGAGGGAGTGCGGAGAGGCAGGGCGAGGAAACCTGCCTCTCCTGTTATCTTATTGATTCGCTTAATCAGGGCTAATGTGGGTGGAGATGTTAAATAGTAACCAAGCTCTTATGGAAACCAATCTGCAAGGTGCCGTTGCTGTAGCTATAGTAACTGCTGCCAAGCTAGAAACTCAAACACAGCTTTTACTGGACTCTTTCGGGGCTCCCGCTTCCAGACAGTGTCAAGGCCGGGGCAGCCAACAGGCTGGGGTTCACCCCTGGCCACGAGGAGTCGGGGCGGCCGGACCGGGCTCTGCAGTGCCCCAGGTGCTGCTGTGTTTTGTGCCATCACCCACCCAAGGTGGGAAATCCAGGTCTGAGCCTATACACAGCGAAGGGCAAGCACAACATGGGTGGCCAGGGGCTGTGGGACAAGTGTAGGGACTGGCAAGGGCAGAGCAGAGCCTGGCTGAGGCACAAGGGGCAAAACGCCCAGGCCGTGCGTCAAGGCTCATCTGCCTAGTGCCAAACCAGAGAGGTTGCTTGGGGATGGGGAGCTGCAGGGATGCTGTGGTGGGATGCAGGGTGATGCCCTGGGCACGGGGTGCTTGCAGCTCCTCTCTGTCTCTCTGCTCCCCAAATCAGTGGTACTCACGAGGTGCCACAGCCACTTATGGTCATCTGTGGTCCCTCTGAGACTGCTGCATCCAGGACCTTATGGTGGCAGATGTGCAGATGGGCTCCCCAACCTCCCCATGAGGCTGTGGCAGCCCCTGTGTCGCTGGGGGCTCCATGACAGGAGCAGTCTGAGCTGCCAGGGGCTATGCTGAGGCCAGCAGGGCCATGTGCAAGCAGTATTGCTGAGAGGACACCAAGTACGAGGGGAATCCAGAGCTGAAGCTGAAAAAATTATTATCCATCAGCACAGAACCTTCCACATCTCCTGTACACCTCAGGAAGAGTCCAGACTGGAGGACACACAGAGGGGTCCTTGCCAGTCTCAGAATCCCCTTGACAACTCAGCTATTGCAGCCCTGAGGGGGCAAAATGAAGGATAAGAATTAAGGATATCTGCTCCTCTGAATGGAAAAGCACATCCCAAGGGAGCATGCAGCGGGGAGAGTGCTGCTGGATGCAGAGGGCTGCAGCACAGGAATCCATAGCTGGATGCTCAAATCCAAGGATTTGTAATTCAAAACTTGTAATGAGTTTGCTGAGTGCTGAGAGGTTCTAGAGAGGGAGGGAATGTGGAAGATGGGGTGCTCAGTGCCACTGGGGGCAAGGTGGAGTAGTGGGATCGTGTGGGTCAGCCTGGGCAGGACAGGGAGTTGTGGCCCTTTAGCATCATCATCACCCCGTGTTCCAGCAGTGCTGGCTTCTCCCACACGATGGAGCAAAGCGCCCAGGCATCTCCTGTGCCCATAGCCCGTGGCCTCACCACGGGCTTCTGCCCCCACTCCCCACCCTTTGCTGCTTGCCCCCAAAACCAGAGCAAAGGCACTGGCTTGGTGTTACCCCGAGGCTTCAGGCTGCGAGTGAGGGAGAACCAACAGCATGGGGGTCTCCAGGCTGCTTTATTGGGGGGCTCAGAGCTGGGAGCCCCACAGTCAGAGGGGCTGCTGTGAAGCAGGAGCATGCTCAGGGCTCACCACTTATCCAGCTGCTCACCACGAGGGGAACATCTTGGTATTCACTTACACCAGTCTCTGCCTTAGCACCGGGAGGGTCAGTGGGGAAAGCCCCCCAAGTCTGCAGAGCAGAGACCATGCCAGCCAGCCCCACTCCCTCCATGCACCCCTAAACCATCCCTATTTAAGAAAATAGAAAATGTCCCTAGTTCCCCCAAAGTGGGAAGCAGCCAGACAACACTGCTGGAGAGGTGTGTTAGAAAAGCATTTTCCTACGTGGTGTTAGAGATGAAACAGGTTGGACAGCCAGGCTGCCAGTGGGGTCAGTGTTATAAATAATTCTTGTTCACCCCATCTCTATTCTCAGGGCTCCTCCTGGGGCTGCCGCCCTAGAACCAGCTGACTTGGTTGGATTTGACTCCGGTGAAGCACATGTTCTTGGAGCAGCCCCCGCCATAGCTGGGGGGGCAGGCTGAGCACGGCCGCCCCACCTTGTAGGGTGCTTCTCCCAGCCAGTTGCCCCTAAAAAGAGAGGAGGGTGTCACCTCTGAGCATCATCAGCCCACTGCTGACACTGGCGTGGGGAGGGAGGACAGCACGGGGGGCTGTCCCCTGGTCACTTACTTGATGGCGTAGTTGCAGACGAGGAGGATGGCGTGACGCCACGTGCTGCCCCACACCCGCACATTGGCACAGGTGCCCAGGGCACAGCCCAGGCGGCTGGAGGTTGCCCACACCATCTGTGCCAGGACAGAGAACAGACGCTGTTGGTGTCCAGCCACCCGGACATCCCACAGCTGATAGCCCTGGGTGTCAGTACAGGGTTCTGTCCCACAGGGAATTGCATCCCAACTGCCCCAATCTCTTTGGCTGGATGCTGACCCATCACAGGGAGTGCTTTGTTACCAGAGGGTGACTTTTGGCTCTCCCTCTCCTATCTGCAAACTGTCCTGCACGGGACTGCCTTGCCAAGCTCACATTCATGAGCAGCAAAATCATGGCCAGCAGCTTACTCTGCACACAAGGAGGTCGAGCAAAGACAAAAGCTCCTCTAAAAGCCTCTCCAGGTCAAATCTCTTCCATTAGAAGTGTATATTGCCCTTTGGAACCGAGAGCATCCCTGAGTATCCCCAGGGATGAGCCACATGGGGATGCAGATGCTCAGGTAAAGGTTGGAGCCATGAAGAAGAGGTAATTAGGAGCTGGAACAGCTCTGCTGCCAGGCAGAGAAACATGAGTTTTCCACGTTGTGCTGGCCTTGTGCTGGTTTTCCACCTTGTGCTGTGTCGGATGTGCCAGGGGATGAAGGGGCTGCATTCCCAGGGAACCAGAAACATCTGGGTGCTATGAAGCTGTTCCATGACAGAGAAGAGGATTCATGCTTGGCAGAAGTACAAAGCAGCTTATTTTTCCTCTTTACCACCTTTAAGTTGCCAGAGGTGCAGCAAGGAGAGAAAAGCCAAAGGAGTGGGGAAAAAAGCTTTTAAAAAAATGGAAACCTCTGTGTCAACTGGCTAGAAGGTCACAGCTGCTCCTCCAGTGGGTTGTGAGCCCGACTGTGGGACCTTCCTGCAACAGCCCAAGTGCTGGAAAAGCCCAGGGTGGGAGGGCATTGCCTCCAGCAGACACAGTGTCAGCTGCCAGGAGCGCTGCCTGATCTGAAGCTGGCAGCTGCCAGGGTTTGATCCTGGATCCCAGCTGCTGCTGGCAGAAGAGCTGTGAGCTGCACCAGGCCCCCCTTTACAGCTGCATCCCGGGGGGGCTGCAAGGCTCACCTGTGTGTAGTGGCTGCAGACGGAGCTGCTGCATTTGGAGGGGCAGTGGGGGTTGCACTCGTGGGGGTGGGGGAAGGAGTAGTGCTGCTTCTCCTGGTGCCAGGATTTCACCATGTCCATGACAGAGCGGTACCTGCAACAGGGTGCAGGAAAGCTAAGGTGGATCTCCTCCACACCAGAGGTCATGGGTGAAGGAAAGGAAGAGCTCCACACTAGGGAAGTGGAGGAGAGAAGTGGTTTGGAGCCAGGGCCCATTGGGAACAAGCATTCCTGGGAAAAAGGGGGTGATGACATCCTTGTGCCAAGCCCACTTGTGTTTGAGGCCACAAGACCAGAGACACCTGAGGGCTCAGACACGTGGAGGAGATCCAGGACCCATATCCCTCCAGGTCCAGGTGCCTGGCAGAGAGGGCAGTAACGTCATACTTCCCAAATGAGCAGCAGGTACCCCTGCTTTCCTGTGTTTACCCATCTGCAAGAGCTAGGCCATCCTCCTGCCCCACGGGGTCCTTGATGTGCCTCTCAGCTCTATCTCACTCCTGTGCAATGCCAGCCCAGAGCCCCTCTGCTCCTTGACTGAGGAGCTGCTGCTGCTCCTCCTGTAGCACTTTGCGGTGTGGGGGTTTCCCAGGAGCTCACTACGCTTGCAGGGCACTCACCTGCCCGATTGGATGGAGAGGTTCTGTCCCACATACTTCATCAGCTTGGGGGGACCGTGGTCCCAGAGGCAGCGTGCAGCCCACGCCTCCGCTGCCCTGGCCAGCTGCTCATCCCACACCTGGCCAAGGGAAAGGAAAAGGGAGGCAGGAGTTTTAGCTTCCCAGAGGAGGGAAAAGGAGAAACCTGCTCCTTTCTGCTGTGGGGGCTTTCTGAGCACCCATGAGTGTCCAAAATAAATGGCTCATGCATCAGGCTAGAAAACATCCAGGGGAAAGAAGCACAGCAGCATGTCCAGGAGCAATGGACCTCCCCAGCTGCCACCACAGTTTCTGAACACACAACATGGCAGAGCTGGGATGCCCTGCAGCGCTGCAAGCCCTGTGTGTGTGATTCCCTCCAGGAATGAACTCCTGCACAAGGTGGAGCTGAGCACTGGGGTGAAACCCTGCAGCCCTGTGCTGCTGCTGCAGCTCACAGCTGTCCTAGCCCTCAGTATAGCCCTGGCCACAGCCTGACCAGTGAGCACAGCTGGTTCCTTCATGCATTATTTAAAGCTTCCTTACCCATCCTGAACGCCTTTGGGGAGATGCCTGTGTGAGTTATTTTGGAAGACAGGAATTTAGGCCAAGCAAGAAGCAGTGCAGGATGCTCCCAGGCTTGTCTGACCCACCCTGGAACCCAGCAAGCTGGGCTGATGTGTGCTTCCTCCAAACCACATCCAGGGGCCACCCAGCTGCTCCCTCAGAGCTGTGGTCTTCTTCCTGGGAGCAGAGCAGCATGTGGCACCTCCTGCCCTGAGGGTCCCACCCTGTGTAGGCTGGAAATAGCTCCTCTTGGAAGACCTTTAGGGCTGGATTAGGAGCTCCAAGCAGGGTGGACAGGACCTGGGGAGAGCTCTGCTCAGGGTGACCCTCTGGAGTTGCCCAACCTGTCAAGGCTGCACATCCCCTCCTTGACTCACTCCTGCACATTTCTTCTCCTGGGATCTGGCGCCACTTGGAACACTCAAAAGGGACCCTGGAGATGTGATGGGATCATCCCTCACAGATGCAATCAGGGGAGAGGCTCCTACCTGGGCTTTGGGTTGGGATCTAGCTTTTCATGCTTGTAGCCACCTCCCAGATGTCCCAGACACAGGCCCACAGATCCTAAATCTGTCCTGTGCTGGGACTCCATCCCTCCTGCACAGAGGCTGCATGGGTCTGCTCAGCCCCTGGGACACAAAAAATCCCCCAGGGCACGTGTTCAGCCAGGAATCCAGCCAGCACCCTGACATCCCTATGAGGCTGGGGTTCCCATATCAGAATTGGCCCCTTTGAGCCCGCCAGAGCAGTGGACTCCAAGCTACCCTGCCACAGCCCAACTCACCATATATTCCATGTTGGCAGCAGGGGGGGACACCTGTGCCCGCACTTGGTTGTGGTAGTCCAGAATGACACTCATGTCCTGGGGAGAGAAGAGTTGTCGCTTCTGCCGGCCCCGTGGGACCCCCTCGCCCCACCGCGGGCTCTCCGCCGTGCCCTCGGGCGGGGACAACAGCTCGGTGGCATTGGGCAGCAGGATGGAGCTGGACAGCTGTGTCACCCAGCAGCCCAAGGCCGTCAGGTACAGGTGCAAGTGCAGCACAGCCATGCCAGCCTGACCGGTGGGATAAGCCGGCAGGTTTCTGCTCCTGCACGGGGTTAAGCAAGGACAAGGGGGGTTGCTGGTCCCTGCTGCTCGTGTGCAGATCTAGGAGAGAAAACAACACAGGCACCACTCAGGATTGCAAACACCGTGCAAGCACCACCTCCCAAAATAAGGTGGAAACAAATTTTCTTTTTTCCCCCCTCTATTACTAATAGTAATTTTCCCTATTAAAATTAGTAATAATTAAAATTAATCTCTTTAATAACCTTATTTATCAGAACAGATTCCCCAGGACTGGCAGGGAGATGCGTGGGGAATCGGTTTTCTCTTGTTTGTTTTAAAAAAAGATAAAATCAGTAGGAAGTCTCCCCCGTGTTTTCACTTATGGCACGTACCTGTGGCACAGCGGATAGTTAGGAGTATGCTGAGAGTCATTGCAGCCGCCTGCCCTGTAACTTCCCAGGAGTTTGGTTTGTTGAATAAATCCCCAGCACAATCAGAAATCTCACACAGATAAAGGAATGCACGGCAAGGCTTAAAAGCATTGTCGAGAAACCCTAACGACTCTTTTATCTCGGGAAAAAAAAAAAATAGACGCTGCAAAAGCAGAG
>VWYO01013531.1:860499-895645 GCA_013400275.1 Rhadina sibilatrix | reverse complement strand
GCCGGCCGCGTGTGCCGCGCCCGGCCGGGGTTGGTGCTTCAAATGATAAGATTTCCCGTTCCTGACTTAAAGGTTTTAGAATATCGGGAATTTCTGCCTCAGTCTTATTAGAAGGGGGGGGAAAAAGGAGGGGTTTTTGTCGTTCTTAACCTCTCAGACAATTCCTCGTATTTGGGCGAACTGATTTCACTTTCTCTGGCAGCCGCTGACAGGAGCCGAGGGCACGGCCTGATGCTGTGTCAGGGGAGGGTTAGGAAATAGATACTAGGAAAAGGTAAGCTTTCGAGAAGGTAGCTGAGCGCCGGCACAGGTTCCCCAGGGCAGTGGTAACAGCACCGAGGCTGACAGAACTCAGCATTTTGACAGCATTTGGACAATGCTCTCAGGCACGTGATGTGACTTTAGTGCTGTCCTGTGCAGGGCCAGGAGTTGGGCTCCATGATCCTTCTGGGTCCCTTCCAACTCAGCATATTCTGTGATGGTTACTGAGCTGGTCTAAAATCCAGCTGAAGGAAATAGGATTTATAGCATCTTTCCTAAAAGCAGAGTGGCTGCCATTGTTTTCTAGCTCTTGGGCAATGATCTAACTGGCTTAGTCATTCTGTGAAACTAGTTTGAGCATTTTGAAGGAAGCAAAGACCTGGGCTGGAGCACGCGTGCTGTCCTGCCACATGTCTGAAAGTAAAACTAAAATCGCTCTTCTCCTGTGTAACTTGGGGGACTTTGGACTGTACTGATTGAACTCTGTCATTTGTTGATGTGGGAGAGGAGTTGCTTTTAGTGTAATTGAAAGAATATTGACAAGAAACAGTGAAAATGATCTTATAGTAAAAGCATATTTCAGTTCAGTTCTCCCTTTTAAATAGAGGAAGGTGATCTATACTGACAGTTCTTGAAGCAAGTATTTTTTCCTTGCAAATTACTTGCCTCCTGGTTTGTCAGCAGTAACCTTGGTAGCCTTTTTTGTTTTTAAATAAAATGGGGGGAGGGGGAGGTATTTTCAATTACTGATCCATGGTAGCAGCTGTACTTGCCACAGGCCATCACTTCTCCTGTAAAATTAAAGAATGAAGGGGGTTACTCCTCAGAATCCTGGGCAAGGCCCTGACAGGTTTGTTAGGTCATAAGGAAGATGCAGAACTCTAGACTGGTTTGGCTTTGCCTTTGATGCTCAGATGAGGATTAAATGATGACTCTGTGTGTCATAGCTCAGCCACAGAGCAGAATTCAGCTGTCTTTGTTTTCAAACTGGACTCTGGGGTAACAAAGGGGCTGCACAATTCCCCTCTCCCACCAGCTGATAGGAAGCAAGCTCCATTGGAAGGTGTTGATGGGAGAAGCAAGATCCTGGACTGTGGCCACCTTCACTCATATTAATAAATTTACTTACATGTGTTTCGGTTTAAGATTTGAAAAGAGAATGAGTTACACAATACTGTCTTCTGTTAAACAAGATATCAGCATATCGGCAGCTGGGTTTCAAGATTTTTTTGGGCATCATAGCAAACTTTTCAGGGCAGAGAGTGAATTTAGAGATGGAAGGATTTGTGTATGCTGAAAGAAGGCTCTCACCAATTGAAAGGACAAGAAAGGAACAGACACATAGTGCTGCTTCATTTATTTAGAAGTACATGAGAGAGGAAAAGCTTCACAGGCTGATGAGGGGAAAGAGCCAGCCCTTTGGGCTGTCTTAAAAGGTTGGGGTTGTGAAAGGCTTTGTAAGCAAGGATAATTGAGATGGTGAAGAGTCAGAGAAGGGGTTACTGTGGCCAGGGTGGCAAGCTAAAAATACATTCTTTACAGCTGCATTTTGAGTAGGGCATAGTTGAACTGGTTTGTAGGGTAAAAGTGATTGCAAAACTGAACTGCAAGTCTGCTGCAATGAATGAGAGCTCTGGGTCCAAAGCAACGCTACCTTGGGAACAAGTACCTGGCTGAGGAAGTAGTCAGCTTTTGGGCTTGAGGCGAGTACTGAGGAGAGGGTTAAGATTATAGCTAAGCTGTATCCTGAGGGGAGCGCCCAAGTCTCTAATTTAGATGGTTCTGAGCACTGACCTTGAGCATTTGCTCCACCACCTTTCCCTGCTGCTGTGGCATTTCACACATGCTCATGTCTCCTTTTCCTCTGCTCTGGCAGATACTTCGTGAAGGTGGCCTGGGCTTGGACACTGTGGCTGCTGCTGCCCTTCATCACCCTCACCACATATGCGTTGGCACGGAGCAAGTTCCTGTACGGCCGCACCAAGAGCACGCTGCTGGTGCTGCGGCGCCTGGGTGCGCTGCTGGTGGGCACGGCCGTGTGGTACCTGTGCACTGAGCTCTTCATCTACGTGGAGAACCTCACTGGGGAGTGCTCCCTCCAGGCCAAACCCGGCCAGCCCCCCCGGCTCTATGCCTCCAAGCGGGAGTGCCACCAGGACAGCGGCGTCTGGAACGGCTTTGACATCTCGGGGCACTGCTTCCTGCTCTCCTACTGTGCCATGATGATCCTGGAGGAGGTGGCTGTGCTGGAAGCGCTGGCCATAGACCACAGCTCCAAGCTGCGTGTGGTGATCAACGCCCTGTTTGTTTCCCTGTGTTTCCTCACCGTGATCTGGGTGTTCATGTTCCTCTGTACTGCCCTGTATTTCCATGACTTCAGCCAGAAGCTTCTCGGTGTGCTGATAGGTTTGTCAGCTTGGTATGGGACATACAGGTTTTGGTATTTAAAGCCCTTTTCTCCTGGACTGCCTCTTCCAAATATACCTTTGAGTTCAAAGAAATACAGCTATAGCAGATAAAATAAGGTTTGAAATGTTTTGGATTTTGCTTTCAGTACTGGAGTAGTTGAATGTAGGAATGGTTGCTGTATTTTCACTGTAAGGTACAAGGTGATAGGTTGGAGGAAACCAGATCTGTACTAGCCATTGGCTGGCAGATGGTAATGAGCTTCTTCCCTGGGAGAAGAAAAAAAATCAGGATTGGAAGAGGTCTGCTCTTGTTTAGGAGCTGACAACTGGGACTGTCAGCAAAGAAATCAGAACTGAATCTGTTTCTCCTAGTAATAAATGGAGAAGCAGACCCAAGGCTAAAAGAGGCCTTTGATCTTTAGGAGTGTGATTTATCTCAGTTAATTCTGCCTCTTCCTTTCTGATTATGTCAAGATATTGTGGATGATCCAAACCTCATGCTTTTTTTTTAATGTTCCTATCTGTATTGCCTTATGGGAAAGCTCTAATAATCACAGGGCTGCTGAGCATTGCAAAAATACCAATTCTTGTAAAAGCAGTTCTGTTGTGAAACTGGAACACGTTCTCAAGTGTTCAAAACACTAATTTGCCAGAAATGCCTCATAGCTGCCTGCACCTTCTGCAACAGAGAGTAAATCTGAGATGCAATGACTGAAGCAGACTGTGACTCTAAATTCATGCCTGTCTCTGAAAAGGAAACTCTTGAAAAAAAAAGCCTTAACTTTCTCCTTAGGTGAAGTAGATGTAATAATATTTTATCATTTTATTCTTGACACAAAAACTCCCAAACTCCATTCTGTTTTGCTAAAAATCTAGTATGAGGATTGGGGTTTTAATTTTAAAAAAATCTAATCCACTGCAACTTCGCAACAACAAATTCCTTGTGTTTGTTCTTTCTTCTAGAACAACAGTGGAATTCTGGTGTTCTGAACAAGCTAGCTTATCCTGTTATTTCCCAAATAGTCTGCTTGGTAAGGAGTGAAATGCATTGTTTATCCTGGGAGCTGCAAAGCAGAGTGTGCTTGAAGCAATATTTATTCTTGCAATACCAATAAGCTATTTAATTTTGATTGCACATAAAGCTGTGGCCACTTCTGGTGTGGCTGGAAACCCACTACTGAATAAAACACTATCAGATAATGGATAAGGGTGAGGTCGGTTTGCTCATCATATCAGTCAGATGTTTAGCATAGTTTTTATCTTGAAAAGCTTTTTATTATTTCCTAAAGGCTCATTCATTATGCAGTTGGATGAAGTGTGTTTGACAGTTATAACAGGACAGCCAGGAAGGTCTGTGGGCAAGGCTGTGGGGTCACCCCCACTGACCCCACAGTGGGGTCACTCGGACTCCAAAGTGACTTTTTCTGGGTACAGGGTGTGATGCTCCATCAGGTAATCTTGGCACATTTTGCCAGCTCAACGTCTCTCTTCCAGCAAGAGAGTGGAAGCATTTGCTGTTCCTCTAGCAGTGTTAGTTCCATGCCATGTTCTGCCTCTGAGGAGATCTAAATTCACTGGAATTCCCACTGGATTTGGTAGCAAGTGGGAGTTGTGTGTCCTTAGAAAGAACAATTCGCCTCTGAGAAAGAAGCTGTCTGGGGGATTATGTATTTTCTGTCAAGCTCCTCTTGGTTTTGTATTAAATTGCCTTTTAAGCTGACTCTTTGAAAATTGCACTGATTAACTCATATTGGGTTTAACTAAATTCGTTTAAACAATGCAAATTTATTTGCAGACACTCTTTTGATGTAATTTAAGCCTACTCCCAATAGAGCTAAGGTAGACCGCAAGCCACTTCCACCATGAAAAAGGATTATATACCCAGAAGGTTTTATGATAAATTTCATTAAGTTCCTATTTTAGGTTATCTTTATGTAAGTTTGCTTATAGACAAGCCCTTGGAATAGGAAATTCTGTTTACTTAAACCAACTGACTTGCTGAAATGATGTTCATTTTCACAAATGTTTTGTGCAATCACTGTGGATATTTCTGTCCACTTTACCCAATGTCATGCAGATTTTTTTTTTAATGGAAATAATGTAGGATACGGTTATTCTCTTATTTAAACAATGAAAGAAAAACATTTGACAACTTTATCAGTGTTTGTGTCTTTGAGAATCTGTTCCTGATGTCTGTAAAGATGCCACTGTTGCTCTTCACTTCCCTGGACAACCCAGCACCCCATAATTCGTGTGACTACTGAGATGCGTAATCAGACTGGCACTGAAGGTTCTGCGCTGTTTGAAAGGGTTAACAGAGCACGGGTTCTCAGGAGTGCAGGGTTTTGAAAAGAAACAAAACCAAACAAAAGCCATGGCTGACTAAAGCAGGTTTCCCAATGTGTGCCTGGTACACCAAGCAGTTCATTTTGTGGGCGTGGACATTGGTTTATTGTTGCAGAGGGAAAGCCTAATCTGTTGAAACGTATGGGAAAACTCTAGAGGGTGTAATAC
This sequence comes from Rhadina sibilatrix, assembly GCA_013400275.1. Lineage (NCBI taxonomy): Eukaryota > Metazoa > Chordata > Aves > Passeriformes > Phylloscopidae > Rhadina > Rhadina sibilatrix. The sequence continues at coordinate 890,462 of VWYO01013531.1, read as the reverse complement.
TGCTTGGGAGTTTGGAAATCTTGGGGTCTTTCTCAGTGCCCAGACACCAAGGGCCAACTCTTGGCTCAGAAGGTTCCCTTGTGCTCCAGACCTTTATTTGTGCTTTTTGATTCTGCTCCAGAGTAGGAATCTGCTCCCTCGTACTTCATCTGGAAACTTATGGTTGCAAATTTCTTGTTCACATATTTGCCATCACATTTATCTGACTTCCCTTTCTCTCTCAAATTTTATCATTTAAATAAAAATTGCAGCCTCTCCACAACAGATTTGCAGCCAAAGAGAAACGGTGCTGGGAGCAGCTGGATTTGGTACAAAGGCACAATCAGCTGTCAACAGGCATTACTGGTTTCTGTGAAGTGTTGGGGTGGTTTTGTTTTTTTTTTTTTTTTTTCCTTTTTCTGCATTAAAGTATTTCTGTTATTCTCACAGAGGTGTCTTTCTGTCTGTAGAATTACCTAGGGAATTTTTGTCCCCAACATCTTACATATTTTAACATCTGTCTGCTAATCTTTCATTGCCTGTGTTTGGCCTGTTCTGTGGGTCCTGTTTCGCAGTTCTTTCACGGAAGCAGCATTTGGCCTGACTGCTGTGGCCAAGGCAGCTCTTGGTGCTTTAAATATTTTCCTCTGCTGGGAACAGGTAGAGCACAGTGGGAAGAGAAAGTGCCTTAGGATTCATTTCGCTCTTCACTTACCTGGGACTCCTTCAAATGTTGGCATCACTGCAGGCAAGATCAGGCAAACAGGAAAGTTGAGGCCTTTCATAAGAGCCATGTGAGCACTTCAGACTTCAAACATGTCTGGACCCAGGGTGTGATTCTTCCTCCCAAGTTTCTTCAGAGCAAACGTGATCTGTGAATGCTTCACTGGTGCTAAATGATATTCCTGGTTTCCCAATTGATTTGTGTGTGCTGAAACTTGGGTTGTGGGTGGCTGCAAAAAAAGAATCCTGTTTTCTGTTTTGGTGTGTGGCAATTGGTGACAAAGTGAGAAACACCCAGTTATGCCCTGAGGTGCACTTTAATGGAAAAAGCTGCTGTGATATGCTAAATGTTTTGGGAAATCACCCTTTAGTTGTGAACACAAGTCTGTGGTCAATTCATTAAATAGTATCTGATTTTTCCACTGCAGCTTAATGTCCCTCAAACCAGGACACTTGAAGTAGCTCTCTGCAGCTTCTCTGCAATCGGCCTTTTTCAGCTCTTTGATCACCTTGTATTATATCTCCTTTTGCTCAGAAACCTGTTTCCTGGGATTATTTCTTTTCATAGCTTCATCTCTCCTCCTGGAGCACAGATTAGTAATAAATGCTCTTCACCTCTGCTGGCTGTGTGCTCTCTCTCAGTATTTTGCCTTCCCTTCTTTGAGGTATTTTGCAAAGCTTAAGATGAAAGTAATTAATAGACACAAAAAGGCTGTTGTGGCTCTGAACTTATGTTTAATTGTTAGACAGACCTGGAGAAAAGCACATGGTTTATTCATTGAAGCAGAACTGCACCTGATGTGCTGGAGCTCAGGGAAGGGAAAAGGTGATGTGACAGCAGAGCTCAATGCATTAGCAGAGTTACTGTTGTCCTTCTCTTGGGGACCGAGTGCTCGCTTCAGTGGAAGGTACTTTCACCCAGGTGCTTAGCTGGAAATAATTAATTTGGATATAGGAAGAGTGCCTTAGTACTTAAATGAAGAATGGGATGAGAGCATAAAGTTTAAAAGCTGAAAAAACAGACATGGAAATGGCTATCAAGATTGAGTGCAGTTTGTGAAATCTCAGGCAATTATGTAATTATAATATTTAGTCTGAAAGGTTATTTATTTTTAAACTACCTCCTGTCTATCACAAAACAAGCCAAATAACTCCTTTGTAAAGCTTTGGTACTAAAAAAATGGCACGGAAAATAAGCAGTAGTGGAAGACCTTTACCAGCCTTTCAGGAGGGTTGGATATTATGGGAAAGCAGCACTTGGAAAAATGCCCTTTCCCCGTTGTGCTCTTCCTGACAATGTGTGCAGTGGCAGATCTGCGGCAGAACTGAGGATCTCCCCAGTGGTGAAGGCTGAAGAAAGGAAAATGTGCAACAAGAATAATTGCAAACAATTACTTTTTTCCTCACATCTCCAAAACCTTTTCCCATGTCCAGTCCAAGTTAATTTTGCAGCTCTGGGCTGTGTATTCCCTCAGTCATAGTTGATGTCAGAGCAGGAACTAGGCATATCCTCAGGGTAAATGTCAGCTCTTCTGAAATGCCTTCCCTGGATCCTGCCCTGCCTGCAGAGCCTTCCCATCTCATGGGGACCGTGCCGAGAGGTCACACGTGGTGTGCCCATATCCGTGACAGGCTGAACGTCGTGACTCATCACCGAGGCGAATTCAGCTAAATAGGCTGTGCCTCAGAACAGCCACTGTGGTGAGGAAAGCCATGCAAAAAGAATGGAAAATAAGGATGATGCGCACCCACAGAGAGCTGCTGGCCTTATCCAAATGTGTGAATTGTTGTTCCCACACCTAGCAGGATTGTGCTGTTAGGAATGGCACCCCTGGGCCTGCCCTCTGCAGGTTTTGCAGGTGATGGGAGCGAGCACAGATCCAGTGTGGGCTTGGTACAGCATTACTCTATACCACAGCTCTGTTTTTTCGGCTTTGTCATAGCCTGTAGCCTGACCTGATTCAGTTTTTAGAAGAATGGGAGTGATAGAGGTTTGAGGTTTTTAAGAATATATATTTATTTAGTTAGTTAGTTAGTTATTATTTTTTTTTGATTGTCATAGTTTGGAAGTTAGTTAGGAGAAAAAATGTGCCAGTGGTTTTTTTTTTTTTTTGTGTGTTTTTTTTTTTTTTTGTGTGTTTTTTTTTTTTTTTACTGGGGATGTTTTGTTGTTGTGTTCAGAGATTCAGGGTTTTTTCCTTGTCACCAAGAAAAAAACCCCTATTGCCATTGTGTAGTGCTTGGATCCAAGGGCACAGAATGGAAAGGAATTGCTTCTGGTAAGCAAAAATAGAAGAATGTTCAGGAGGGTGGTGGTGGAGTGACATGACCTTGTGATGTAAAGAGCATGTGCAAAACAGCACTTAACTATGCAGGATACTTGGTTCTGTGTCAAGAACTGCCTGCAGCATTACAGAGCACCCTCAAACCTGGCTACACTGTTCTGATTGCAAAGTAGCTTTATTTGGATAACTCTCCTGGAGCTAAAAAGGATTTAGGTCACAGGAGAGATGAGGTGCTGGTAGGAAAGGGCTGAGAAGGGAGGCAATGCAAGTAGGGAGATGGATGGTGTTATTTTTAAAGGAATGTTTTAGAAGTCATCAATCTGTGCTGTTTGTTAAGAGGTTTTTAGCAAGATTCCATCCCCTTCCTTTCTCAGCAGTTCTTCCTCAGACAGGGGGAATGGGAGGTGATGTGTTCACTGATGCAGAACCTGACAACCCAGGGACTCCTGACAGCAGGAAGGTCTCTGGGAGATGGTCACGCATTGCCTGCTGTCTGTGACAGCAGAGTGACACCAGGGAGTCCAGGAGAGAGCAAAAGGGTAGGACAGCACAGAGGGGAAAAGGAAAAAAAGGGGCTGAAAGTAGATCATTGTGCAGAGGGAACAAAAAGGAAGAAAAATACTGTGAACTCCTGAGAAGTGGGTGGAGGTTGACATTTTGTTTATTGAAGCTCTTCAGCACCAAAGTGACACAGAAATGGAAATAATCTCCTCTCTGCAGGTAGAGCCTGGCCAGCAGCACACAAGTACTGCTGCAGTGATGGACGCCTGTGTTCTTACAGAGCAATTCTTCATCCTCATTATTTATGGCAGGGCTGCTATTCCTTCTTCCACGGAGAGCTGTTCAGTGCAGACTGTTTTCTCTCTGTTTAATCCTCCAGAGGAAAGCAAGTTAAAAGGAGAATGAACGACAACCATAGTGAAATGTCCTTTGGGCACATTTGGGGATCAGCACCAAGGGAAAAACAAGAAAAGTATTTGTCATGAAATGTGCTTTGTCAGAGAACCCAAGTTCCTGTGTGTTTTTATTAGTGCTTATAACTTTAGATTCAGTAGAAATGGCTGGGTCTGAAACATCTGCAATTTGGCCACTGAGGCCATGCTTTGAGAAATCTTTCAGGCATAAAAAAATCTGTTCCTGTTCACTACATAGAGATGTTTCCACTCTCATTCACACCTGTGGGGCTGAACTTTTCCCTAGGCAATGCTGCTGAACTAGACTTTGTTCTGTCCCACTACGGCAGAAGGAGCTTCTCTACAGACTTGTGTAGCAAGAGCAGCTTTGCTGTGAATAGAAATTGCACTTTTATCCTCAGCTATGCCACAGGTAATTGTATGTTTGGGGTTACAATAGTTAGCTCTTAGGTTGTACATTATTTCTTGTTTCTTTGGGTTTTTAGTTTTTAATCTCATCATATTTTATATTATCCCTAGCCATCCTAAAATACTATATTCATATTATCCCACATTATTTTAATCCCATATACCTTTCAGCAACCTGAGGGATATACTTGCTGTCACTGCCTGCATTGTGGATCCAGTTTGGGTGGTTTTGGCTTTGATCCTAATGATGGCAGTGAATGCCATCAAACACAACCTGATGTTAAATATTTTCACAAGCTTTAATATTTTCTGTTTGGTTTTACGTGGGGAAATCCTTAATTTACTTTCATGACAGAAAGGAAGGAAGGAGCAGCTCTTACAGCATCCCTCTCCCCTCTGTAGCCTGGATTCTGAAATTGTGGTCGAGTGGTAAGGATGGGTTTTTTTCTTCAAAAACAGAAGAGTGCTTGGCAAATAATTTCTGACAGGACCACCAAATGGTCACTAGATATTCTTAGGCAGCTCTTGATCTTGATTTCTTTGGCAAGTTGTGAGAGGCTCTGTGGTGTGTTCCCTGTCTGCTGGCCAGCTTGGTGTTGAAATCCTTTATTCTGCATGGAGCAGTCTTCTCCATCCCTTGCCAAGCAAGGGAGAACGCTGCCAGCCAGCAGTAAGGCTGACATGTACATCTTCAGTTTTCATAAGCAAATCTTTGGAGCAAATCCTCTAGGAGTAAAAAGATTTCAGCAGCTGTGGCTCTGTAAATATGACCACTGGGAGCCTGTTAAACAGGAGGCTTGGGAGGCAGGAGGGAGAGACTCTGTCATGAAGCTGCCGCTCAGGGGTGCTTGGACTTGACATAAAGCCCCTGATTGTCATCCCTCGGATATTTAGGAGTTCCACACCTCAGCACAGTCACAGATTTTAAAGCACTGGGGTGCCTCAAAGCACATTTGTCTCAAAAACACAGGATTTCAAAGGATAAATATTTTCTAGGTTAAATAAGTACCTCTAGAGTGAAGGAGGACCCTGGCTGAGGCTGGGTCAGGCACACAAGAGTGTTGGGTGCAGGATGCAGCAGGAGCCATTCCCTCTGGTCTAAAATATAAAATAGCACCTCTGAGGTGCCTCACCTTCCAGCCTTTCCCTACACCTTGCTGAGACCAGAGCATAAAGTCCTGGAGTGAGAAAACAGATTTTTTGCCATCATTTTTGTGTTTCTGTGTACAGAACATGCCCTGGGCATCAAACAGGCCAGTGCCTGGCTCATGGCCAGGTCATGCAGTGGGCTCCCCTTCGCAGTGGAACTGGAGCAGAAAAGCTCTGATGTGGCTGAGATCAGTTGGAGCAAGAGCAACTTTTTATGATGACAGCCTGTAATCACCACAGGGCTGCCTATAGCAACGGCTAATCTGGATTGATCAGAGCTCTGACATTTGTTCTGAGGGATCTCACACATCAGTCCAGCCTCTGCCTGCCACAGTAATTGTCTTTTACCACTTGTCGATTGCTTTTCCCTGGAGCAAAGTCCTGGTATTTTTTCATTACCAGGGCAGGAAAACAAGGCTTAGTGACAAGGAGTGGCACATTTTATTTTATTTTATTTTATTTTATTTTATTTCAGGATTTTGTTTTGTTTTGTGGTTGTTGTTTGTTTGGGGTTTTTTTGTCAAGAGCAAAGGTTATTATTGACTATTTCTACCTGAGAAACTGTACAAAATCTGCCACCACAGTGTCAGTGGCTTCCCAGCAGCCCACAGTGCAATGCTGCTGACAGCTCCTATCCATGCCTTGTTCCAGCTGCTGGATCTGCCTGGCTTCCTTGTAAACAGCTGCATTTTAACACTGTGCTCCAAACAAAACACATACCTATTTTCTCCAGTGTTTAGAGGTCTGATTTATTCCATGCTTAAGTTTATTCTGTCATTTAAAAGACAATAATAAATAAAATTAAGGAGCAAAGTAACCAGCAGCAGTCTTGCTAAGCTACTTCCTTCTGTCTCATTCTTGGACTGAAATCCTAGGAATGGAGGGAGTATTTGCTCTCCTTCCCTCTGGGTTTCCTGGCCTTGTAACCCATTAATATTCCTGTCTACACCTGATGTGTGCATTTCCTCAGCTTTTGGAGATCACCAGGGAATGTGTGTGTAGGACCACAAACAAAGGGAAAAGGGTGAAATCCTGGTAAAGTGTTGGTGTATCTTTATAAATCTTTCAGAAGGGTTTATCACCAGCTAATTGACCAAAGGGGGGATGACCCATAGTTCATTTTCTTACACCTTTCAGATTCAGCAAAAGGGAGGGGCTCAGGGTACCCTCCTGCCTCCCTCTTCAAGAAGAAGGAAAAACAGAAATTCTTCTGAAGTCACTGATTCCACGGAGCAAATACTGAATGTATTTGGGAGAATGTGTGTCTGCAAGGTTTCACTCAGCAGCCTCAGCTTCAGGAGGCAGGTGTGCACATGCAGGTGGTGGATTTAGGTTCTCCCACACCAATTTTAAGTGCAGCTCCAACCACGAGGGAGTAACATAGGTAACACAGTAGCCTGCAGCTACACAGCCTGTTGTATTCCTGTCAGACTAGCCTTATGACCAGCACCATATAAATGTGTGCATTTTGCACTCCCTCTGTGCTCGTCCCTTGGAATTCCTGCTAAATATTCCCAATTCTGTGGCTGCCAGGTTGTATCAAAAGCTCCTGGGGAAGCTTGCTGCTTTCAAATCCATAAAGATAACTTTTTAATTGGAGGCAAATGCAATTCCTGTTATTTCAGCCACACTTGGTATATGTTCCCAAGCCCCAAGGTGCAGTGTGGCTCCCAGGGATCACTGGAGTGCCTGGAAAGCCAGGAGGCTGAGTGCTGACAGAAAGTAGTGGTTGAAAGAGGAATACATATAATTTCCATGCAAGTTTTGTACCGGTGCTGTACATGAGCCAAAGAACAAACCACCTGCACATGCCACTGCCCTCAGGCATGCCTTGCCCCTGGACCAGAAGGATGTGGAACACATTTAGAGATGCGAAGCCATTACTCCTCCCATATGGTTTATTGAGGATCTGTTTCCAAAGCATGAGTAGCAGCGAGGCCCGTTATTCTTTCCAGCATGCAAAAGGCACAAGAAAGTCATCAACGTGATTCTGTGCAAAGTGTCCCTAAGAAAACACACAGCGAGGAAATGACTGAAAAGAGCCCCCAATGGAAGAAAGCCAAAGCACCTTCAGGAAAGTGCTGAAAAGTTCTGAAAATGGTTGTACTTTTTCAGAGTCCAAATATGCTCAATTGGTGAAAGACGCTTTGCAAATCCATGAAAGAAAACTCGAGAGACAGAGCCAAAAGGCTTAAAACAATAATCTCCTTCATGTGCCAGAATTCAGGATGAAAGTCAGAATGATTTATCTCAAGAAAAAAGTGCGGCAGTTAAAGACAGACATTAAATTCTTTAAAAAAAAGCCCACCAAAACCAGACGTAGAAAGTGGATGCATTCTAAGAGCAGCTCAATAAAAAATATTCCTTTTAAATAAAATAATTTTTAAAATGGATACTTGAAGAACAGAAATCCATCTTGACTGTGACCAGCTACTGCACCTTGCTCCCAGGAAAGCCTCTGAGCATGACAACACAATATTCTAGAAGAAAGTCCCCACTACCTGCATGTGTGAAATGTGGCCAGTGAACAATTTGGAAACACAAACGCACAGGACCAAGTATCCAAGTCCCAGTAGTCAACTTGGGTGTCGGGAAGCCTCCTGGGAATTCCTCTCTCCCACTGGAGCTGGCTGGTGCTGGAGGCAGTGCCGCTTCCCGGTGGGCACGGCTGAGCCCATGAACCCTTGAGCCTCTCGCTGGAGTTGAATACTTACATCTAAAAAAGGCATTTACAAGTTGATGCTTTTTTGTTGTTGTTGTTGTTGTTGTTGTCTTATTTCCTTGCAGTATAGGTTTCTACTTCTAGACTATGGAATGTTACATTAAACAATATAATAATTCATTACCTTGCTTCAAATTTCATTACAGTTACTGAGGCTTCATCATAATTTCACATAGCACAGAGACACCAAACTAAACACCAAGCAGTCAGCACTAGATGTATTTTTTCTTTAAGTACCAATAAGCAAAATATCCCATTCCCCCCAGAGATCCCATCAGGAAGGAGGCTCCAAGGAAGGAGGGAGGTTTCCGCTTGACCAGCCTGAAGGCATTGGGTACCACTGCAGAGAGGAGCGTGGTGTGGATGTCTCCCAAAACTTTCCTGAAGGCGAAGCGTTTCTGTATCCTGTCAAAGAAGGACTGTAGGTTAGGCCTGCTGCCATCTTCCCAGTATTTCTTAGAGAGTCCCAGAAATTTGAGTCGGTGCAGGGTGGCTCCTAATAAGACGTCGGCCAAAGTAAAGACGCATCCGCAGAGCCAAAGTTCACACTTCTGCCCTGGAGAGAGAAGAGACAGAGCAAAGGTAAGAATCCCTTCGGTGAGCACCTAAAATCTTGCTCAAAAGGTCCACATAGGCAGGAGCATCTGTATTAGATCTGGGGTGTTTTTTCCCAGCTCTTTGATGGGCCAGGAGCTCAGAGCCCATCCACTGGGTTAGGTGATGGAGGGTATGGGGGTGCCAAAAGCTGGGAATATGAGATGATCACTTATAGCCTGTGTAATTATACAAATTACTGGCTGCAAAGTGGCTCTGCTGCCTCGCCCACAAGTTATGAGCAGCAGGAGATGACATGCTCCTGTCAGGAGGTCCCTGGAAAAGAGCCCTTTGCTTCCCTTGAAGGAAGATGCCATGTAGTGACCCCTTCAGCTATGTCAGTGCTTGGGCAGAGCAGCAGTGTCTGCCCTTGGCTGCACCAGGAGCTGTTCCAGGAGTGCCACGTCAACTTGGCCTATTTTAGGGATGTGAGGAATCCTCAGGAATCAAAACCATTTGCTGGATGGCCTGGCTGCTCTCTCTTGTGTGCTGCTGCTGGGAAGGTTCTGCCTTTGTTCTCTCTCCTGTACCAGGGACCCTGCTCCAGGACACCAAAAACCAGCAGCACATCTGTGACAAGAGCAAGGCTTTTTCAGAAGACAGAGCTCAATGTGAGTGCAGGACATGAAGAAAGACACTGAAGGGTTGACAGCCCCAGATAATGGGTGATCCTGTAAATAACCCCACTAGAGAGACATCCAAAGATAAACCAAGCTGCTATTAGTCTGGAAAAAGGAGTTTCAGGCCAGGATATTGTTAAGCACTCCCCCAGTGCCCTTTCAATACCAAGAAGCTGGGCTGGAGCTGAGGGAGATGAGAGAAGGTGCAGCTAAAGAACATCACAAGGTACACAAAAATCCACCCTCAGTCAGCTTTCTCCAGATTCCTGATTCTGGGGCTCTTCATTGTCCTATGGCTCTTATATCAGGAAAGAGAAGAGAAGCTCTGGTATAGCACCCAGTGCAGGCACTGCTGCTGCAGGGCTGCCTGCAGGACCAGGCCGCGGCAATTGTGGGTAATTAGCAACCCTCACTGGTAGCTGCTTGGCAGCCTGCCTAATCCTGCTGGAGGCGCTGCCCGAGTGGACAGACTGCCTGTGCCTAATTAGTCAATAAATATTTTCGGTGACTAATGACTTGTGGGGGTGCTGCAGCCAGAGCTTCTAGAGTGTGGTGGGGACCTTATGGGTGCTTCTCCTCAGAGGTGAGGGGAGCAGAACTGAGGCAGCTGCGTCACTCCAGGCACTGCTGCAGGTAAAGGAGAAAGCACAGGTGAGGATGGTGACTTCGGGAGAGAGCTGTGATCCACCCCTGCCCCTCCTGGCTCTGGCCTTACACCTCTGCTGAGGTCTGGACCCCGATGTGGGCTGCCCCAGCACCGAGTGGGGTTGAAGCACAGACAAAGGTAACTCTTCCCCTTTGCATCCACAGCAGCCCCAGCTGGGATCAGCCTGTCCCAGCTGAATGGGGTGCCCATGGTAGGGGTCTCCTGGTGTTCCTGTGGCACCTCCCACCCTCCTCCCGCCTGCACCGCCGGCAGCCCGAGCTGCGTGGGAGTAGAGCTGTGCACTGCAGCTCCTGAGAAGTTGCCAAAGTGGTGATCATGCCCACTGCTAAGATCCTGACCAGGCCATGGGCACACTGTGGGAGTTTGAGGTTCTGTTGAGTTTGAGGAGCAGAGGGCAGGAGCAGCACACAAGGACTGAAGGAAGGCATTGGAGCATCTGGACGCTGACAACAGCAGCAGCAGTGATCCCTCTGCTCCAGGCACCTAGGATGTCCTCCTAGGGCACCTCATTAGGCTGAATTCTGCTGTCCCAGCCCTCACACTGGCTAATGAGGGTGTTCGAGGAAATTAGGGCAAGGCAGGATGCCACTGTGTATGCATCAGGGCTCTTGGTAAATCCCCAGCCTAATGCCCTGCGGGCCTGACCTTGGCACCTCCAAGGGCCCTCCCAAGAGTGATGCAGGGCTCCCCAGGCCTGAGGCTGGCCCCCAGGGCAGGGGCAGCTGTAGGACCATCCCCTGATTAACGGTGTCTGGGCTCTGCTCTGCATCTGGCACTGCGGTGCTGGCACTGGCAGCCCTCCCAGGGCTGAGTTCTGAGCCCTGCCAGCAGTGGGGAAGAGAGGAGGAAGGATGGCGTCATTTAGGGGTGATGGCAGGACAAGCACTGCCCAGCTGTGCCCAGGCACCCCTGACTGCCAGGGCTGCGCTGGGCAGGCTCCCAGCACCATGTATTTGATGTCAGGGATGGCTGTCCCTGTCTCCCACCTGCTGGCATGTGACGCAGGTTCTGTAAAGGGTCTCCCCTCCGGGGCCCCTCAGATTCCTGGGTTTGCTTGCCCATGCTCCACTGGGATGTGCCACAGCTTGGTGATGTGAGGGGGCCTGGCTGTGGCATGTGTCCCCATCTCTGCACTTTCAGCAGGCATTGCTCCTGGTGGTGCAAGTGCCTGGGGCCAGCCTGCTCCTTCTTAAACCAGACAGAGCATCAGGTGATGTACACCCCTTGCTGGGGTAGAGGACACCTGGCATCACCCTATGATGACTTTTGGGCTCCCAAAGAGCACCCATGAGGACGGGGTCTTGCTATCCTCTGTGGCAAGGGGTGCAGGGGTGGTAAGACCATGGCTGCAACATCAGTGTACCCAAAACCAGGAGAGCCCAGTGGCAGCCCCAGACCCACCAGTGGTTGTTCCATGGGAGTTGTTCATCAGGTACAAAGCTTTTCACTGTTTCTGGTGTTGCAACTCAGCCTCATGTGGAAAAACATCCCATAAACACAGCCCAGTGCCTACCTTGGTACTCCAATTTCCTTTTCTCCAGCTCAGCCTCAATCTGGTCTAGCACCATCCCAAGTTCTCCAAGGATCTTCTTCAAGTAGTTCACATTATCGTGCTCCAGGATCTTGGCCTGGGTGGAGAGCAGGGTTAGAATGGGGAATAAATGGATGCAGGGACACAAAGCATCAGGTGGCCATGGCAGCTCTGTGGGTCATGTTCCCCCAGCACCAGGGATGTGTGTGGCTCTGACCCACTCACCATGAGCTTCTTCTGCTTGGAGAGGTAAGGCTCAGATAGCTGTGGCTCCTCTTCATGGTCCAGCTTCATCAGATCCGTGGTGGCATTAGCTAAATGTCCTGGGGGGAGACAGACAGAGAGGCTGGGATGATGAGTGACTGATAGCAAAGCACCTCATCCTGCAGTCAAAATACTTCTGTAGCACCAAGAAAAAACACCCCAGAGAACTAAAATGGGCCAAATTCATGGTTTGCTGCTGCTGTGCTTGCACATCTGAGGGCAAGTGGCTCCATCAGCCGTCCCATCTGCTCGCACAGGGCAGCGCTGGCTCCAAGGTACAGCCAATCCCCCTCCCCATGGTAAGTCCCAGCCTGGGAGTTTCAGCTCTTCATTTCCTCTGCTGGATTCATACTAGAGCTGCTGGAAGTTCTGTCTGTTGCTTACTGGCTTAAGAGCAGCCCTGAGCTTGGTCATAACCTGGCTCCTCCAGCTCCATCCCCAGCAGGCTGAACCTTTGGCATGTCTGAACTGGCTGCCCACACTTGGGTGTGCATACAGAGCAGTGGGGCAGAAGGGGCTCAGGGGGGAGTGCTCCCTCCTGCCTGAAGCTGTCCTGCCCTGGCTCAGTGTCCAGGGACACAATTCCATGGTGTGGAGCCCATCATGAGCATGGGAGAGATGCTCACCCTTCTGCCTCTCTGGGCACAGGGAGGATGGGAAGGGCTTTGTGCAAGGGAGCTAAAGGAGGGAAAGGAGCAGAATGAAAGGAAGAAAGGAATCCTAGAGTAACACCTAAGGGATAGCATAAATTACCCAAAGTGGGCTGTCTTCCTGCCAGGGACCACGTGTCTTTCCCTCCTTGTTCCCTTCGACAAAGGAGGCCTTGGCTCTGCCAGTGTGCTGGTGCAGGAGGTGCCAGGCCTGGCTGGGGTGGGAGCCAGCAGTAGGCTGTGCACTGCCACAGAATGCTGAAATTCCCTGTTTTCTGCCATGAGTTTGGGCGTGCTAAGTCTGCCAACCAGCTCTCCTGGGGCTGCAACACAGATGGAAACCTGGATATCATTCTGATTTCATTCCCCTTGGGAGGGCCTGGAACCTCAGTTCACCCTCTCCTTGGGACAGAACTACATTGATTTGTCTCAGCACCCACTGCAACAGGGCAGTTAGGCCATTCCCTGAGTGCAGAAGATGTGCTGGGGAGGAAGGACACCACCAGCTCATGGACCTGCTCGTGCTCCTCCAATGGCTTGGGAAAAATGCCACCAGTAACAGGTCTGGACAAGGAGATGTGTTGAGAGACCTTGGCAGAGTGCTGGGGAAGTGATGAGAGGCAGGTGGGGGCTGAAGCCATCACAGCAGCACCCTTTGAGGAAGGGATGGGCTCTGGCCTACATCAGCCCAAGGTCTGGGGGTGGAGGTGACACTTGGTGACATGGGGAAAGCTGTCTGTGACAGGTGTCAGCAGAGGCAGGGCAGACCACAAGCTACACCTCAGGAACTGCCTATTTCTCTTTGTGCACAAGTGCATCCCACCTCGGCAGGACCATCTGGGACCCAGGCAAGCGAAGGGATGGAGGTGGGAATGGTGTTTTCTAAGGGATCAGCTTGGGACCAGAATCTGAAAAGGGAGACCTGGGAGATGGCAATACCCTCCCGACAAGGTCGCTGTCCTGGCGAGGAATTCTCTCCAGGAGCAATCCCTGCCATTGGGTTATATTAAGCATCATCAATGTTTCATGAGCACTTGAAGGTCAGGTACACAGACTTATGCCGATTCATCCACTGCCTGCAACTCAATCTGGCTGCACTCTCCTGCCTTTGCCCTTAGAGTTATTGGAGGGAGAGGGGCAAATTCCTGTGCCTCAGAAAGAGCATAGGAGAAACGTGCACGGCCCATGGGAGCCCCTGAGTTAGGAAGTCTCCCTAGGATGCCTGCAATTCCCAGATCAGCTGTGCCTTTCCACTTCCCAGCTCTGTCCCTGCTTTGGTAGAAAGGGGAGAAGAGCAGGAGCACGGTGGCTGGCTGGTCTGTGGAGTCTAAAGGAGCTGGGGAGCCCTGGGCAGCCCCGCTGGAAAGGCGACTTACTGCGGATCTCAGTGGTGGCGTACTTTGGGATCATGGAGTCGGTGGTGAGCTCGGGGTGCAGGATGCAGCCGTGCGTGTAGGCGTCCATGGGCAGCGAGTCCAGCAGCTCCCGGTACTGCAGCACCCGCGAGTGTAGCAGGCTGCCCGGCTCGGGGATCAGCTGCGGCACGTTCTCTGCAGGGCAAAGGCAGAGGTGTTAGCAGCGCCTGGGAGGGCTCGAGCACTCGTTAGCGGCTCATTAGCCCGCTCTGGGCAGCAGCAATCCTGCTGAGATAGCAGGGCAGGCTGAGGCACAGCATTCACTCAAATCTGGCACACTCTGCCCTGTCCCTCCCTGCTGCCCACCCCGGCCAGGAGTGCAGCCTGCCCATGCCCCGAGATGGGCAAACCCGCAGGATCACAGGGCAGTGTACGGATCTCATTGCCCAGCCCCACAGCCCTCATGTTCCCTGGGGTCAGTGCAGCCAGCCCCGAGTCTCCACAGCCTCTGAATTGGTACACTGTAATTTCATATCTCTTAGAATGGGAGAAAATTCTTCCTGGTCTGCAGAAAAGAGCTAAAATATGGGGATCTGAGTTTAGGATCTCCTGAGTTACATATTCTTTACTCCAGTGGCAGTGAGGTACCTCATTCTCTTGGGCTTCCTTGAAAATACCAAAAATGGGCAATGAGAGTAGATAACCAAAGCAGCCCAGTGTGTCTTCCCTCCATACTCAGCCAGTGTCTCAGCTGCAGGAACATCCCTTGCCCTGTCTGGCTCTACTCCTCCCTGCCTTGTTGGGTTTTATTCACTTTCCATGGATGGTGGTTTCCATCATGCCTTTTGTTACGCTTTCAGCTCAAAATACATGGCAGTGACACCAGAAGAAGTCTCCCCCAAGTTTTTTAACTCTCCAAGTTTTTTAAGGTAACATAAATGTTTATAGTGTCTGCAGAAAGCAATTCACAGGTAGTGAGTAAATCCACCACCAGGACTGACTCTGTTGCCCACACCCTGTCTGCAGCACTGGGCTCTCTACGTGCTCGTGTCTCTCACCAGAGTTGGCAGAAGGACTTTGGCAAATGTGACCAGTGCAGCCCCTTGTTTCAGCCTGAAGTGACAGCTGTGCTCTGCCCAGCCCTGCTGCTGGTGGCAGGAGCTGGGCTGCAGGCGTGGCAATGCCCTCCTGGCAGGGATCTTGCCTTGGCATTATCGTGCCTGCTGGTGCCCATGGCTGGATGAGAACCAGTGCCAAATTTTGGTACCTCCTCTACTGGAAATCTCCTCATGGCTCCTCCTTCCAGACCGTCCCTGCTCCACAGAGATGTTTCCACTGATAAGCATCAGTGTCACTGAGCAAAGGGAGGTTGTGGTGGCTCCTTCCTGCCATGGGCTGCTCACTCACTGCCTGCGCTGCCTGGGCTCCAGCTCTCCAGGTGGGGATTTTCCACCCAAGAAAAGTGACCAGATGAATGAAACAATCACTGACCTATAGCTTGTGTGCTCCTTCCACAGGGCTCCTGGCCAGCACCTGATGGGCTGGGGCTGAGGCTGGGAACAGCACATCCAGAGGGACTGCCCCATCCCGCAGGAAGATGGAGCAACCACAATGAAATAGTGGCATGCTGGCCACCAGCCCACAACCTTCAGCATGTTCCAGGGAGGTTTTTCATTGGGATGGCTTGACTTGCTTTTACATGCCACAGCAACCTGCACATAGGGACTGCTGATGCACTCCATGGCTTTGCAAGGGGGTGCAGACCTTGGAGGACACTATTGCCTGAAAGAAATATTGCCCTGGTCAATTCATCAGTGGTTTCTGGGCACTGCTGTGCAGTGTCCTAGTGAGAAGCGCCCTCAAATGTGGCTTATTGGCACTATTCACTGCTATTTTTGGGGGAAGGATGACACACCACCCTTTACTGATAGCTGGCCTCCAGTGTGTGTAAGCAGCTGATAAAGGCCATGCTTTTAGTCCAGGGGAAAACGTAGCTCAATAAAAATACCTTGTAAAAGCCCTTTTCAAACTCTACACATTTCTGCAAGGTGGCTGATTCCCCCCCCCGCCCCCATTTCAGCACTGTCACATCCTGGTAATGCAGCTGCATTGGTGGGTGATAGGGTGGAGCAGAGCATGGAGCAGGGAGTGTGCTCTGGGCCCTCCTTCTGGAGCTTCCCCTCTCCATTTCTCAGCAAAAAAGGATTCTGGAGCTTCCCCTCTCCATTTCTCAGCACCTGACTGGAAAATCTCACCGACAGGAATTTCCCAGTGCTGGGACAGCTCTGTGTCCCCCTCCTGCTGGGGACAGCCTGTTGTCACATATGTCAGATCACCTGCCCTTCGCAGAGCCCAGCTGAAGTGGTGCAGGGACTGACGCTCCCTGATGTCCCTTGGTGCTGGGGCTGCTGCCAGGCAGGAAAGCAGCTGCCATTCCCTAGGACCTGCTGCTGGCATGGGATTCTCCTGATGGACCCACCCCTGCTGCCCCACTGGTGAGTGAGCTGCATGCCTCCACAGAGCAGCAGCACACTGGCGGGGCTGGGAGAGGACAGCAGCTGAACTGGCAAGGCGCCCTTGCTTCAGGAGCTATTTTGAGATGTTTTTGATGTCTCTGTTGCAAGGGGATGGATGCTGGGGCGAACATGGTGATGACAAAGCCCAAGATCCCTGCTCAGCCTTGAAGCCTGCCCCGGTGGGTGTCCCAGCCCAGCAGCCCCCCGGACTGGGGGAATGAGGGTGAGGGGGTGTGAGACGCCAGGGAGCAAAGCTGACTTTGAGCTCTGTCTCAGCATCCCGGTGTGCCAAGCTCAGCAGGCCACTGCCTGCAGCCCTGCTCCAAGATGAATATGAGCTTCCCTCTCCTGGCTGTCCCTTCCTCTGGGTTTGTGTCACATCATCTTCCCATGGTCCTCAGCACCACTGGCTGTTTTTGACTTTAAGGAGGCTGTTTTCTCTAAGGCACAGCAGCAGCAGGGACAGCAGGGTCCCCTGCCCACGGTCCAGGAAAACTTGAGGAAGCAGGGAGAGGGGCAGCAGCACATGGCTTAAACCCACCTTCTCCTTTACTCCCCTTTACACAATTACCCAGGGCCAAAGCACAAATGTGTCTGTAGTATTTGTTAATTCATGTTCCCAAAATATAGTGATTAATTCATATTTTCCTAATAGGGTGGTATTGGTGGAGGGTAAAATATGTTCTCTGTGATAAGTTTGTTCATAAATCTTTAAAGGCACTACTAGCTCAGGCAGGCACTGAACTGGTAGCTTTACAAGAAACCCTTTATACATAATCTCGGTGTATGCTGGTTTATGTTTATAGATTATATTTTTTATATAAGTATTGGTGTGGATAAAAGTATAACATACAACTCTTAAGAATGTCAGAGAAAACTTTCTCAGCACAGAAAGCTCCCCAAGTCTGGGAAGGAGACAAAGGAATTACAATACCAATAGAGCGGGCAAGGACTCCGAAACGAGGTGTGATCAATATCTGGTAAGGACTGATGGTCCAGAAAAATGGGACCTGGCCAAGCCATGTTCGGGAAACACCCACAACACCCAGGAAGTCCATTCAGGCTGGCTGCTAGAAACTGAGATTACATCAACAGAGCTACTGTGGAACAAAAACCCCTATAGAAATTCTGGACTGGGCCATGGCAGTAAGCCCCGAAAATTTTCAAGCTCCAGGCTTGTCCAGGAAGTTAAGGGTATAAAACTAACCAGCCTAGATGGAGACGGGTGTGAGGTCTGGGGGGTTATAGTGTCACCTGACACTATACAGAGACCTGCACCTGGTATTGTCAATTTCGCGCCCGTGATATTTCACTGGCAATCTGGCAATAAATTCTATTTTACTTTGAACTGGCTCTCACTATTTTTTACATGCCTAAAGTCAGAAGTGTTCCCATGGGCTGTGCCCCAGTGGGGACTCTGGTGAAATGCCACCATGCATCATGGGGACTGAGAGAAATCATCTGGTTTGGAAGAGTGACTTCCAGGACAGAAAAAGGGGGACTCAGTTACCACACCCGTCAGTGCCCTCCAGCAGGGAATTTCTGCTGGAAATTCTTCAATTTCATGGGAAAACATAAAAGACTGGGGTGGGCTGGTGGCTTGCTGATCTTCTGGGGTGAAGGTGAAACTTTAAAGGAAAAAGTGGATTCGTTTAGCAAAAAGAATCTGGACTAGACACAAATTTCCTCTGAGGCACAGCCCAGCCTTGTGTTACCTCCCGTGAAGTTCTTCTCCATGTAGTCGATGATCTGGTTGTAGTCGCTGATGATGTTGTCCCTGTGGATGATGACGGGCACCTCCTCGCCCAGGTTGAGCCGCATGAACCAGGGCTCCTTGTGCTCCATCAGGGGCATGCTGACATCCCGCTCCTCGCAGGGCAGCCCCTTCTCTGCGATCACCAACCGCACCTGCGGCAAGAAGCCGGGGAGAAAGGGCTCAGCCCCACGCACCAAGCTGGCCTCCAGTCCCCCCTACCCCTTTACACACCCAGACCCTTTCCTAAAACTCAAACACAGTGAGATGCCAGCATCACGTGCTTGCCCTGCCAGAAGCCAAGCAGCTGTTGCCATGGGACAGCTGCAAAATCCAGGCAGCCACGAAAGAATTGGTTTTCCTGGCAAAGAGGGGATACCCAAACCCATCCTGTCCTCTCAGAATCATGGGCCATCCTCTCTGGTCCTGGTGGCCTGTGTGACAGGCAGAGGAGCTGGAGGGCTGAGAGCCAATCCCTCAGCAGTGGGTGGAGGGAAGCAGGAGCTCCCTGGCTGAGAGAGAACGAGTGATGTTACTGTGGATCCCAGCACAGGACAGCCCATAGCTGAGGAAGAAAAGGAGGAGGAAGCAGAGGCTGCAGCAATGTTATGCCTTGCACGTGCACCCAATGAGTTCTGCTGTCTGGCTGAAGGAGACCTGGACGCTGACTCAGGTATGTCCCACTCTCAGGAGTGGACTCTGGCTTCACCAGCACGTTTTGAGCAGGTGAAGGTTCTGTTCCTTGGGAAGTTCCAGGCAGCCCCTATGACCCTGCACAGCATTCCTCCTCCTCCATGCTGACATTAGCTTGAGAGCATCACCCAGCACCTTCACACCTCTTGTGTCAAACCTGCTGCCTCCCCCTTGCCCTGCCACTGCCCTCCTCCAGCACTGCGGGGGTGGCACGCACACATTTCAGGGGTGGGAAAGGTGAGTCCAGCCTTGCAGAGGGGCAAGAGGAGCCAGGAGTGAGGCTGGATGTGCGACACCATCACCATTCCCATCCCAATGGCCAGCCCTCAGGGCTAATCCTGCTGCTCTGCTCTGTGTGTGAGAGGTGCTGAATATGCACTCAGGGATGGCATTTTGGGCTTCTGGGTTATAAAACCTGACTATTATGAACTAAGTATGTCCAACATGAAAAAAAAAACAAAAACACGGGGGATGTGAGAAAGCCATGATTTACAGAACCACTGAATGAGGGAAAAGTACTTGTTTTCATCCAACCAGCAGCAGCTAAAAATACAATTTAACATATATAAGCATTTCTGTGAGTACTTCAGAGTTCCCCGGGAATTAGTCATTAATTATTCACAGGACTGGCAAGTTAATTTTTTTTCTTTTAAAGTCAAACAAGAGAAAGCCTGGGTTCCTCAACTGCAACTTGTTCCTGGCCTTTTCCTCCCAGATGATAAATAAGCCTCAGCCAGGACCACCTGGGGTATCCAGCCCCAAGCTCTCTGTGCTTCCCTGTTCTGCTGTCAGGAGCTGAAGGCCTGGCAGGAGGCAGCCCAGGGTATCTGTGCTTGAGGACAAGGGGAGCCCCTGCCAGCATCCAAAGGGGCATCCCAGACAGGGGTGACAGAACATTCCTAGGGAATTCCGCAGGGAGCCGGGTGAGAGCATCCCCCTCCAGTGTGGATCCCGAGCCCGTCAGTCCCGTGCTGCCGACGGTGGCAGGCCGACCATGTGCAGCCACCCTACTGCATTGGGCATCCTCCCTCCTTTGTGTCTGCCGACAGGAACGGGCACCTCTGCCCCGGCCTTCCCGCTGGGCTGTGGAGCTCGGGGAGGCCCTGGCACCGGGGAACTTGGTGTTCCACCACCCACCCCTCCGAACAGCCCGGTCTCCATATGGGATTGATGGCTTAGGAATGGTGGAGGGTTTGGGGCCGGGGGAGAAGGTTGGGTTTGCTACACAGCTGCTGTGCTGCAAAATGAGCATTTACTATTGTCTGGAAAACGGGATTTCCTGCCGGGGCACCCCGGGAATAGAATTTCCAGGGCACTGCTGCAGTGTGAGGGGTGAATCATCGCTGCGTGCTGGGGTCCGGCATGCTCTCCTGGGCACCAGCCTGGCTCGGGGCTGCCTCTCCTCTCGCAGCAGCAGGGTGGTCCCGGGGCCCGGCTCTGCCTTTGTCTGCGCTCCCGGCCACGCCAGTGTGGGGCTGGCAGCGAGTACAAAATCCCCGGCGGCTCCCGGTGCAAGCCGTGATCCCAAAGCAAAGGCAAGATTTGGCTGAGCCCCCCCATCCTCATCCCCATGCCCATCCCCATCCCCTCCCCAGGCAGATGCTGTTAAAAGGCACAAAGATCTATCTGCTCGCTGCTGCTCCGGCCAGCCACGGGGCCGAGCCCCTCGCTGTCCTCCGAGTTCATCCATCCTCCCGAGGCAAAGGGATGCCCTGGGAGCTGGAGGTGATTCTCGCCCGGCAGGGAGTCCGGCCGAGCGATTGCTTCCTTTACCTTTTGTGAGCTGAAAGACTGGGTCCAGTGGTACAGAACCAATCTGTCCTGGGATTTGAGAGCGGGGTCTGTCGGGTCGTGATTTTCCTCGCCCTCCGTGGATTTCCCCGCGTTGTTCTCCAGCGCCGAGATGGGCCACCAGCTGCAGTTGGTGGGAGTAACATTATTGGGAGTCGCCATGACAGCGAGCGAGCGAGCGGGAGAGGCTCGGGGAGCTAGCGGCGCTAGCCCAGCATCACATGGGCTCCTGCCAGCCCATCACTCCCGGGGCAGCTGCAGCTCCCGGGCCGGGGTGGGCAGCGCAGGGTCACAGCACAGGCTGCTGCCGGCGGCGCCGGGGCTGTGGGTGGGCTCGCAGCCTGTCCCCGCTCGTGGCGGGGCTCCCACGGAAACGTGCAGGCATCGCTGCAACAGAGGAGTCAGCAGCGGAGGCTCCTGCCTGCCTCCTGCCTGCCAGCTCGGCAATCCGGGGCAGCTCCAAACCCTGCGGTTCCTTAAGAACATTTTTCAGCAGAGATTAAGATTTTTTTTTTTTTTGGCTGCTTTAATATGGCGGATGTGTATTAAATAGCCACAGTGATGGACACTGCCCTTAAAATGCCTGGAAGGTGTCGTGCCTGCCTTGCAACCTTCACAAAAAGAAGGAGCAGTTGCTCTTTAAGGCTATTCAAGTATTTTTGGAGAGCACAAATTAATTTCTGTCTATTGGGTGTTATGTAGCCCGTACAGGGGCAGAGCCCAGGAGCCTCTGGTGCGTACCAGATTCCGGGGTGCCTGCCCAAACTGGACAAAGTAGGCACAGTTGGGGGGCACTTACAGAATTAGCAAGGTGTATCACAATTCCAAATGGGACAGTAGACTCGGAGAGCACTAAGGCTTCTGCTGCTGCTGCTCTCCGAGCCCTGTGAGCATCACCCAGAAGTCTGCAGGCACAGGTGTGTAGGCCAGCTGAATACAGTGACCTGGACATCTGGACTTGTGCTTTATGGCACTTGGCTTGGTCATGCCCCATCTCCAGCAATCTGGGAGCCTGGAGATAATTTTCCACCCTTGGAACTATTGCCAGGGGACAAAGCCAGTCCAGTTAGGGGTGTTGTACGGGCAGGTTCTGGTGAGGATGAGGGCGAGGGCTGTGCAGGCAGAGGGAGCCAGCCAGTATCTGAGGGCTGTGTGAGGGCTCTCAGTGTGAACCACTGGGGCTGGTGAGGATAGAAACAGGAAGGTTTGGAAGAGCTGGTTCGAGTGGGGAAACTGAGGCATGCTTCACCCAGGAGTACTGGGAGGGAGCAGGGCCAAACTGGTCCCCAGCTGCATCAATATAGTGCAAGGAGCTGATTTTTAGGAACTGGGAGATAAAAATGAATTATTTGGTTGTTGTGATGTTCCACTCTTCAGCGTGTACAGGAAGGTGATCAGAGGGGGGAGGCTGGGAACTGCTGTGCTCTGCCATGGCTCCTCCCTGTTCTCTCCCCTCCTGTAGGCAACAGCCTCCAATAACAACTTCTCTCCCCAGCCCAGGTCTTCCCAAGTCCCTGAAGTGGCCGCAGGGTCACCTCAGGGACAGGTTCCTGCTTGGATGTCGCTGTTGGACACAAATGAGGGGACTGAGTCTTGTTCAGAAGGCTGATGCTCTAAGAAGGGGCTGGTTTATTGTCCAGACCTGTTTTATATCTTTTTACAATGTGCCCACCTAAGAGGTGGGATCCCTTGACCCATTGGTCCCATCAAAGACAAACAAGCAAAGTCCCTCCTTCAGAGAGGAATGTGAAAAACAAGATAGTTTAGAAAATATGACCTTGTGTACCAGTTTTCCGTCCCTGGGAAAGGACCCCAAAAAACCCAAACATTACAAACAGTGACTACACTTGGCCTCTGCTTTGGGGCTGCAAAAACGAGGGAAAACTGAGCATTGAAGAGCTGGCACCCTCATGTAGCACCACCCTGCCCTCTGCTCCACAGCTTCCCCTCATTGCAAGCGTCTTTGGGGGCTCCTTGCACTGAAAGGGGGCACGGTGGGTGTAGAAAAGGCAGGGAGCAGGGTGACCAGGCAGCAGCTGTTCCCCCTGGATCGCTGTCCAGAAGGCCCCATCTAGTGGTACACTCTGTGATGAATTAATGCCGAGCCGTGGGGAGTAAAACATGACAGGTTGCTGCATCCCTCTGCATCCTGCAGGTACACGGTGCCTCTGTAGGGACCTATTTATTTAGCTGGGTCTTGGC
Organism: Rhadina sibilatrix; assembly: GCA_013400275.1. Taxonomy (NCBI): domain Eukaryota; kingdom Metazoa; phylum Chordata; class Aves; order Passeriformes; family Phylloscopidae; genus Rhadina; species Rhadina sibilatrix. Next base: position 867,646 of record VWYO01013531.1, on the reverse strand, counting down.
TCTCTAAACTGAGCCAGGCATGAAGGGCAACAGGGGTGCCAGCCCCCCTTAGGGGCGCCCTGACCTTGTGTGACCTTGAGATCATCCCCAGCTCTTCAACACAGCCTCCCTGTCTGCCAATGGGGTCGGCATGGGGCTGCCCCATGGGATGCTGTGCACTGGCAGAGCCCTGGCAGGAGGTGCCATCGGAGCAGAGCTGTGGCTGCTGGCAGTTTGGAAATACTGAATCCAGGGAAGGGTCTCATGGGAGAGCTGCTGCAAAGGTTACAGAGATGAGAGAACAGGAGGGTGGAGTCGGTCACGGGACTTTGCAGGCACAGAAGAACCCTCGCTGTTTTAGAATGAGAGGCTGGAAAGCAGGCTCTAGAAACGGCTCCATTGATTTTTTTTCCCCCCAGTGGCCTGATTCAGTGTCTGCCAATGTAAAGCTCAGCTTGGATTCGATTTGGCTTCTGTAAGGCAAGAAGATATGTCATTGATCCAGGGTGCCCTTCTGCATCCTGCTTCAGTTTAACCAGTCCTGAAACGAATGACAAGGATTTGCAAAGTGCTCGGAGTGGGGAAGCTGCTGGCAAACACCCAGGCTGGGTCTGCTGAGATAGGGAGAGTTGGGATCTGATTAGAGGAAAACCCTGGGGGCACTGCAAGTCCACTGGAGCTTTCTCAGAACATTTCAGTCGTATTCTGTAGATTGACTGGGAACAGATCCTAGAGCATCCACACACAGAAAAAATCCCCCAGGCCTGTTGGGGCAGGTACAGCAGCAGCTGGAAGCAATAGGGCTGCACACAGTACTGTTGGTACCAGGGCATCTCTACTCATCAATCAAGCTAAAGGTGCTGTGCAGGCGTTCCCAGAGAAGATGCAGTTTTCCAATAAATCCTGAGGTTTCAGGCAGGCAGCAAAAAGAAGTCACTGCATTATCAGAGTGATAAGGATGAGCTGAACTGAGGTGGTTTTGATGGAAACAATAAGTTTGGGTCTCTCTTAGAGCCCATCATTCGCCCCCAGGGGCTGGTCTGTGCTGTGCAAACGTCAGCAGCAGTGTTCCAGTAGATTTACTGCAAAGCTCATAATTGCAGTCCAGAACCAAAATATCTGCCCTTGCTCTGCCACAGGCAGCACTAGATGTGCTTAAACACTAACAAAACCAGGGGTTCAGGAAGAAAACAAAATGACTGAGCTATTGTCTTTTCCCCCCTTTTCCTTCCTCCTTCACTAGCAGTTTCCATTCCTCCACAGGACACTACGAAGTGTCCCCTCAGAACCTGCTCTCAGGCTTTTCTCTCCCACCAGGTGTTCTGGCAACCTGAATTCACTTCTCAGCCCTCAGTCTCAGGGTATACCTTGGACTAGTTTAACCTCCGTGATTTCCCCAACTCCTCCTCTCTCCCTGGACACAGCAGGTCTGTGGCACATTGTCCTGCTCCACAACTGAAAACGTGCCCTTCCAACACCGTCAGTCCATACTGGGTTTATGTAACACCAGTCCAGACACTTCCCAGGGCTCTGCACACTTTGTTAAAGAGCAGCACAGCAGAAACTGCCCCAAGGTGACCTTGACCAGGCTGCCACTCCACATTTCTACAGAAGAGCCTTGCTGTGCCCCATTGTAAGGCTGCAGAAGCAGAGAGGAGTGGGGACAACCAATACCAGGCTTAAATAACCTTATTTGTGCACGTGGAAGAGCTGTGCCTCAGCTTCACACAGACATGGACTCTGGATGAATGCTTACCAAGAGGCAGGGAAACGGTTAAAAGGGAAAAACCCTCTATCTAGCAACAAGTCCCATGGTTTTAAAGAGGGCACAGAACCAAAACATAAATAAAAAGAGGAGCAGATACCCTCTGCTGAAACAGAAACACTCTTCAAAAAATAGCAGCAGCAAAGATAACCAGTACTAAATATTTATGTTTAAAAAGTACATGTGATACCAGATTTTCTGTAAGGAGAAAGAAGGGAAAGTAGAGAAATCCCAGAGTGTGTGTGGGTATTGCAGGATAGCACTGGAAGAGGGAGGTGACACAAGAAAATGTAGAAATCAGTTATATTTAATTTAAGAACAAATACTGCATGCTAAATATCTGCAGGAAACTTAAGTGCGAAATTAGTTTTAGTTGTGTTCTTGTTTTTTGATTTATGTGCATTTTAAATCTTAGCTTCCTGGACTTGTAAATTTTAGGGATGGTGAGAATAAAATCGACAGTGATTATCATGTAGAATGTCTGAGCCTTCTCCAGAACAGAATACAAGGCCAACTGTCCACATCTGCTTTTCATCTATTTTTACACAATTGCTTGTGACTCCTTGGCTTGCTGACCACTCATTTTCCAGCATGTAAGTAAAAATTACAGTGCTTTACTCAGACATGGTTGTTGAGCATGTACAGCTGCCACTGAAACCAGAGTTGTGTTAGGGTTTTTTTTTAAATAGAAAGGTCTTGAGGGAAGATTAATATAAGTCAAATTATTCAGACTTTAAGTTGCTGGGTTTTGACAAACATTTATTAATGCAAGTCTCGGCAACAGAATTTTTTATTGCAGTATTTTCAACCAGCAGGAATGTCATAGCTCTACAGCACAAAGCCAGGATGATACACACCTTGTTCACCCCCTTTCCACACCACTTGGTGTATCACATGTGCTCAGAAACATCCTGTATAGATGGTTCCACCCTCTCCAATTCTGAGACTGCACAGCCCAAAAAAACCTGGTAGCCTGCTTCACGCCCCACTAAATTATTCCATCTGTAAAGCACAAATAACAAAATATATTTTTTCTTCTAAGAGCTTCACTTATCTGCAGAAAAACAGAACTGCTTAAGAGTAAGCGAGTTAGGTTAAGGAAGGGTCCAAGTACATACCTGCATGTTCTGGACCTCCCAAAAAATTTGTAAGAAGCATTCACAACTTGATCCAACTAAAAAAGGAGCCAGCTAGTGTTCAAGGAAAGGAGATTAATCCTATCCAAAATGCTGAATGCCTTCTCATCCTTCTCTCTAAAGCAGGATAAGGAGGATGGAGCTGTAGCTGTGAAACTTTTCTCTAAGTACTCAGATACATTAAGAATGAACATTCCAAACACTTCAAAATATTAGAAAAAAAACTATATGTTTTTTGGTTTTGTTTGGTGTTTTCCCAAAACATAGTGAAAACAGCATACAGAGCTTCAATATCCACAGCACAAACCAAAAACCAAACAGAGCTCATTTGATCTAGTGTGCTTTTGTTAAGGTATTCAGAGACTTCAGTGCATTCTTTTCAGAACTAAGCTCAGAAACTATATTTAATTTTTCATTTTATTAGAAAACTAAACTGTATGAGGCAAAGAAACATTTAATCAAACACACAACAGTGAAAACAGGGCACTGACAAGGCAATTAGCCCAACCATTGTAACAAACTCTGCTTCAGGATTTCCTGTTGCTTACAGTCAAGTGTACATCATCTCTGCCATGTGAGACATTTTCTTGGGAATATATAAGTAGTATTCCATGTATCCCGAAAGATCTTCAATAGTCACGTCATCCACAAAGGCTCGAGCTTGCTCAGAACAAGACCTGGGAGAGCTTGCTGAGGCTGTCCCAGAGGGAGATCTGTTCTGGAGGGAGTGGGCATGCACTCCCAGGACTGCCTTCTCGCACTCGGACAGGACGCTCCGCAGGCCGGAGAAGGAGTACACCTCCATGGTGCGCCACTGCTGGCACTGGCACTTCTTGTCCGTACAAGGGCACTGCCTGCTGTTGCTAAGCATGGATAAGGACTGGAAATCCGAGGTCTGCTTAGAACACAAGCTGTTCTCAAAGGATGAGGAGAGAGCAGGGCAATGCTCCCCCCGCTTCTGCAAAGGCTCTTCGGCGGTGAAAGCTTCCAACGGTTCAGTTCTGTCGTTACTGGCCTCAAGGTGAGAATCCTGCCCGTCCTTCGTACCATGTTCTGCTGGGACAAAAACATCTGAGCTGATGACACCCTTCGAAGTGTCTGCCTGGGGTTTGTGTTTCAGCTGGCTGTTGGCTTTCATGTTGCAATAGGTGAACTTGGGAGGGTGCAGGACTGGAGACTTGGAGCGCCGGCGCCGCGGGACCCTTGCCGATCCTCGGGAAGGCTTTCTCACACACCTGCAGGGTTCAACAGGTGAGCAAATGGGTAACTCCAGAATCTACACTACAGCTCAGTAAGCTCTAAAATGTGATTAAAAACATTTTACAAGATTATTTTTCTGCTTGGAAATACCAGATGATCAGTCACTTACAATCTCTGACACAAAACGTGGAGGGCTCTGAAGAAATTCGTGTTCCCCCAAAGGAAAGATACATACAAGGAACTCTTACTCAAGGTGCTTCCCCACAAGTCTTCTTATTCAAGATGCTTCCCCCTAAATCTTCTGCATTAAGCAGTTGATACTCTGTCATCCCAAACTGAATTGTAGTGCAGAACCTGGATAAGCTGGAGCTGCTGGCAGAGTCACACTGAATATCCAGGTACTTCAAAAGCAACAAAAGAACCCAAGAGTAAGGTGAGAGGGGGTTGCAAAGGTTTAAGACTTGCAGAAAAGTACTACTGATGAAATCAACAGAAAAGAAAGTTTTGGGAACCCTCTCTAAGAGAAGATGCAATACTGTTTTTAAAGACTTTGATGAAATCCCCTTAAGAAAAACGCATCATGTATGGAAACATTTTGTGATACAAAGGAAAGGTATCTTGAAGCAACTAATTAACAACTCGCACTGAAAGCAGCCTGCAACTGTTCAATGTGTCATGTTTTACCCATGCCATGCTTCCTTGGAGCTGACAGCCTGCTGCTTGGCTCCATCCATGGCTGCTCTTGTCGTCGTTCTGAGAATTGTCCCATCACCCACGGACAGAGCTGCAATACATCTGGGTAAAAAGGGAAATGCCACATCACAGAAATGCCTGAACATATGGCTCCAGAGGCCCACATTCAGCCTATGTGCTTTGGATGCCCAGCTAAGCCCATCAAATTTGCTGCAGACTCCCTCTGTAGTCAGTGGGCAGAAACAGGGCCTTGCACAGATTCATCCGACCCCTCTTACTATACTGGCCTCGTCAAATGGCTAAAGATAGGTGAGATGAAATGAAAGGCAGCCAAAATGCCCAGAGACTGATATCATGTCCTATTTATACTAAAACAAGGCATTAAAGGAATGTAAACTCAGGTTCCAAACGTTCTTGTCAGACAACAGCCATCAAAGACAGCCTCCTACTCCTCTGAAATGCAAAGTCAGGTACCTGGAGCAGCAGGCTGAGGGGGAGTCAGTGGAAAAGTGGATGAGGTACAACAGGCAAGGACAGATTACTGATTTATTTAGTTCTCATTAAATTTTTGAGATAAGTATGGAATGAAAAAAGCATCTGACTCTGGAGGTCTAGATGACAAACACAAATGCCTCAGCACATGAATCTGTATTTATAGTTATGATGGCTGCAGGTGTGATTTGGAATGTAGAAAATTCTAAGAAATGAGGCTGAAATTCTAGCAAAGAGCCCAAATACTCTGCCCAAAGTTGATCTTAATGGATTAGTCACGAGATTTGAGCTGTTCACAACACATGCCTGCAAAACAAGATCTTTTTATGCCTAAGATGTCATCAGGAATCAACCAGAAGCCCACACAGTCTGCCAGTGGTACTACATCAGAAGTGTTATGATTAATAACCATAGTTCCTTGATAGAGAACAGCTATTTTTTTCTACATTGCTCAGAAGACCTCCTGAAGTAGAGGGAGTGAATAACAAAGCAAAATAAATTTCCACATGCAGAGAACTCCTGAATTCAGAGTGCTGATAGCTGTGGGGATGAATTCACAAGGTAGCACTGTCAACACAAAACTTCCTCTTGTGTTTGCAAATTCCCAAAAAGCTTCAAGTGAGCTGTCTCAGAGTGTCAGACTGCATAATTTTATCAGCTCCGACACTACATATTATCAGCACACCCAGTATCTTACCGAGTGAGTTTTTAGTGTAAGAATGTCTGCAGACATTTTACTCCACAAAATCCCCTGAAATCAGAAACACTCAGAACTCATCTTTAACCTGACACTTCCCAGCCAACCTGGGCTCCCCAGTGAGGTGTTGGTGCTGTTGTCCAGATGCATTCCAAGCAAAATTTTGTGCACTAAGTAAAGGCTAATAATGTGGCTGCAGACAGCAGTGTTTACAGGAACAAACAAATTCTGTATCACACCAGGTGACTACAGCTACAACAGTTAAAAAGTGGGTTCACTGCTTTAGGTGAGTCTTTTCATGTTTCCATGCAGTCACTGTGTGATTGCAGTTGGATATTAGTCAAAATTACTCTGTCATAAAGTACCACTTCACATATTAGACAGTTATAATGACTGTATTTCATCTGAAGTGATGCAGTTCAGAGAGAGCAAAGAATCTTTCACCAAATGACTTCTTTTTGAAATGTAAAATAATAGAAAACAAACACAAGTATGTAATTAAAACCTGACAAATTACATTGCCTCTTTTGTTGCTCACTTACCCTGCTGCATCCACTCTCAGCTTTTTGAATGCTGTTTGTAGACTCTCCTCCTCTTCATCTTTAGCTTCCAAGTCCATTGATGTGCTCTCAGTGGATAACCAACCGTGCCATATAGAATAAACTGAAACACAGAAATTGGGATTTGATGCTGAGCTCTGAACACAGATGGTCTGTACAAAACTGGCTGATACCGTGATGAGTGCTCGGTCTTCCATGGGCAATGTCACTGCCTTCAGACCCACCTTGGGCTTTTCACTGTGAACTCCAAAGTCTGAGTTTTTCAGAACATGCACAGCCTGTGTCAAAAACACCGAAGTGTCTTTTTATGAATGGGTGACCTCAGATCCTGGCAACCTGTGTAACTCTGAGCTGTGAGCATGGCCCCTGCAGCAAAGCTTCAGAAAGGGTTCAGGAGTCACAGGATGGTTTAGGTTGGCAGGGACCCCGGGAGGTCCTGCTCCCTTACTCAAGCAGAGCCACCTCAAGCTGTTTTCCCAGGACCATGTCCAGGTAGCCTCTGAATAATCCCAAGGAAGAAGACTCCAGAGACTCCCTGCACATCGTGTGCTCAGCTACCCTCAGAGAAATGCGTTTCCTTTTGCTCAGACAGCGTTTCAGTGTGTTCCCATGGCCTCTGGTCCTG
>VWYO01013531.1:823056-860475 GCA_013400275.1 Rhadina sibilatrix | reverse complement strand
GGCGGTTCCGGGGGTGGCGGGAGGTGCTGGGTCCGGCCCGCGGAGCGCGGTGAGTGTGGGGCCCGTCCCCGTCGCCGTGCTCATCCCGGTCCCCTGCGAGGGTCCACTCTTGCTCCCCCAGGGGGCCGGTGCGCGNAAGTCTGAGTTTTTCAGAACATGCACAGCCTGTGTCAAAAATACCCAAGTGTCTTTTTATGAATGGGTGACCTCAGATCCTGGCAACCTGTGTAACTCTGAGCTGTGAGCATGGCCCCTGCAGCAAAGCTTCAGAAAGGGTTCAGGAGTCACAGGATGGTTTAGGTTGGCAGGGACCCCGGGAGGTCCTGCTCCCTTACTCAAGCAGAGCCACCTCAAGCTGTTTTCCCAGGACCATGTCCAGGTAGCCTCTGAATAATCCCAAGGAAGAAGACTCCAGAGACTCCCTGCACATCGTGTGCTCAGCTACCCTCAGAGAAATGCGTTTCCTTTTGCTCAGACAGCGTTTCAGTGTGTTCCCATGGCCTCTGGTCCTGTCTCCAGGCACCAGTGAACAAAGCCCGACTCTCCTCTCTGTGCCCACCCCTCAGGCATTTCCCCCCTTGCTTAGATTCCCTCCCGAGCCTTTTCCCACCGCAGCAGAGCGGGGGCGGCCGGGCACTGCCCGGCGTGCCACGGGCGCGGGGCCGGGGCCAGCGCCGGCCCAGAGCCAGGCCCGCGCTGCCCGTGCCCGCNGGGACCTTCCCGCGCGGTTCCCGCCGCCGGTCCCCTCGTGAGGGCGGCGGGCGCTGGGGAAGCCTTGCCGGGGCGCGGGGCGGTGCTGAGTCACGGTCGAGCCCCGGAGCTGGGCCGCGGGATGGCGCCGGGGGCTGCTGGGTTCCCCGGGGTGCGGGCGGGAAGGGCTGGGGCGGGAACTCTTAGCGGTTAAAAAATACAGAATTTAAAAAAAAAAAAAAAAGCACAAAATCAAAATTAAAAATACAAAAGCGGTCTGCTGTCCGCGTGCTGCCCCCTGGGGCCGTGGCCCGGGTTGCCACTGTCCCTTTACGTGCCCATGGTCAGCCCGGCGCGGATGGAGGTGCCCGTGCTCGGGGAGCGGTGCGGGGTGACCGTCACTGAGCGCCGCTGGTCCGTAGTGTGCTGTTGCTGGGAGAGAGCCGAACATAAAATGGAATTGCAAAGGTGTGTGTTTTCCTGCGAGGTGAAAAAGTAAGTTTCAGGTGTGTTTTTTTACACGGTAAACTTCAGCTGGTTTTCACAGTAACTGATTTTTTTTTTTTTCTACATGTGTGCTAGTTGGCTCGTACATCTAAAATGCTTAAGCTTATACTTTGTTACCACTCAGTGAGGCTTTTATCTAAATAAATTCCGCACTGTTTTGAAGGTTTGTAGTGTTGGTGGTGAAGGGCAGGATGATAAAATATTTAGTCTAAAAACTGGTACTCTGTTTTGAGTGATATACCGTGATTTTAAAACTGTTTGCTTTCATCTTCCTGCTGAGGTTATGTAATACAGGAGTTTGCTGTTTAAAAAAAACAAGCTTATGTAGACTGTTTAATTTTTTTTTTCATTTTAAAGAATCATTTGAGGATGACTTGGGGGCCAAGGAATAAAATTGAAGTAGAGACTGTTTCACCAGAGCAGTAATATTTGGCTAAGATAAAATATGAAATAGTAACCTGCTTAGATGAGCATCATGTTGTCAGTGTTTAAGCTTCTTCCTCTCCTGTTTACTCCTTGTCTGACTCATTGGACACCATGTGCCTTGAAATTATTATGATACATTATCCTTCTGTGTGTGTCATAATAGCTGTGGGCAATCCAGGGCAGCCAGGTGAAATCACAGCACAGTGAGCAGTGGGGAGAGCTGCCACCTCCCAACTGCAATTGAGAGGGTGAGGGAACAGAGATTACCCTGTCCTTCTGCATGAGTAACTGAGCTGCAGATCTACAGACAAAAAGGTCTCAGTGAAGAGAGAGGTCTTTTCCTTGCTACAAAAAATGGTTTTTGCAGGGCTTTGCACTTCCCTTTGCTGAAGTTCATGAGGTTCCTGTTGAGGTCCCACTGGTGTTTCAGCCATTCATCCCAGTTTGGTGACATCAGCACATGTGGTGAGGGTACCCTGCCACATCATCCAGATCATTAATGGAGATGTTAAACAGGCCTGGACAGTCCTGACCCTTGGATACACTGCTACTGCCTAACCTCCAGCAAACCCAAAGAGCATCAAATTTAGAAAGATTTGTCATCTGTTGTTGCTAGATTAAATGATGGCCGGGGTAGATTAAAAAAAAAAATACATCAGCCAGTTTTTGTAATTTTTTTTTTTTTTTATTTAAAGCAAGGCTTTCTGATTGCCTTTTTTATTTGTTTGCATTTGTACATGTTCACAAGCTGGTACTAGTAGATTTTAACAGCTATTTGGAACCATAATACCATGTTCTGATAGGACTGTATAACTCTTGCTGGGCCCTAGACACAAGGTCAAAAAGTTTTGTTTGGCTTAAAATTTCTTCTTGTTTTAAGAAAAATCGCTTGGTTTGGTTTTTTTTTTTTAAAGTGTATGTGTAGCACTGATCCCCAAATTTAGAAAGAAGAGTTGTAGAAGGTTGAGTGTTTCTAATGGTATTGTTCCTTCTCACTTTTACCTCTTCTCCAGTTATTCTGGTAGCACTGTAAGACAAGTGGAAGAGTCTGGCTGGGCTGTAATATATGTGCAAGATGCTGTTGACACTAAATTTGACTTTGAATTGTTAGTTCACCTACAGTTGTACAAGAGACTGTTTGTTTCATTCTTGGGTATCATAAGCATGTTCTGAGTCAGCTTTCAAAAATGTCCTACTAGAATGACCTCAGCTTTGTGTGCTCATTGTGCTATTTTGAGTTTATTTTAATGTATTATGGTGCTGCTGGGCAACTAATGTTTTTAACAAGGATTTGGCCCTTATTTTCATGTGTCTTTTTTTCTGTTTCTAGCAGTACATGGTAATTCTATCACCCTCTGGCCATCCCAATGATGAAATCAGAAGCTAAGGATGGAGAAGAGGAAAGCCTGCAGACAGCATTCAAAAAGTTGAGAGTTGACACAGCTGGGTGAGTAACACCACAGGGAGGCACAGATTTAACATCATACAAATGGACTCAAAGGGAACACCCTTGCTGTGAAGTTTGAGGGAGTGAGGTAATTGCAAAAGGTTAGGCACACAAAGCTTTCATTGTAGTTAAACAGACTAAAATAAATTCACTACCTGCAGACTGTACTTCTTAAGGAATTGTAAATTGTTTGATTGCTGTCAGCTTGAAACAAGTTTGAAAGGAACCTCACAACCATGATCAGCTGACAATATACATGAAATTAATTTTGGCATGCATCTGGCTGCCAGAGGTTGCCAGTGCTATAGTCCACAGGACTAGAACTCTACTGTTGAAGTTAGCATATTGCCATGGTTCTGAAGGCCTGTCATGAGAATAAAATCACATCTTTTCCCAGGAGAGAAATTTTCTTTCCATGTCAGAGTGTTAGATTCAGTGCATGATTCCCACACGAACTATTTTCATTGCTGTTCACAAAATTTCTATTTCTAACCAAAATCACTAAATGGGAAAGAATGCTTTTTTGTATTCTCTTGGTTTGTGGAGATCTGACACATGGCACTTACCTTCACTGTCCCAGGTGGCAGAACACAAGCACCACATGCCTTCTGTTGGTAATGATAATTTTTAGCTGAACTTAAATAAAGGAAGTCTTCCATATAATGTTTTTTTCTTCTGACAAATGTGCACCATTGCATATTACCTGTAGAACCCGGGGTCCCATAAGCTGTTGTCAGTGATGTGATTACATTATCACTGAAATAAAAGGGTAGGTAAGGCAGCATCAAGGTGGTAACTAGAATTACCAGAGAGCTGAGATTGTGAGTAGAGGGGCTTCTGAAGTTATCTTTTGTTTAGGTAATTAAACTTATTAGTAATGAATTACCTCTCATATTTTCAGTATCTGTAGTACCATCCTACAGCTGGGCATGTTTGATTACTTTGGAGTTTCTACTGGTGGCTTTTGATCTTATATCCTGTATTCATTGTCCTTTAAAAGGAAATTAGTTTGATTAATAGTTTGGATTCTCTTAACCCCATCGTAGATCAGTGTGGGGAGACTTATTTTCACTTTTCAGGGAATTCATCCTGTTTACAAACTAAGTCAGCATAGGCTTTGGAAAATTTTCTTGGGACTTCCTGTATAACATGTGAAGTCACAGCTTCAAAGAATTGTTCTCAGGTTTGCGAGTCCTTCAAAATGGGAGTGTGGAATGAATTTATAGCACTAGAAAATTTAGTGAATCTACTAAGACCCTGCCTTGAATAGAAGCCGAAGGTCTGACACAACTCTGTGGCTCAAATGATTCAACTTGCAGCAGCATGAAGAGTTTTAGCTTATGTTGACAGGCTATCTTAGACAGAGGCTTAAGTGTTCTTCAGCTAAACAAAGTCTATTTATGTCCAAAGAACATTTATTTTTAGGAAAGAATGGCTTATTTGTCTCTGGAAAAAGAGAAGTGTTTCTTCAGGGATGGTGTTTCTGCCCTCCCCTCTCCTGGGAAGCTGAAATTTGGCCATTGTGTGTATTTGTCACTGACATGTGGGGTTGGCTCTGCAGTGGAACTGTGAACAGCATCTCTTGGTCAAAGGGTTTGTTGTACAAACCTTGGAGATAGGAGCGTGTCAACACTCATCCCTCTGATTTGGGGCTTTGTGGGAAGGTCTTTTAAGATGTATTCTAAATGATTTGGAGCAATATTTTCTGGGGAAGGAGATGTACAAGGGTTTATTTTTGTAATCGTAACGCTAACCAGTGTAGGCTGTTAACTCTTCATTCTGTCTCTCACAGATGTACCACTGCTCTCTCTGTGGGTGATGGGACAAGTCCCAGAGCAATAGTTAGAACAGTGGCAGATGAAACCAAGCCTAAGAATGTGTGTGCTTCTAAGGAAACCTGGCATGGGTAAGAGAAGCTTGGGATTATCAGAGTATTTCAAATTATACTGCACTGAAAAGGAATGTTAAGTAGGCAGTTCCTAGTTGGTTCCCCTCTAAACAAGGGATCTGAATTGTCTTTACCAAAGAACTTTTTAAAATATGCCACCTTTTTCTCTTCATATATGACTGCCATTCTTTACCATTATGTGAAGTGAAAGGAAATGCTGGTCACCTTTAGGTGGCTAAGTGTTACAAATATTTCTCAGTGCAGATGTGAGCTGCTGGTTTTGAATCAGACAGTAATGAATGCATCTCTTTCAATCGTTTGACACTGCAGAAGCTGTAATTGTGCCTTGGGAACTAGATTAAAATAAATAATTGGTTTCTGGAATATCTGCAGAACTTCATGCTCAGCTGAAACAAAACCATCCTTTGCCCTTGATTCATTAGTTTTGTGTTCTTTTCTTGTGCTTTGTCCTTGTAGAGATTATTTTGTCATGTCTTACATGCTTTTCTCATTGTTTGACCTTTAAAGCCCACTCTTTGAGATGCATTTCTGCGGTGTTCCTTTTATATTGTATACAACTCCTTGTCTAGAACAAAGTTAAATTCCAAGACAGCAGAACGCCCTGAGCAAATACTCCAAACCTAAAGCTCGTGCCTGCAATACAAATGCAGGAGAAATTTTGCCAAGTGTTACTTACAACACAGCAATAAGGATTTTGGTGAATCTTCATTCCCTTTGTGTCTTTCCCTGACAGGTCTGTGAAGAAGCCCTCGAGAGGAGTTGTGAGAACTCAGCGTCGCAGGCGTTCCAAGTCTCCAATTCTTCATCCTCCAAAGTTTATCCATTGCAGCACAAAATCACACTCCACATGCAGCCAGCTGGTGCAGAAGAGCCAGGCTGATACCCAGGAGGACAGCAGTGGGTTTGGGATGCCAGTCCCAAAGGAAGCTTGTGCACACGAGCACTGCAGTGTTGCTCTGGATGTTGGCCAGAAGGGAGCTGATGAGTCTTTGAGAGTTTGTGTTGCACAGTTGACATCGGAGAACACACCGGAGAACTCTCCAGCTGCAGCTTCTCCAGGATCCAAAACAAGCCTAAAGACTACAGAGCTTTCTGACTTCCAGTCTGTGTCCAAGCTGAACACGAGTGAGCCATGTGCATGTGCAGATAAAGCCTGTCAGTGCAGACTGTGGCAAGATATGGAAGTGTACAAATTCTCTGGCTTGCAGAACACCCTCCCGCTGGCACCTGGTAGAATGGTTTCTGAGGATCACTCCCAGCCTTTGCCATCAAGAACTCCCTCAAGTTCTCCACGCTCTTGCTCTGAGCAAGCCAGGGCCTTTGTGGATGATGTGACAATTGAAGATCTGTCGGGATACATGGAGTATTACTTGTATATTCCAAAGAAAATGTCTCACATGGCGGAAATGATGTACACCTGACAGCAATGAGCACTAAAACCAGAAGGGTGGCTGGTTTAAATCTGCCCTCAGGCACATCATGTGAATATGCAACCCACTCCCTTCTCACTGTGCTTGCAATAAAAACACTTCTTTGCATCTCAGCTGATGTTGATTATTTAAGCTGGACAAACAGTTTAGTTTCAGCGTTATAATTTAATCTTGGAATAGATAATGCAGTGAATGAACCTAGAGTGTACCTGCCTGTACTTACGAGACCCAAAACTTAATTCTACTTTGTTTCCAAAATCCTCTTTTTGCTTTGTCGGAGAGGAGTCCCTAGATTGCTTGGTGATTAGAGCTCTTCTTGTGAGACACCTGGGGTCATTCAGCTCCTTTGAAATCACTTTGACTTCGGGTTGTAAGACTCAGGCTTGTGGTTTTGGATGCTTGTGCCTCCGATTTTATTTCATAAATTAGTGTCTCCTAGGTAAACGGTCTCCTAGGTACTGTTGCTGGAAAAGTGGAAAGCAGATCTTTTATTGAATTTCTAACAGGCCTTAGAGACTTGTCTGCAAGAGAAACACCCTGCATTCTTCAGGGGAGATGCTGCTGTAGTTAACCAAAGGAAAAGTGAGGGCATGGGCTCTGCTCACTGTGTTTGTTATGGTGACCAAACCAGAATTTGCTCGTTTCAGTTGTCTTAATTCACAGTCTGTCAGTTTAGGGATTTTTTTAGCTTCTCTTTTAGCCTGCTTATTAGGACCAAGTATTACCCTTCCTTCAGGCATTAAAAGCCATAGACTGGAGTGAACAGTTGTCAGTTGTAGGGAAATCTTGAGCACTGTGTCTCCACTCCAGCCTTGCTAAACCATCGTCACTTTAGGTGCCTTGTCCAGCTTTGCATTCTCCTGGAATTTACTGCTTTAGAAGCAAACATCTCTCCATACATAGTGTGCATCAGCACAGTCTCTTTTATGAGTGTCTGTCAAAGGAGCATCCCATCAAATAATGCAATTTGTTGAAGGTGAGAAAAATTGTGTTTGGTTTGTCTTTACTGTTTGCGGTACCTCAACTTTCTGATGTGTAGAGGTGGAGAAGAAATGGAGACAAACATTTTCCTGCAAAATCATTTGGTGTTACTCTTGGGGTGGTTGTTTGTTTGTTTATTTTGGTTTTTGTGTTTGTTTGTTTTTTTTTTTTTTTTTTTTTTTTTTTTTTTTTTTTTTTTTTTTTTTTTTTTTTTTTTTTTTTTTTTTTTTTTGTTTTGTTTTTTTTTCCAATTTCTTTGGCAGCACCTTGTATAAAAAGTGGCTGTGTAAGTTTAGCTGTTCTGGCAGTTCTCAAGCATCACCTACACCGTGCAGAACATACCTGAGTCCCACATTTCTTTCCATGCTCTGTAATAGCTGCATATCTGCTACCTGTGTTCTGAATTCAAGACAATGTTCTGGTAACTATTGTCTACAAAACTGGGCTACAAAGTGCAGAATGACTTTATTTCTCAAATAATTATTCTTAACTGCTCTCAATTGCAAATTCCAACCACAGCACCATTGTGGGGCTGAAAGTGCCTTTCAAGACTGCACTGTTTTTACCATTTCCTTCATTAGTGACCACAGACCTGTACTGCAGGGTTTAGGGTGCACTGTCCACTGCTCAGCACTGTGTTAAAGTGGATTGAAATCCAGGAGATGTAAAAATAGTAGAAAAATGTGAGCTGGTGCTGACTGGGAAGGGACACGAGCAGTGCCACTAGATGTCAGCCCCAGGCTGGGGCTGGCTGCTGCAGCAGGCTCATTCTTCAGGGAGAATGGGGATTTTTCTGCCAAAACGAAGAAATAAGAGCAGCTCTGTGTGGTGCCTCTGTGCACACAGACTGTCAGTGGTTTCTGAAGTTTGTGTAGGTTTTGCAGTCAACAAAAGCTCTTTAAATGCCAAAATCTGCATAAGTTATTAATGTTTAAACAAAGTATGCAATCAGTTCACAACTGTGCTGTGTAATTAGGAAAAGTTGCCAAGTAAATAATTACATAGTCCTGAACTTGGCATCTTCTTGGGGCAGTTACGACATCTTTGGGTTCGTAAGTGCTGGAACACCATGGAATAGAAATTGCTGCAACCACTGCCTTAACGCTTTCCCTTCTGTTACCACAAGTTGTTTTCAGATGTTTTGGTCTTCACAGAAACCATTTTTTGAGAAAATGTGAATTTATGGCCCTTAATCATGCCGCAAGAACCTTGAAAACTTGCCTAAGTTGTCTAAAAGTTTAAAACAAGAAAAAAATTTAACTTGAACCAATTTCAAATTTTGACTTTTTTTTTTTTAAAAGAAGGCTTTAGAGGGCTAGGTCTGCCAAGTGGCGCTTCTGAGTCATGTTGGAGTCCGATACCAAAGAGCTCATTCCTTCTTGTGGCTGAACAAAAGTGAAGCCCTTTGTAATTAACTTTCTAATTTGGTCCTTCTCACCTGTGCCTGCAAGTGTTCTGTGTTTATGTGCTGTCCATACACAGAGCTTCTCTTGCAGTCATAGATTGTGGGGTTCCTCTGTACCTTTTCTTCCTAGAAATGCCAATGAGGAGGTTGAAAGTTGAAAAGTGAGTCCGATCCCACCACTGTGGCAGCTTTGCCCCAGAGTTTGGTGGGATTTTGGGATCTCCCCCGGAAGGGCTGATAATACCCCAAAGCTCCTCCAGCTTCTCAGCGTGGTGGGCAGTAAGGGAGGGTCATTTCTCAGGGACAGTGTCTTTAGGAATGGGATGGGTGTGCTGGAAGAAGAGAGGGTTTGGGTTAGTCTGTTACCTGTTTCAGTCCTTGTCCTCTGCCACCTGTATTTGATATTATTACACACAAGGTGTCCTGTCACTGCTGCGTGTGTCTGCAGCTGTCTGTGATCTTTTCCACACACAGACTGAATCATGCTGCTGGCTGTTAAACAGAAGGAAATTTGGGAAGTTTGTTGTCTGGGAGAGAGGGGTAAATGGCTAGTACTGAACTTCTTTCACTGCCCTACAGCAGCTCTGGAGAGTCACTTTCGGCGGTAGCAGAGGGGCTGACTGAGCTGTTAGCTGCCCTCGGGTGACGGCTGTGCTCTTACCCCGTGTTCTACCTCTGCCTAATTGCACATGGTGTGAGCGACCTGGCCCCGGGCGCTCCGTCCCGCATCCCGCGGGGCTCTGGCAGAGCGGGACAGTGGCTGCCGGCCCGGGGGAGCGCGGCGGCCCCTTCCCAAGCTCTATTTTAAGCAGACATTTACTTTCCCAGCCTCTTCTCCGCCTGGATCCCTGCCCGGGGCGGGGGACGGCGGGGGGGTAGGATGTGTCTCTCCCCTCCTTCATAAAAGGGCCCCGAGGCGGGGGCTGGGCTCCAGGGGGGTTATTTTTGGGAGCAGCTCCTGGGATCCGATGGCCTTGTTAGGGCAGCGCTGACCTTTCTCCCGGCGGGGGAGGAGAGCAGGACGGGACGGGGCGGGCAGCGGCGGCCGGGTAGGGGAGAGCGGCCGGCTCGGGGCCCCCATCCCTTCCTCTGCGGCGGGGATCGGGACTCCCACCCCTTCTCCGCCGCGGGGATCGGGACCCCCGTCCTTCCCTCTGCCGCGAGGGCGGCTCCCCGGGCGGCCCATGCCCGTGCCCGCGGGGCAGGTACTGGCGCGGAGCGGCTGCCTCTGCTGGGGAGCTGTGGCTCGACCCGCCCTTCTCCCCTCCCTCTCGTCCAATTTCTCTCTCCTCCCGTGCCCCAGCCCCTCGGCCGGGCCAGGCGAGGCAGGAGCGGTCGCTCTCGGCGCCCAGCCCGTTCCCTCCGGGGATGCGGGAGCCCCGGAGCGCTGCCCCTGGGAACTCTGCCCGGCTGAGGGGCACCGGAGGGCACCATGAGCGGCGGCAGGTTTGATTTCGATGATGGAGGCGCCTATTGCGGGGGCTGGGAGGGGGGCAAAGCCCATGGGCACGGCATCTGTACCGGCCCCAAGGGCCAGGGCGAGTACTCGGGTTCCTGGAACTACGGCTTCGAGGTGGTGGGCATATACACGTGGCCCAGTGGCAACACCTACGAAGGCTACTGGTCCCAAGGCAAGAGGCACGGCCTGGGAATCGAGACCAAAGGACGGTGGGTTTACAGAGGCGAGTGGACCCATGGCTTTAAGGGACGGTACGGCGCGAGGCAGAGCATGAGCAGCGGAGCCAAGTACGAAGGCACATGGAACAATGGCCTGCAGGACGGCTACGGCACCGAGACCTATGCTGACGGAGGTAAGGGTGACCCCCGAGGGAATGGGAGGGGGATGAACAGTGTCACACTCAGCCTATGACAACAGAGGTTACATGCTGTCCCTGCTGAAGGGGTGACCTGGTCTTGTCCCCACTAGTGAGATCTAGAGCCATTGGGGTGCTTCAGTGAAGAAGGGGAGCTTGGAGTGGAACCCAGCAGCCATCTCATCAATGTGTGCATGTCCCGATTTTCCCAGCTGGTGCAGCACGCGCAGCTCACTGTCTGCGGACACAAGGGAGAGCAGCAGGAGCATTGCCCCAAGCTGCTCTTGAGCATCTTTATTGACACCAACCAATTTGATTCTGTGTAGTCCTTGACTCCTGGTTCCACAGGGACTGGTTACTGCAGCTTCTGGCTGAACCAACCCAGAAAGTCCTGGCTGGTGCATGACCACAGTGAGCCGCACGCTCGCTCCCCAGGCAGTGAGTTGAGAATGTTCTCGTGTCCACCCACAGCATCTTAGCACGCTTTCCCTATGCATCAAACACTGCCTACATGCCTCTGACGGGCTGCCTGCACATCTGCTTTGCCAAAGAGTTTTGACTGAGTCCATGTAAGCTGTTTAGAATATGTAGCCACATGCTTTTCCCCAAAATAAATCCCTTAGGTTATTTGGAGGGTTTCAACCTCTGCTTCTATACAACTGCACCACGTACTCAGACATTTGTGCTCTGTGAATGCTCGGTCTAATTGTGTTCTTGCATTAGTGGCAATTCTGGGGTTAGAAACATTGCAAGAATTTCTGTGCAAGTAATTCTGTAGCTCTTCAGCACTGTACTGTTCCAGGCTGCCACATTTAGGATAGCTAAATGGAGAGGGTGATTTGAAAGAAACACTTTTCAAAATATGGAATCAAAATTGCATCTATATTTGCCTGGGACAGGCATTGGAGTTAGTTTATAAAGCAAAATAACTATAATATAAGCCTTCAGAAGGAAAAACACCACATTTATAGGCATTAGAAAAATGGACTAATTCAAGATTGGCTTTCAGGGCTATGTTTTTCATAAATATTTCTCAATGAGTTGTGTGGGTTTGTAGCTAACTTTGAAACTGAGAATACAGTCTTGAAGTTGACCCATTTTCCTTGTGCCCTTGGATGTTGTAGGTACAGACATGAACTGACACATCCCTCCAGCTCCTTAAATTTTTCCCCCCTTCTGTCCTATGGCCATGGAATGGTTTCATGGGTGCAACCTTCATGTGAGGCCATAAGATGAGTAGGTGACATGGAAGGTGTGCCCCGAGTAAAGAGCAGCAACCAGGTAACTGTCAGCAACGGCTGCCATTGGGAATTTCATTCTGGAGATGTCAAGGTCTCCTCTGAATTTGCACTGTTGTTTCCTTGCTGCTTCCTAATATGCACCTTCTAAGGGTGAAGAGCTACTGGAATTCCAGTTGATGTTCTGGGGGAGAATTTTGAAGGGTAAGACTTGACATAGGGGTTTGATTAGATATGGGACTGAAAGCTTGGGAGAGAAGAGTGGGAAAGATGAGCCAGTGTTTTCTCCTGTAAGGATACAGAATGTCCTGCTTCTGTCAGCACAGCACTCCCCAAGGTGCTGTCCCACACCCAAGAACATGCCAGCTCCATCATCCCTGGTGCCACTCGAGGCTGGCAGTTGGGCCCTAATCCATGAAGATGTGCCCTGCCAAAACACTGAACTCAGCCCCACGAGGCTCACAGGGGTTGTGCCGGGGTGCCCAGTGGCTGCTCCATGTGTTGGGTCATCACACCTGGGCTGATCTGAGCTCTTCATTCAGTGCACGAGCTTCTCTGATGGCACAGGGATGTGGATAAAACTGCAGTCAAAGCCAGACATCACCATCCAGCAACATGCCTGAAGGACAGGGGTGGAACAGTCTCACTGACCTGCAGGACCTTTTCCTGTTTTGTCTCCTCACCTGCACACAGCAATTACCTGCAAGATCCAGATGTGGCCAGACTGCTTATGGGACCTGTTAATGTTTGACTTTGGGGTTGCCAAGATAAACATCTGGAAAGGCTTTGGATATCTGCCATCCCTCGAGTAGGGGACACGATTCTCAAGCCCCTTGGAAGCCAGCCACATGAGGAAAAGGGTTCTGGGAATGTGCAGCCCTTGCCAGGTCGTCAGAAACTTCAGGTCATGGTTGGACCACTTGCAGATTTCAGGGAAATGAAGCTGATTCTGATGTTTTAAAATAGATTTTTAACTTTTTATATATATATATATACATACATAAAAATTTACATTTCAAAATACACTTAAAATATAGGGTTGTCTGTGTTTGAATCTTGTGTCTGGCCAAGATTTAAAAAAAAGCCTAAATCTGGAGTGAAGCTTTTTGAAATCCCATATAGATTTTTGGTATCTAATTAAAGAACCAGGGTCATGGTACAGTTTAGCCTAGGCAGATGTGGATTATTCACTTTTTCTCCCCACTACCAAAAGTCTATTTTTGTGAAAGCTATGGGAGACTGATGGCTTTAAGGAGTTTTCTGTAATGTGGATTGAAATCAGCCAAGGAGTTCAGAGTTTTGTGTGTGGCTGGGCAGATATAGTGACATTCTGACATATCTCTTTGTGTATCCAAGCTGGATATACTGGTGTGTGCTGCTGTCACCAGGGAAGAGCTCAGAACCCTTTAGAGGGGAAGAATGCTCTGGCTGAAGCAGACAGTGAGTGAGGTTGTGGAAGGCATAGCATGAAGGAACTCCTTCTGTAACATAAGCTGTGAGTAAACATGTAGTTATTTGGCTTTGCCCATTGAGTTTTGTCCATGCTGTAAAGGAAGGCCTCATTTTTTGAATATTTTGTGCATTTGACTGTGAGTCAAAACCCTGAGTCAAGTTTTACTGCAGAAAAAAATCTCGCTGCTAATGGTGAATTGTGCTCTATACCCATGATCCATCCCAAAGCCTGTCTTTGCTGGACAAATAACTGCTTGTATGTATCTGTATGGGGGGAAAAAACTTCACTTGCAATCAAAGCAGCCTAAAACCAACTTATTTTTGACACTGTAATTTGTTCTCTGGGGTGCTAAGGAAAACAATGGTGTCAATTAACCACAGGGAAACAATTAGACCAGCCAGTGATCACAAAACCACAGAAGAGGGGAAAAGAAATGCAGAAATGCTTTACTGGGGAGATGAAATGGTTGATATGCAGCAGCAGAACTTCTTCCTGTGGTAGGGCAAGTGAGGTGGAAAGGGGTCTGGACTAGGACAGAAGGAGCAGCATCCATGGGATTGTGGGTGGGAAAAGAGGAAAGGGGCCTGGGAGAGCCACGATGGTGCTGGCTTTCATCTGCAGCCTCTAGCAAAGCTCCTGCCTGGCTGAGTGTGACCCTAATATAGTGAATTTTTTACCACTCTATGTGGTTTTCTTTGCCTTTCTTTTCCAGCAGAACCCATCAGACAGTACTGCTGGTGCCAAAAGGCAGCACTTTGTTTTTGCTGGCCTGTCCTGCACATGATGCTGTGCATCATTTAAATGTCCCTGGCCACTTACACTGACCTGCCTGTCATCACACTGTCTGGGTTACAGCAGAGGACTGTAGAGCAGGGATGTGATTTGAGCTGTTTGCATTATTTACATAGTTGTTTGTATTATTTACATTCATCACTAATTATTTGGGAGCCTTGAGACAGGCTGGGAAGGGGAAGTGTGTCACTGCTGGTGATGGGACCTTGCTGCTGAGCTGGAGGGCACTGGGAGCTGAAGCTTTTGCTTTGGATGCAGCCACCCCATCCTGCTGCTGGGGTGAAGCTGAGGATGCTTCCACCCTTTTGGAGGGTTTGGAGGTGAAGGCTGCAGGGATGTCATTTCCATTGATCCCACAATTTAATCCTTCCCATCCTATGAAGTTAGCTGGGCAGCATTACCTGCTTTTGGTTGGGGCTGTGCAGAGGCGATGAGCTGTGCTCCTGGGGGTTGCAGAGGAGCCAGTGGTTTTTGTCATTAGGACAAAAAAAATTGCAGCCAACAAAGGATTATTAGGCCCCTGTCCCCCACTACTCATACCCTGATGAGATGAGATGAGATGAGATGAGATGAGATGAGATGAGATGTCTCTGTCCCACTGCCCTGATGAATCACCAGGGCTGGTGAGGCAGAGAAGTAGGCTCCCTATCCAAAGAGAGATTTATTTGTTCCACATCCATTGCTCTTTAATTATTTTTTGCAGAGCCTCAGATGCGTGTGAGCTCATGGCAGCCTGGCTGACAGCTCTGTGTGCTGCCTGTCCCCCCTTGCCCAGGCTGTGTTGGTGCTGGGCTGTGGTGGTGGCTTGGGGATGTGCAGCCCTGCCACAGAGAGGTTTTGCACAGCCCCATATTCTGTTGAAGTGACTGCACTGGGCCATGTTGGTGAGGCAGGGCTTGACTCTGCTCAAACCTTGCGTGCCCTGACGCACGGTGCTGGCGCCTGCAGACACTCCCGCAGCCTCTGGCTCTGCTCCAGGGCTGGTTTATGGCCCTGCCCTGGCACAGAGCCTCAGCTGGGCAGGGAATGGCAGCATGACAGGGACATGGCAGTGCCTGCTCACCCCCACCTTGGCTGGGCAGCCGTGGGCAGTGCTGTGTCAGTGCCCTCCATTCATCCAGGCAGTGTTGGCAGCTCTGGTCACAGGGACGGTGTTGCTCGTGCTGTGCAGGCTGAAATCAGGTTGCAGAGACCAGCCTGCAGAGCTGGTGTTGAACCCTGTGTTGAGGGTGGCACTCCATCCCTGCTCCCTGGAGACCTATTGTGCCATGTGGCTTTTCCCACCCAGCTGGCTCTGGAGCTGTTGAGGGGGACAGAGGGGGCTGGTGGTTTGCTGGGGTGCAGCAGCTGCTCTGACCTGACCCCTGAGGAGTGGCTGAACCCCCTTAACCTGCAGACTTTTCCAGAGCTCCTTTTCCAGGGAATTAACATGGCGGCATTACCAGATGCATGTGATACGTGTGAAGTTGTTCCCATCCTAGGAGAAGGTCTCCAGTGTCACCCTGATCATGTGTCAGCCCTGCTCGCTGGCTGGGCAGGTGGGATGGAGCACTGACCTCACCAGGGAGGGACATGGGGGCACTGTGGGTGTCTCTGTAACTCCATTTTGCACTAGGAAGACTCATCACCGTTTTATGGAGAAGGATTTGGGAGTATGGTGAGACATGCCCACATCTCCAGCAATGGTCCTTGACTCCTGACTCATGCCCAAACCCATGCTGATTTTTCCTTGTTTTTCCCTAGAAGAGCTTCAAACTCATCCAAGAAAACGGAAAATGGCCCCTTGCTCTGGCAGCTGGCTCCCCGTGGCTGGCTGCAGCTTTCAGATGCCATGTACTGCCTGAACCCCTATGTTTTTATAGGGGAGACCGACTGTTTACAGGGACCCCATAATCTCCTGTGTCGCAGGGTGGGCAGGGGCTGGCCGGGGGCAGCTCACCCAGGGCAGCAGCTGCTGCTCACTCGGGCACTTCTTGTCTTTCCTGGCTCTCAGCACTGTAAGTTAACACTCCACAGGCAGGTCCAAAGAGGATTTCAACGAAACCTGAAGCTTGGGAGGAGAGATTATGCTGCAGAAGTGGCCTGGGAGACTGTAAAATATGCACTCCCACGATCGCCAAAGAAGGAACTGGATTTGCTCCTTGGGGGACAGTGTCATCCCTGGGCTCAGTAATAGTGACTGAGGGGGGAGATTAATGCCTTGAAGATGGGTCACCCCCTTCCATCTCAGCCCAGCCCTGGCTGAACCTCCCCAGGACTGTGGGAGTGCCTGCTCTCCCAAAATCATGTGTTTTCTGATAGATCACTAATTTTGCAAACCAGGTTTAGGACAGATGTGTGTGAAAATACCCCCAGCACAGCTTACAGGAAGCAGCACCTGGGAGAGTAGAGGAATAGTGGCCTTTCCAAAGGTGCTTGTGCTCCCCCATCACCCTCTGCCTGTGCCCCAGGCTGAGGGAGCTGCTGGCAGCCTCTTTTCCACAGAGTGCTGGTCTGGGGTGGCCCATTCCAGGTCCTGTAATGCCAGGAACAGGGCGGAATGCTGCCTTTGTTTTGGGTGGTTTGCTGGTTTCTGAGGCAACTGCATCTATAGACTGATGAAGAGCCAGGCTGGGAAGATGGCTCATCCCAGGCTCATCCCAGGATGTCAGAGCCACTGCCTGCTGCCTCACCAGCCCTTCCCAGGAGCTCCTCTTGTGGGGCCTCTGATGCAGATAATTTAAGTCTCTTGACATCCTGGTGAGAAAAGTCAGAGTGGGGGTCTCCATTCTGCTGGAGCCTGCAAATGTGCTCACCTTTGGGATCAGGGGGTCTGGAGAGGAGCAGTGTCCCAGTCCTTCAAGGTGTCACTGCTAAAGTCCTGCTGGTTCTTAGCAGGATCCTGTACCCAAGGTGCAGGCCTGGCCATGGTGAACATGATCCCTCCTATGTCTCCCATCATATGACACCATCTCCCCTCTCGAGCTGAGTCTGGAGGAGTGTGGTGGGGCGGTGCTTTATGGGGCAGAGCTGAAGGAGCCCCACACAGAGCTGCCTCTCCCCTCCCTTTTTGGCCATCTCTTGCTTTGTGCAGTGTGTTACAAGCTTTGATCTTGGGAACTCAGAGAAGCCATATGTCAGCCACAAGGAGAGGTGGCTCCAGGTACCAGGGCAGTCAGTGGACATGTGGGATCCTGAGTCAAGGGTCTAGAGCTGGTCCTGGCAGCCTGCAAGTGACAGACTGCAGAACAGGCTGAAAGGGCCTGTCACCAAGCCAAGCAGAGATGTGCCCCTGCAGCTCACATGCCCGCTGGGGTTGCTGCCACCCTCTGCACAGCCCAAACTCCACCCCTGGGGGCTGCCTCCCACTCCCTTCTCTGCATGAATATCCAGATCCCGTACAGTGAGTGGCTTTGGGTTTGCCAAGTGTCCCCTGGTGCCTCAGTCCGTTTGCAACGAGCTGTCATCTGCCGGGAGAGGCTCTTGGGCCAGTGTCCTCTGCTCTCTAGGCACTGATGCTTTAGCATGCGGGTGAGAACCGGCAGAGCTGGGCTCAGTGCAACCCCGCAGCTCACCTCCGCTTGCTCTCCCAGCACCAAGCCGCCTTTTCACGCCGCCTGTCTTGTCTCCCACAGGCACGTACCAGGGCCAGTTCACCAATGGCATGCGGCACGGCTACGGCGTGCGGCAGAGCGTGCCCTACGGGATGGCCTCCGTGGTGCGCTCCCCGCTGCGCACCTCGTTGTCCTCTCTGCGCAGCGAGCACAGCAATGGCACCCTGCCCCAGCAGGACTCGCCCGCCGCCAACCCGGAGAGCCTGCCCCTGTCGCCCACCATCACCCGCGGCGGCTTTGCCCTCAGCCTCTACGCGGACGCAGAGGCCGGCAAGGCCAAGAAAGGGGGGCTCTTTCGCAGGGGCTCCTTGCTGGGCAAGCTGAAGAAGTCCGAGTCCAAGTCATCCCTGGCCAGCCAGAAGAGCCGTGTCAGCTTCCTGAAGAGTGAGAGTGGGATCAGCTCGGCTGCCAGTGACGCCACCTCCACCGTCAGCCTGGGCGAGGGCGCTGAGGGCGAGGAGTGCACCCCCTTCGAGTCCGACATCGACGCCACCACCACGGAGACCTACATGGGCGAGTGGAAGAACGACAAACGCGCCGGCTTCGGCGTCAGCGAGCGTTCCAGCGGGCTCAAATACGAGGGCGAGTGGCTGGACAACCTGCGGCACGGCTACGGCTGCACCACGCTGCCTGACGGCAAGAAGGAGGAGGGCAAGTACCGCCACAATGTCCTGGTCAAGGGCATGAAGAAGCGTGTGCTGCCCCTCAAGAGCGCCAAGATCCGGCAGAAGGTGGACAGGAGCGTGGAGGGGGCTCAGAGGGCCGCAGCCATTGCCCGGCAGAAGTCAGAGATTGCGGCGTCCAGGTGGGTGCTCGGAGCTCCAGCACGCAGGTTCCTGTGGTGATGGTCCACATACCATGTGTTCAGGAGCTGCCCTTTTTCTCATCCCCTCTCCTGCCCCCACTGCAGCCCTGGTCCAGAGGGGAGGTGCTGGATGGCAGGAATTGTTACCAGCCCTGGCACTCAGCAGGGTGGGAAGCATCCAGAGCACTGGGCATTGATGGGGCAGCATGAGAAACAGAGGGTTTGATGGTGATAAATCAAACAGGCTCGTGAGCAGCCAAACACGTCCCAGACAAACTGGGGCTACAGCAGAACACAGTTTGGCCCTGGAGCCCCCAGTGTGGCTCTGGGGGGAGTTTGTGGCATGCACTGTTTTAGCAGCTGAGTGTAATTGCACCACTGTCCCTCCTGGAGCCCTGGAGGAGAGAGGAAGTAATAGTGGCTTCAGGGTCTGCCTGGAAAGGGCAGGGGAAATTCTCCTCCTCCAGCACACATCCCTGCCTGTATCTGAGCTATGTTGGCAGCACACTCCTCCTGCAGAATTCCTGCCAGTCTTAGAGCCAACCTGGCAGAGAACAGAGATCTGGGAAGCAGGGTTGGAGCCTTTGCTCTTCTTCTCTTCCTGAGGGAAAAGTGGTTGTAACAGTCCTTGAGGTTTCACCTGACCTCACCAAGAAAACCTCACCCTGCACAGGCTTTGCTCAGCTGCTGGGCAGTGGCTCCATGGCTGGTCCTGTCTCACTCCTTTTAATTCCTGTTTAATTTTCAGTACTTTATTATCAAGCAGAGGGGGGAAATAAATGAGGAGGACACCTACTCCCAAACTCCATTCCACTCCTTGGAGAATCCCCCCCCCCCACTTTACTCTACTGGTGGCCATTTCTTCTCCTAACTTTTGTGGGGAGCATGATTGATTTTTTTTAACAAAACCCAGTTGCCTCAGGGACTGGTGGAGAAAACTCAGCAGGCTTGCAAGTGAAGCTCCATGCAGGACCAGCTAGGATAAAAATGGGGTGGCATGGGGCCCTGGATCCTTCTGGCAGGGCAGGCTCAGCCCGACACCGGCTTTGCCGTGCCCAGGAAAAGCGTGTGGCCACAGCGTGAATAAGGAGGCTGGAGCTGCAAACACTGCTCCCAGAGAGCTTGGCTGGTTTACACAAACCTCTTTTTATTATACACTATTTACACTTTGGATCAAAAGTGGCTCTGCAGTGTTTTCAATCAGGGGCTGGAATGTGCCCGCTGCCCTGGCAGGGGATTGCATCCCTCCCCAGTGCAGCTGGGGAATAATTTCCTATTAAGGAAACCTTGGAGCTGGAGGAAATAAGATGTGGAAGCTGGTTTCCTCCAGGGAGTCCTCAGCCAGCAGACTCTGCAGTGGTGTGGCTGCTGGGCAGGGAAGGGATTGTTGTGCTCGCTGGCAGTGTGGAACCCCAGTGCTGTTCCTGCAGCACAGCTTCCAGGTGAGCTGGACCCACTGGGAGAGGGGAATTCAGGCTGCTTGTCCTGTAAACTATAACTCAGCCTTTCCATCAGTGTTTATTCCTGGTGTATCTTGCTCAGGGCAGAGCTGCTCTCTCTAACTGATGTCTTTTGTAAATCTGACTCATGATCTCCTCCCTCCTCCTTTCAGTCAGATTTGGAGTAGAGAGTAAATGTACATATTTTTTCCTGGAGAAGGTTCTTAGTTTAAACCCCAGCTCTGCCACCAATTTTTTCTTTGGCCTTGAACCTTGCCTCAGTTTCCACACCCAGGGTAGAGTAATTGCAGACAGATTGTGAAAATGGTTATTACAGTTTATAGAAGGGCTGCACTATCATTAGCATTGCCTAGGCTCATTACTGTGAGGTGGAGCTTTCTAGATGGAGCATTTACATTTCTCCTCAGATGGCAGTGTGTCTCTTACCCAAAAAAATGCGTTTGAGGATACATCCATCCTTTCCTGGGGGAAGAGATGACATTTCTGTATGTAATATTATTACTAGGCACTAATTAGCAGGACACAGCATGTGGGCTGTGCAAATTCCCAGCTACTCTGCACACCTGTGCTATTGTACATGGATGTTTGAGTTTCATTTGCTTGTGGCACTCGAGGGAGCCCCTTGCAGAACTAAACTGGCTGTAACATCCAGCCTCCTGCTGTCTGGGGGTGAAATGCCAGGAGAAGGCCAGATTTCTCCCTTTGGCACCATAAAAGGCTCTTTAGGGATAGAAATTCCGAGGAAAACAAGCTCAAGCCCTGGAAGCTGCCTGTGTCAGTTGCACTGCAGGAATCCCAGGCACGTGCTGTGCTCTGGGGTGTGTGGCTGGGGGCTGCCAGCAGCACCGAGGGGTGCCCTTTCTATGAGCTTTGGGCAGGAGAGCAGCGACAGCCAGGGACGATGGGCAGGGCAGTCACTAAACCTCCCCTGTCCCATGCTCTGTTCCGAGGGTGTCTGAGGCACCAGGCTGCTTCACAGCTCCTGTCCCACCTGCTGCTTCACTTTGGGTGTTCCAGCCAGGGCCGTGGGCAGAGCCAGCTTCTGCCTGTCCCAGTGCCTCTGCTGCCCCAGCAGCGCTGCCTTGGCCTCCTCAGCTCCCTCCTGAATCCTCCTGGCTTGGCAATCCAGCTGCTTTCTCAGTTGTGCAAGAAGCTGAGGACATCATCTCTGTGTCAGCTGAGAGAACAGCTCTGTTTTTCATTATTTCAGTGGAAATCATTTGGCATGGGGCCATGCTGTCCTGAGCAGCCCATCCAGGTCAGCCAACTTCACCCCATACAAAGCCCATTGATGCTGCTTGGATGTTGGTTAAAAACCCTGGGCACATCTCTCAGCAGCTCTGGGGATCAGCTAGAGGGATGGAGTTGATGGAAGCTGGAGCATGAAGCCTCACCCAGGTAGCTCTCACTCAGGAGAAAAGTCATCTTGGAATGCAGCCTCTGTGGTAGCTGGCAGACACAGTTTTACTCCTGCCCAGGGGTAGCTGTGGATGGATGTGGGGTTAAGACACTTAACACACACCATGTGCTGTTCATTAGCCCTGCCCTGTGCTGCTGTGCTCCAGGACTTGTCCTGATGTGATCCCAAGGGACTCCTGTCAGAGGTGGGACATGGCTGCTGCTGTAGTGCCAGGTGAAGGCACTTGCTGCGTCCCTCCAACCTCCCCTGTCCCACCCTCCATCCTGACTGGGGACTTCTTTGAAAAGAAGTTGAGGTGGATGGGAAACATGAGAACAGCCTGGGATCACAGCTGGGGCTTCACCTCTTGGGAGCTGAAGTAGACAAACTGGCTGGAGGACTGTGAGGAGGGGACAGGCCATGACTGAGCTGGTTCAAAGCCATGCTGAGGTGTGAAACAGCTGCCCTGCAGCCTTCTGGGCCCATGAGCTGGTACAGAATAGGGTGCTTTTTACCCCGGGTACTTGATGCTCCTTGTGTCTGGGGAGCAGCATGTGTCTGCCTGTCAATGGGGAGGATGGTCCCACAGAAGACAGGGAGAAGCAGCATGAAAATGGTCAGCTTTCATCTCTTCAGAACAGATGAAAACAAAGTAAAATAAAGTCAGAGGAGGGGCAAGACTGTCTGCAGGGGGAACCTTTGATTTTTTGAAACCTGTGTGCTCAGTAGCTGGGCAGTTTTTACAGGGGTTTTCCTTCTCTCTGGTGCTTTTTAAGGACAAAATAAGTGTAAATGCTGCAAATCTCACCTCTGCCCCATTGCAGCAGTATCTGACATGGTCTGCTTCTGCACATGGTTGTGCTTCCCAGTGACTTGGACCAAAACCAATGGAGGGACTTGGCCATGTGTCCTGCAAGGCACGAGTCTGGCCAAGCTCCGAGATCCTTTCAAGGGTGCACGTCCTGGCAGGAACACCTTAGATACATCTGCTGGATATTACGGGATCAACAGGAAAGCAAGATATTTGAGGCTATAATAGCTGCTGTGCTTCACCAGTTTGTCCTCATGTGCTGGCCCTGTGGCCCTTGTGTAGTTTATACCTGGAGAGTACAACTACGAGTGAACACATTTTGGATTTATTTTTGTTTTAATGTAATATCGGTAGATATCTGTAGGAATTTCTAGATTGTGTTCTGAAGTGTGGGGCATCAGTTCCTGATTCAGTGGGGTTTGCCCATTAGGGTGAGCCTGGGTGCTGTAGAAGCACAACAGAGCTCCAGTGCCAGGAATTACATTGATGTGGCTTCCTCACCACCAACACAGGGGCATTGCTCACAGTGTGAGCTGCTGCCTGGCTTTGAAGCCTAAGCTGATTTTCTATCTGTGCCCATGACTTTGGGGCACATCTTAGCTCTCCCTTCAAATAACAAAAGCACTTGACAGCGCCTGTATCGCTTTCCAAGCCTCTCTCTTCTGTCTGACTGCATTCCCAGCAGCGTCACCGCTGTCTCCCTGTGCTCAGCATTTCCAGGCTGCGTGGCCGGGCAGCAGCAAGCGTCTCCTTGGGGAACGCAGCTATGTGGTGCAAATGACGTCCCAAAATCGCTGGAGTCAGCAGAGGCTCCTGACTAAATAAGGGCAGGCAGAGCAGGGCTTTATCAGCATGGCCTGAGTGTGACAGCTGAGAGCTGGGGCTGGGGCAGCCCACGCCGCTGGGGCTCGGGAGCGCGCTCCCACTCGGGAGGTGCTTTATTTGGCACAGCTCTGCCCTTGTCCCCACTGCTCTTGAGGGTTTAAGCTGCTGGTGAGGAAAGTGGGCAACCAAAGGGACAACTTCCTGAGGCACCTCTTTGGTGAGGCATGGTTTGTGTCCAGTGCAGTGCTGGGCTGGTGGCCACGGTGGCCTTGGCGTTCCTGGGGCTGACAGCACAGCTCAGCTTCCCCTGAGGCCAGATTTCAGAGCTGGGGTTTTAGGTCTGTTGAATCAGACTTGGGGTTTGTTCTGAAAAAGCAAAAGGATTTTTTTTAATGTGCTTTTAGCCAGAGGCACAGGCATTAGACACCTCAGGAGTTCAGCACATTCCCAGACCTTTAGGTCTAAAGCTGGAGGAGGGCAGGATGCTCCTGGCCACCCTGTGAGAGTGGGCAGCAGCAGCCGTGGCTCAGGACAGCCCTGCCAGGACAGGAGGGAGCAACTGATCCTCCTGTGCTCTCCCAGCCTCACAGTCTCTCTGCTCCAGGACTCCACACCTCCGAGTGTGATGGGTGGGTGTGTAATTAGGAGGCAGCAGCAGGCAGGAGATGCCAGAGCTTTTCCCAGCCCCGGCTGGGTCATTGGCTGCTATTTGCCAGGGAGGGACACAACAGCTGGGAGCAGCATTTCTGCAGCTGTCTGATCAGACACTAAAGATCACAGATGTCACAGCCTGAGCTCTCATGGAGCTTAAATGACAAGTGCATGGATGTGCAGGGGGGCTGAGGACTGCCCCTCACCTCCCCATAGGGTGCAGTGGAAGGGTCACTCCAAGCAAGGTACAACCATACCTGGAGGCAGTGGAGTGGCCTGAGCTGAGCACAGCTCCTTGATGGCTGGGTATTCTGGCTGCTCCAGGAACTCTGGCTGCCTCACAGCCCCCATAACAGGCATCTGCATCTTGGTGCTTCCAAGGACAGGGTTCAGAGAGTCAGTGTGCAGATGGAGAGGGAGAAACAAGAGCAGCCACATGGCTCCCTGCTACAGCTGAATGCCAGGACACAGCATTGAGGGGACGCTCCTCAGTACTGCTGTCCCAGTAAAGATGTTTCTCACAGAGTTTGGTGTGTTTATAAAGAGGATAATCCTGTTTCATCACCCTTGGTAAATAGAAACCCAGTTGCTGGCATCTATTTCTTCCCCAGCCAAAGCCCAGGGCTGGGAGTCTCACACTTTCTGTGCGGCACAGCAATCTCTGCAGTCTCCAGCTCTGCAGAAATATTGCTGTTTTCAAACCTCTCCCTAATTCTCCCTCCACCCTTCCACTGGAGCCATGCAGAGAGAGGGCTGTAGGGTTTGGGTGAGCTCTTCTCTGTTCCTGATCCAGTGTGGCCATAGGGACAGCAAGCCCCAGTGCTGGAGTCCAGAGACAGGATCAGACACCCATCCCAGCTGTGGGACACCTACAGTGTGTCCCCCCACAACGGGGGGCTGTGTGTGAGGCTTTGTGGGCTGGAGGGATTCAGTGTCATTGATGTGATGCTTTCACCCCCTTCTTCCAGCCCTCTCCCAGAGCAGCCTCATACAGGCTGGCTGCAGTTCCAGCACTGATACATTTTTGGCCCACCATGCTCCTTACACGGGATGTGCTCTGACTCTGGAGGAGGTGCACAGCTTTATCTGTTTTCCACCCACCTCACATGAATTTCCTCAGGCACTTTCATGCCTTATTAGGGTAAGAGGGAACATGCACTTTCAGTAGCTCCAAGGAGAAGGCATCTGCTGGACAGCACACAGCTTTCTCCAGGGCTTCCTGGGTTATCAGGGTTGAGGCAAGTGAGGCTGTCTTGCAGGGATCCCCTCAAGAGCAGCAGAAATGGGATAGCAGGATGTCAGCCCTAGGGATGGGTACAATTCAGGTAGCCAGCCAGGCAGGGAAAGTAAAATTAATGTGCTGTTCATTCAGACTTTCTAGGAAATCCTTATCTCAGCAGCTTACCAACACAGAAAGGGAAAAATGAAGTGTGACTTGAATCTGCAAAAATGACTGTGAAAAATGATAGCATCTTGTTCAATTGATCTGCTGCTGCATGGAACAAGAGGGCTCTGACTCCCATCCAAATGCTTGCAATCAGCTGGCAGGGAGCTGGGCTTTGAAATAATTGAATTCAATCATGCTTTGCTCAGAGGTTATCATCATTTCAGTGGAATGTGAAATAGCCTTATCTTGAAAAAGAAATAATATTTAAGTAAAAGATCCAACTTAAATAGAAAGCCTGCAATGCAGAAATCCGCCCTTCTCCTGGAGGAGGGGCATTTTTTTCAGCTTATCCTGGTGCTGAGCCAGAGCCCTTTGGCTTTCTCAGTCCAAGTTTTTTCATTTTGCTCCTACAAAGCCTGATGATTCTTCAGTGAGGGCTGCCAGGGACTGGTGTTCCATCTGCCTGGGTGCTCTCAGCAGCCTTGGGTACAGGTGCATGGGAGCTGCAGGCACTGAAGCATGGGATGTGGGCTGGGTGCCCTCCCAGCTCACTCTCATCTTTTTCCTGGACCTCACATCTGTGAACATCAACTCCAAGGACCTAAAGTGCTGGGAGAAGAAGGCTCCTACTTTAAATTTTGATAAGTAATTGGGGCAAATGCAAAACTTTAAGAAATATACCTTCATTTCCTAAAAAAATCCTGGTGGGGTTTTGTTTGTTTTTTGAGTTGGGAAAAATCCCCACAAAACAGATGCAGCAGTTCCTCACTCTTTTGGTTTGGATTGCTGAAATCTGAAAAACATTTGATTTAGAAGTTGCTAAAACTTTTGGTTGAAGAAAACAACAATCTGAAGTATGAAAACACAGACTTTCTCACCAATTTTAATGCTGGTGGATGTGGCAATCTGGTAAAAGACACTCCTCTTATGGATGCTGTCTGTTTGGCAGAGCCTAGGGCTGGGCAGGAGCTCCTGGGTCAGGTGGGCTCCCTCAAAACAGATGTCTGCTGCATCCCTGGTCTTTCTTGGAAGTGGGAATTCCAAGGGCAGGAGAGGGAGCAGCTTCTGCTCACTCAGTGCAGGTACAGGCAGGGAGGCACGAGCACATGGGGGATGGAAAGGTTGAAGGACTCTGGTAGCATATGTTCTGTAAAGATGTTTTGATGCACTAATCAGTGGGATAACACAGCTCCTTTCACTTTGCAGGAGTACCTAATTACATCAGGTCTCCAGGGCATTTGCTGACTCCCTTTGGTAATGATGTCCTGGAAGCTGGAATAAATCACTGGCATTTGGGAATAGCCTCAAGGCTGTGCTGCTCTGAGGGACCTGCTCCTGCTCCTCGGAGCTCCACCTCAATCTGCACCCAGAGCAGCAGAGTGGCCCTGAAAACCAGGGGGAGAAGGAGAGGGTCCAGCTGGCAGCTGCAAATCCCCCTCTTCCCAAAAATATCTCTGTGGATGCTCTGACAAGCTGCTCCCAGCCTGGCTGTGCTGGCAGGAAAGGCTCCAGCAGGGCCAGGAGCTGCCTGTCCTGCCCGTGGTGCAGTGTCCCTGGGCCATGGCATCATCCTGGTGCCAGCAACCCTTTGATCCAGCAGGCTCTGGCTTGCTCCAGTCCTTTTGGAGCTGACTCTGGGCAGCTGCTGGCTGCATCCTGGGGCTGTAAGGGGAAACAGAGAGCAGCTGTGAGCTGTGCCAGCCCCAAGGGCTCCTCACAGCCCATGGGCTCCCATGTGGGCTGGCACAGCCAGGCCCTGGTGACCACTGGTCCTGCTCGGCTCCTGGGGCCCTTGGACTGGCAGAGACTGATGGAGCCGATTCTGCTGTACATGGGGCTGGGGTGAGTAGGTTGTCATTGAAGACAGCTGCAGATCTGTCTGCTGAAAGATTAATATCACTTTAACTGTTCCAAGGGGAAGTATCCCTCAGTGAAAGATGCAAGTGGCTCAGAGCTATTTAGAGCTAAGGATAACATTTCGGTATTTTAAAAATTCACCAACTAATCATAAAGGCTGAGCTTGTTAGGTGGCATGGAGTTCTGCTAGGCCTGTACTCCTAAAGCACTGCACAGAAAAGGATGCTTTTCTTTGAGCTGAATGGCCTGGCCATGCCCTTTCTGTGGAAGGAAGGAGAAAAGGAGAAAAGGTCTGATTTATCCAGCTGAGTAGCCTAAGTGTTACCACTTCTGTGTAAGGTACTGAGAGGGAAAATCCTGGGGCACCTCATGAACTGCTCTGCAAGATCAGGATGGTTTCTCTTTTTGGGTTTCTGCTTCAGTAGCATGGAGGTGTTTCCTTTAGGAAGCAAATTGTGTTGATTTATGCTTATTTCACAATTTAGATCACACCTTGCAGGTGCAGAGCCCGTATTATAAAGCAGCAAAGGCTCATGCACCCCAGGGGTGCTAGAGTGGAAGTGGAGTGGGTACATGCATGTGAGTGATGGAGCAAAAAGAGCAAAAGGATCAAAGCAAAATGAATGCTACAGCTGTTTGTCAGGGCAGGACATCCATGGAATGGGATAGATGGGTTTGACTGAGGACAGGGAAAGTAGCATGAGAGGTGGACTGAAGAGGGATATTCAGTCCCATGGGCTGGTTACGGGCAAACGAGGGTAGCAGAGTTGTGCTGGTATCTGCATGCATGTGGAGGCAGAGGGAGAGACACAAAGGAGATGGATTGGGACTGAGCAGGAAGAAAGGGATGCTCCAGCTAGAGAGGTGGTGCAAGTGTGAAGACAGTGTGTCAAATGGAGAAGCCAGAAAATTCTGTCATAATCAGGATGTAGAATCACAGAATTTTGGAAGGGACCTTTAAATGTCATCCAGTCCCAGCCCAGGTGTGTGCTGGCCAGGTCTATATCCTCTTGCCCTTCATGATATGAGCACAGAAGAGACTGTGTTCCCATTAACAAAAACACTTCTTCAGTTTTCCCTTGATCCCTTCTGAGTGCTGCAAATATTACTGCCAAGATAAACAATTATTTTAAGTTTCTTCAGAAGGATAAAATGATTCCTGCTGGATGCTGGAGCAGGGATTTGGCTGGGAGTGGGAAAGTCAGTTTGCAGGAGAGGAGAGTTCAGCAGAAGACTCTCTTCCTAGAACTGATTCATGAATTACTTTTGCTTAATGGTATTCTAGACAGCTCCTTGTATCAAGAATGGCAAGAATCATAGAATGGGTTGGGTTGAGGAGTGCTCAGTTGGTCCTTGCTCAAGGTTTGCTGAATCAATGGGAGACCATGGAGAAGAAAGGACAGTGCTGGACAGGTCTGACATTCCCCCAATAAGCAAACGTGAGGGCAGAAAGCTGAACTCTTTCTCTATTTCTAGCTGCAAGGTCATTGCTGCATCTTCAGGCACCCCAACCCTGTATGGTATTTGCAGTATTCTCTGCTAATTCCAATTTCATTTGCAGTCTAATTCAATGTGGATGTGCAAAACCGCACAAACTGTCCAAAGAGACGGGCGTGCTGGCTTGGTTTGGGCCTCACCTGTTAGCATGGTGCTCAGCTGCGGCTCGTGTGTCCACGGGGGATTTTAGCAGCAGTTGGAGGAATGATTCAGGCAGTGTTTCTGGGAGATGGCCTGGAAGGACAGGAGTGGTGTTCTGTCCTGCACTAGTACAAAAACGATTAGAGCATTAGAGCCATGCCAGAGGAGCAAATAAAGCACCAGATGCATTTAACTCTCCCATCCTGCTGGGGTGTGAAGCTCAGCAGTCGCTGTGATCCAGCCAGGAGGCAGTGGCAGCAGGGCTGGGACAGGGGCTGCAGACATTGCCTACATGCCTCCCCTCAGCTCGGCTCCAAGCTGCTGCTTCTACTTGCAAAGAATTCACCGGAGCTATTTTTACCAACACTGCCCAGGGAGATGGCTCAGGGTGCAGTTGGGAAGCTCTCACCCCAGCAGCACTGCCTTTTGGGACCAGGAGCACCGGTGCGGGTTTGGTCCCTCTTTGTGTTTATTTCCTCCAGCTGGATGTGTTTATTGTTCATGGCTTGTTTTCCAGCGCTGCTTTGAAAAGGGTCTTTTGGACTCTGCTGCTGGCTGCTCTAAAGCTCCTGGGTCTGTGTTTCAGTTTCCCACTGAGCTTCTCTATCTCCAGACTTTTTCTTCTGCTGGTTTTTGCAGGGGCTGTTTACTGCAGTTACTGGGAGCTGACAACACAACAGCAGTAAATAAAAAAGTGTGGCCCTGATTAAAGTGTGCCTGAATAGCATCAAATTTATCAGGGCTGGCATTTCCTTTTTGTGAAAGCTCATTCTGCTTTTTGAGAAGATCTTAACCTTGGAAGAAATTTTTCCTCTTGCATGTTTCACTTCTGAGGTTTGAAAATCACCTTCCTGACACTCTCAAACCTGCCTGGGCTTTTTCTTCCTTAGGTCCTGCTCCTGGCAGACCCCAGGTCGTGGAATGAGACAGGCTGTTGTGCTGCATGCTAGGCTCTCCCAGGGCGGCTGGCATTTGTCTCCTGCTTTGCTGCCAGGGCCAAGTTTTCCTCTGTGCTGAGCTCCCAGGCTCTGCCAGCCACGTGGATAAATAATAAATTCAGGGATACTCGAGGCCAGTTAGCTGTTATTGTTATGGCTGGACCCTTTCCTCTAGCTGGGCTTTGTCACAGTGCTACTAAACCCTCAGCGTGGGTTTTTTTGAAGGGTTGAGAGCAGCACTGCATCCCTTGGTGCCCTGGGGATGTGTGGCTCAACCAGGGAAGGTGAACTTTAGACACCATGCCATGTCTGTGAAAGCCAAATGGTCATCACCTGGCTGCTGCCAGATAAATTATCTCAGCAATGGAGGGACCCAGCACAAGGCATCAGCATGCCTGCTGGGGCCAGGCTGCTGTCTGGGAGAGCTCTCCTGGGATGCCAACAGAGCTGATGTGTGGTTTGCTGTAGGTGCCAGATTTGAAAGTACAGCTGTGTTGACCATAGTCCCCCCAAACAAACACCTCCCGATGAGTTTGCAAGCAGGGGGACAGGAGCAGAGGTCAGCTCTGTCCCACAGAGTGAGAGCTGCCATGGGGCAGTGCAGGATGCCAAAGCTGTACTGCTCAGCTTCTTGTCACCACTCCATGTGTGCAGCCTGGGAGCTGCCCCAGAGTGTCCCTGCCCTCACACCCCTTATTGTAGAGCCCTGCTACCCTTGGGGCTGTGGTGTCTCACAGTGATGACTCAGCTCCCCACTACCCACAGCATCCTCACTGCAGCCTCTGCAACCCAGGCTGGATCCTCTTGGTCTTGCCATCTCTCCATCTGCAGGAATTGCAGTCAAATGGCATCCATCAGCTTCTCTGGAGGAAAGCAAAACTCCTGCAGAAGAAAGGTGTAACTGGGAGCTACCTCAGCCTCCAGCATCCCCAGGCTCTTGTGTTGTCCCCAGGTACTGGGAAAGAGCTGAGCATGCAGGAGCCATCTGCATCCACTTGGTGACATGTCCAGCTCTGTCCTTACTAGTGAGAGCAGACCCCACATCTTGTGCACTTCCAGACTGCTTCTTTGGGAGCTACTTTGAGGAAAGCACTTACCTGGAGCTGCCTGGAGCTCCCCCAGCTGGGGCCAGCTGGCTGATTGTCTGGCTGGGAATTGGTCAGGATAGCATCTGCCTGGCTCAGAGAGCAACTGAGAGGGAGAATTTTATCTCTTGATGGTGAATCTCATCCTCCAGGAGCAGCAGGACAAAGGCAGGGCCTGGAGCACGTCCTGCCAGGATGAAGAGCTGGATCCTCCCTTCTCAAGTCTCTTCCCTGGGGCCGGCGCCAGGGAGGCTGTGTGCCCCAGGCACAGCACATCCAGCCCACTCTAATCCCCCAGGCATGGAGAGCACAGACACATACCCCTTGGCCCCTGCCAGATTATAGTGGAATTAATCACGCTGATTATATACTACCAAAAAAGGAGGTGCTTTCTCTGTTCAGAACTGGCTCAGACCCCCTGCTTGCAAGCAGCAGCCTAAAAATGCTGTTTTCTGTCTCATCATGTCTCTGGGTTTTTCAGGAGCTGTAATAATTTTGGAGAAAAAGACCAAGAGTGACTGCAATCCCAGGCAGCTCAACCTGCTGAGAAAGCAGGGTGCTAATGTGTGAGTGTGGGCAGGGAGGTGAATCATGGTTCCAGCAGAGTGGGATGTCATCCCAGGGAGGGACAGGCTGAGCCACAGCAGCTCTGCACCCTCTTCTCTATCACAGGGCCCTGAACAGTGTTTTTGGCCCCTTGTCTAGTCACACTGTTGCCTGTGTCAGTTGGGATTGATGCCCTACTTTTAGTTCTTTCCCTGCAGCTACTCAGAATGGCATATGTGTGTATCTTCTCCCTTGTAAAGGTCTCAGAAGAGCATTTCTATCATCTTTTCACTGCACCTGTTGAGTATTCAGACTTCAGCTTGTCTTTTCTGCCTACTGCCTCTCAGTTTAGTGGAAAGGAATCAATCCTCATTTCATGACTAACAGCCCAGAAATTCCTCTGACATGTTTTCACTGCAGGAATGAGAACTGCATCTTTCCTCCTTTTTTGTCCTAAAACAGGACCAGATACCAACCTGCATCTGGAAAGGGCTCATCAGACACCCTAAGACCTCATTAACGCTTGCAATTCAAGGTGATTTGGTGTTTGAGGAATGCTAACTGCTTATCACACAAAAATATGTGGATTTGTACGTGAAACAGGGAATACAGGGAGCCTCGGGAAACATGACAGTGAGAGCACAGGGAAGGCAGCTCTCAGTAAGACCTGAGTGCAATAAAGCAACTGAATGTACTGTGGTTCACCCACCCTTATTTTTAAGGTGCAACACTGCTGTTTGAAGTAAGCTCCTTCCCAGACTGTGAGCAGCTGGGCTGTAAAGCCAGCCCTGCTTTTAGCAAGAAGATCACAGGGCCCTGAGCATGAGGTATGTGAGGAATATGACAGCCGGGCAGTAAAATAACCCCCACAGCCTGTAGCCCTTTGGAAGAAAGGAGGAGATGTGCTGGGAAGGAGCAGAGAGGTCTCAGAGAGCCAAGATGAGAGGCAGGCAATAGCTCTGGTGAGATCAGCCCATCAGGCTGCAGTGAGCCCCTGGACAAGGCATGTTGTTTGCTGGAGAGCTACAAAAGAGAAATTTCAGGGAAAACCCATGTTGTGTGCAGAGCAGGGGCACACTGCCTCTGGGAAGGTGCAGCAGCTCGGGGCTGGTGACACACAGAGGAGTTCAGCCACCAACGATGCCCTGTTCCCTGTGTGCAGCGTTTCCACCTTACCCTGGAGCATCTGGGCCCCTTCCATGTTGAAAATCTGCTCTTCTCTCCCTGAGTGTAGGGTTTTGGGTCATGTGGGCAAATTCTGAGTGCTGTTATGCCAGATGGGCTGATCCAGTTTTGGTGCCAGCCAGGGTTTGCTGTGTGAGCTGGGATGACCTTGGCTCAGAGGGTGCTCACTGTTCTTCCCTCTTCTCTCTGCAGGACGGCTCATGCCAAAGCCAAGGCTGAAGGGTCTGAGCAGGCAGCTCAGGCAGCCAACAACGAATCAGGCATAGCCAGAATGATGGCCAGGGAGCTCTCCCCAGACTTCTACCAGCCAGGTAGGATCAGAGGCATCTTCCAAGAGGGATCTTGCAATTTCCATGGGGAATCCATTCAAGTGCTTCACCCACTTAATTCCACAAGTTGCCCTCCTGTCTATCCTAAATCCTCTTTTGCTCAGTTGCAGCCAGCCCCTTGCCCTGGCTGATTTGCTGTCCTCCTTACACCACTGTTTTACTCACTCTGTTACCATAGCCTGGAGGAAAACCCCACAGTTTCTCAGCTTCTCATGTTTATCCACACACCGAAGCCCTCAGAACACCAGGCAGGACAGGCAGCAAGCTCGGGACAATCTGCAACTCTCCTGTAGATACACCCCTTGTGGCTTTTTCTTGGAACAGTGTTGCACATTGACTCCCAAACCCACATCCTGTGGGGCCTCAGAACAATCAAACTCCGCTACTTAGGGGCTATAATATCCTAAAAGAAAGCAGCTAATACAAAATACTATTTTCCTGATTCTCTGTTCATTTGTTAGCATCTCTGCTAACTATTTGTCTGGGAAAACACTTGGGAGGTTCCTTCTGTGAGACCAAGCATTGAGGATTAGTAGATGGGAAGTGGAATATTAGAAGCAGCATTGTGAATGCCATTACTTTTCCCTGGACTGAGTTAGCTAGAGATATGCTCTTCCTGGAAAACTTTCCTTTACAGAGAGGGAAAATAATAACAGAGCAGAAAATAAAATTCCAAGTGCCTACATTTTCATCCTGTCTTTCTTATTATCTGGATTTATTGCCTGGAGTGAGTGTGAGGCAAGATCACAAGAGACTATCACAGCAGTAAAACCGGGGGTAGAAGCCAAAGGTTGACTCGTGCTCAGCAAAACCTGACACCCACCTCTGCTCTGATTTCAGTGACTCTGCATCTCCTGTACCACACCCCAGCACAGTGGGAAATGGGAACAGCTAACAGCTGGTGCCTGGTTGGGGATGGTCATCCTGACAGTTTTTCCTAAATGACCTGTACTCCTGCCTTGTACTGCACCTGTGAGCTGGGGAAATGCGGTGCTGGAGGGCCTTTTCCTCCCCAGCACCCAGCAAGGCCTGTTGAGCTGGCTTTGAGTGGGGAAACACCACAGCACTCAGGCATGGGCATGAGCCAGCCTGTGGCACTTCATTTAACAATGGCTAAACGTCTCTTGATCCTCACATAAGCCCCCCAGCTGCCACTCACAGCTCTACATTCACCCTTTGCACACTGGGGTATTTATAGCACAGAGACAAAGGAAACTGGAATTCCTGTGGGGAGGTTTTGGACATCAAGCTAGATTATTTTTTCCACCCATGGCGATTGAATGAGACAATTGAAACAGTCTCTGTAAAACACCTGGGGCAGCCTGACCCGCTCCTGGCTCCTCAGGTGCTGGATCCTCTTGCTGCTGGTATGTAGGGCCTCACTTGGGTCCTGGCCTCTCTTAGTGGCCTTCTAATCTCCTGATGCGTGTTACTCTTCTATGATTCTTTTAAACTTCTAAATTCCCAAAGTGCACAAGAATAGATGTCATCTCTCATGGTTGTACCGTTGAGGAACAAACAGACAGTAGTCCAGCCTTGGATTTTGCTGGGACTGAGAGCTGCTGCTGACACAGCCAGGAGAGCCCAGCAGTGTTTGTTAGCTGTATTTCTCCCTGCTGTCCTGGCAGACTGACCAAGTTGTGTCTGGCACAGGCAATCCTGCTCAGCAAGCCCCATATCCTTAATAACTGTTGAGCCCTGAATTTCAGTTAGAGTATCATCTCTAGTAACTTAGAAAAGGATGTAAACCAAAACCCTTGCTGAAATGTGCTGGGAGATGAAGGTGGGGAGGTGAGTGTGTGCCCTCCAGGCAGTTGGGCGTTTTTGTGTTGTAAGTTATTCAGGAAGAGGAAGAAAGCAGCAGGAGAGAGCAAGGAGCCTGGAGCTGCAGGCAGCCTATTTTGAGGAGTCTGAACAACTGTTGAAATGGCTTCCAAATAACTCACTTGCAGCCAGAAATAAATGGCCCTGAATGGGTCACCTGCTGATTGACAGGAGTGTGCAGGCAGAGCAGAGCTGAAACCAGTGCCCTCCTTTCCCTCACTGCCTCTCTGAGTGGAAGCATTGCCTGCATAGACAGTGTGCAAATCATACCATTGACTTATGAGAGGAAAAGGAGCACCAAGCCAAATTTCCCAACCAGACTCAGGTCTGCATCAGTCCTTGAGCTGGAGGAGATGAGGGGAGGGACCTTAAGGCAGCCAGAGACAGTGTGGCTCCAGGATCTGTGTCGTTCAGGAGCACAGAGCAAGCCCTGTACATCTGCACTTGTCAGCATCACTGGGGTTCAGCAAAATGAGGCCAGAACAGGTGCTTTGCTTTCAAAGAAGATGCTCTGCAACCTCACACTGCACACAGGGGGAGTATGATGCTCTTCTTGTTCTCACTTGCCATGAGCATCACAGTGATGTGTGGGGACCCTTCTCCCAGCACATCTTAGCATGTGGAGCACTGTGGAGGGTTGTTATTCCACAAGATATTCCCAGTTCTTTAGTGATACATTTTGGTGGATATCTCCGGTCACAGGCTCTGTGTGAATTCCTCTGACCCAGGCTGGGCTGTAATTTGCAGTAGGGTTAATAAGAAGCAAAGATTTAATGATAGGTGAAGAATTGAAGTGAAGCAGTGTTGCTAGGATTTCACAAGTCAGTGTGTGAGATGAGGCCAAAATGAAAACTGAAGCCCTGAATCACCTTTCCTGATGGTGCCAGGTAATTTTGCTGCTGTTATGGAGCTCAGGGCAGACTAGAGGGCTGTATAACTTCCAACCCTGTTCCATATGTAAGAAACATATGTTTCCTATCACGATGGGATGGCATGTAGATCATCTGGGGGCCCTGCCTTTCCCAATGACACTGGTCATCCTGTGTATCCTGTGAAGTTACCATGCTATTTACATCAAGGAAACCACATGGAAGAGTTTCCCAGGCATTAAATTTAAAAAACAAACAAACAAAAAANCAAAACAAAACAAAAAAAAAAACAAACAAAAAAAAAAACAAAAAAAACCACCAAAACCAAAAAACCCCAAACAAACAAAAAACCAACCAAACAAAACAAAACAAAACAAACAAACAAACAAAAAACCCCACCAAAACAAAGTTCATTAGGAGCTGTATCCTCCTTAGCCCCAGCATGACCCATCTGTGTGACCACAAGAAGCTGGACTGCAGATTTTCATTGTTTTCTTGAACCTTATCTGCAGGTCCTGCCTGCTTCTTCAGCTCTTCCCAAATGGACAATAAGGCTTGGAGGCTTTGGGAGTTCCTGGAGGCAATTCCTCCTGGCATCAGGGTCTGGTTTGGGAGTACCTCCTCTCCCAGACTCCAGCCTGGACCCTCGCACCGTGGTCCCCAAACCCATTGCTGCTGGGGGCACAAGGCCATGATGGTGCCGTGACACCAGGGTACCCTGCTGCCCCCTGTCCCCCAGTGCCCCCTCACAGCAGCCCTTCTCTCCGCAGGCCCCGAGTACCAGAAGCGGAAGCTGCTGCAGGAGATCATCGAGAACGCCGAGCACGCGGTCAATATGGAGGNGGCCGTGGCCGCCCCGCTGAGCAGATGGAGATTGGGCCGCTGCAGCGCATGGC
Source organism: Rhadina sibilatrix (assembly GCA_013400275.1). Classification (NCBI taxonomy): domain Eukaryota; kingdom Metazoa; phylum Chordata; class Aves; order Passeriformes; family Phylloscopidae; genus Rhadina; species Rhadina sibilatrix. The sequence goes on along the minus strand of VWYO01013531.1, from coordinate 824,285 downwards.
GCGCCAGCCCGATGTCGAGCTCTTCAAGGGCTACCACAGCTACGCCGTGCGGACATCCCCGGTCACCCCCGCCACGGACTATGAGGAGGAGCAGTTCCCCGAGAACGAGCCGCCCTCGCCGGAGCCCCGGGGGGAGGCCCAGCGCCGGGCGGGCACCCCTGGCCCGCCGCAGGGCCGGGAGGAGAAGCCGTCCCTGGCGGCAGAGGCTAAGCCGGAGCCGCCTCGCCCCAAGGAGCCCCAGCAGCGCCCCAGCCCTGAGCGCAGGGCCGTGGGCCGGGTTGAGCCCGCGGCCGACAGGAAGACTGAGGCCAGGGCACCGGGCCGGACGGAGCCCAAGGCCGGGGTCAAGCGCGGCCCGGCCCAGGCCCAGGCGGCAGTGCTGGCAGCACAGAAGGCGGAGGAGTGTGACGAGGTGATGTGGGGCATCCCTGGGAGCCTCCTGGGAGCCAGTTTTGCCTTTCCTTTATTGTTCCCCATGAGGTCTGGCAGGACCCAGAGGATGCAGCCCCTTGGGTGCCAAGTGGTGCCCAAAGTGCTCTTTTTAGGATCATAGAGCCCGCTAGAGGAGAGTGTTGGTATCCCCCTCTCCTGGTGCCATCCCAGCCTGCCCTGCCTAGATGCTTGGCCTGACATTNTGTTTTCTTGAACCTTATCTGCAGGTCCTGCCTGCTTCTTCAGCTCTTCCCAAATGGACAATAAGGCTTGGAGGCTTTGGGAGTTCCTGGAGGCAATTCCTCCTGGCATCAGGGTCTGGTTTGGGAGTACCTCCTCTCCCAGACTCCAGCCTGGACCCTCGCACCGTGGTCCCCAAACCCATTGCTGCTGGGGGCACAAGGCCATGATGGTGCCGTGACACCAGGGTACCCTGCTGCCCCCTGTCCCCCAGTGCCCCCTCACAGCAGCCCTTCTCTCCGCAGGCCCCGAGTACCAGAAGCGGAAGCTGCTGCAGGAGATCATCGAGAACGCCGAGCACGCGGTCAATATGGAGGAGGAGGCGCCGCGGCCCGAGGCTGCCCCGCCTCCCCCCACGCCGCCCGAGAGCCCGCAGCTCCACGAGCAGGAGGAGCCGCGGCCCCGCGCCAGCCCGGCCCCCAGCCCCGCTGCCACCCCTCCCGAGGCCAAGCGGGCCAAGGCGGCCCCCCGGCAGGACAGGGCCCTGGGTTCGAGCAGCTGGGCTGAGGCGGGCGGGCGGGCGGGCGGTGGGAGCCCAGCGCCCTCCGAGGGCGAGA
>VWYO01013531.1:797178-822683 GCA_013400275.1 Rhadina sibilatrix | reverse complement strand
TTGTGCAAAACCAGGCATCTTCCAATTAATTTTATCAATTTTTCTCACCTTCTTTTCCTACCCCATTACCAGCCAACTTGGATGTGAAAGCTGGGGGGAAAAAAAGCCAGGAAAAGCTTAAGTGTATTTCTCTTTTACCCGTTACATTTACTTTTTTTGCTGTATGGGGCACCTCATGAGCTAAACTATGGTGTTGAATCACCAGCCAATTTCCCAGGTTTAAAATATAGTCACTAAAACTCAGTTTTGCTCTTAGCAAATACAGCTGGAAATCCAGACATTTTATTAGCCCTCTGAGTCCCATCTTGCAGCCCTTTGGACGTGAATGATTCCGATGTGACTTTAGAAAAGCACAGCTTGGAAATACTTCGGTCTGAAATTACAGAAATCTCACATAGGTTCATCTGTTGGGGTTTGGAAATAGATGATCTTCAAGGTCTTCTTCCAAACCAAAGCATTCTATGATTCTATGATATTAAAAATGGCAAGTTTGCCAACACAGGCAATGTGGATGCAGAAGGGAGTTGGGAGGAGCAGCCTGACATGGGATCAGCAGTTCATGTTCCAGTGGTTAGGGTCTCCTTTAATCTAATTTAGCTGCAAAAGAAGCCTGATTTAACCTCCTCCAAATGAGTTTGCAGGGAAGAAGTAGGAATAGGATAGGATAAACATTCCACTACTTTGAAATTCAGGCTGGTTGTTAAATGCCAGATTTTGCTGCATTGGGAGGAGGTGATTGTGGTATTTTTGAACAGTGGAATCAAGCTGTGTCTGTCTCCTCCCCTGGAGCTGTGGTGTGTAATGTTCTGTTTTGGTTTTTTCCTTCAGGGACCTAACACAATAGTGATCTGCATGGTCATCTTACTGAATATTGGTCTGGCCATCCTATTTGTACATTTTTTGACATGATGAGCCTCTTGAACAAGGTAAGAAGCAGAATGAGATTTTATCCTCAATTTGTAGATGTCACTGGATATTTTAAGGTTGACTCACCTTTCATAAAATGTCATAAAATTATTGCATGGAATTATTTTGTAATTTTATAAATTTCTTCAAACTTAAGAACATAGACTGTGTTGGTGGGATACAGTCCCACCATATAGTTTTGCCTTCTCAGTACCATGGGGATGTTTCATGGAGTGAGAATTCCAGTGCAAGAGTGTGTGATGTTAAATTTGAAATTTGTTTACTGCAAATGCTGCAAATGCTTCAAGAAACACCTTCAATTTGCTGTTTCAACATGGCTGCTCCCAGGTAACTTGTGCATTATATTATTTTGTGGCACTCAGACCAGCAAGATGCAAGAACACATCGAAAATATGAAACTGAAAACTGCAGCTCTAATTGCAGCAGTGCTAGTTCTGCAGCAGTTGTTACATAATTGTTTTAAATTAAAGATAAAATAAATTAAAGATAAAATTAAAGAGAAATTAAAGATAAATTAAAGATAAAATAAATTAAAGATAAATATTAATCAAATTGTCTGTAAGACTGGAGCTTGCTCATGTCTTCCACTTGAATTGGGATAAGGGTTTACGTTTGGATTTGGTGGCAATAAAATCTTGTGAGGTTTCTCATGCCTGTGGTACCCCTATGGACAGGAAAGTGTCCTGAGCTTGCGCAAGACTTCTGACTTCTGTCTTGGGCTCAAAAATTTCAAACAAAATCTGCCATCAAGGCTGAACCTGACCCTTGAGCCTCACGTGAACATAACACAAGAGACACCTCTAAGCCCCTGTGAGGATATTTCCTGGGGGACAAAACTGTTCTGCTGGGCACTGCTTTCTGTCATGTTTTTAGTCTCACTCAGCCTGCACAGGTGAAAGCCTTGCAGACAGCTGTGGTGATGTATTGGTCATGTGTTTTGCTCTCTCTTGACTTTCCCATTTATCTGTGTCCGGGACAGGCGTTGCTGCTGCTGGAGACCTCAGACCTTGGTGGGGATTAAAGCTCAGCCATCTGGAAACACCTAAGAGGAGGACTTGAGATCCCAAGGTTGCACTGCAAACATCAACCTTAAAGGAGAGTATCAGAAGATCAGTTCAGTTTCCTGCTCCCAGGCTGTGGCTGGCCTCTGCAATCTATCAAGGAAAAACCAGGGTTTCTGCACTGTGGTCTCTTCTTCTTTGTATAAAATAGCAGTTGCCTTAAATTATTCTCACCAAAGCCATCAACTCTCCTGCCATGCCAGGGATGAGGGATTTACCTGTAGCTATAGGAAAATGAGTGAGAAGGTCTCATGCGTGCACACTGATGTGTTTTGTAACTCCCTTGGTTGACTCGGTGTCAGAGATTTTCCAAAGATTGTCATCCATGGCACGGCGATGAAGCAATGCAGCAGCCAGAATGACTGGGGGTGGACAGCGCTGCTCTCCGTGCTTGGAAGTCATCCAAAGGGGTGAAAAAAAAAGTGTTTCCTTTCCTCTGTCACCTGGCATCATTTTCCATGTATGGAGGACTGAGAGGGGGAGCAAGTTGAAATTGGGCTTGTTGAAGCGTGACCCGAGTCCTGCCCATGATGCACCACAGATGGGTTGCGGGGTGGGGTGTGAGGGAGTGGTGGATCCGAGGCTGTTGGTGCCTGTGGGGGTGCTCTAGGTGGAGATGGGGCCTCTTTTGGGACCAGGCACCATCCAAGCGCTCTCCTGCCACCAACGATGCTCTGCACAGAGGCATCTTGCAGCGGGTGGCTTCCTGCTGTAATGGGGGAGGCAGTGGGTATGCTGAATTTGTCCCTTTACCCATTTTTTCTCTGAAAATGTTGTGAGTTACAGTGAAAAGGAGGTTCTTGCTGAAAGTGCCTCCATACACCTCCTGCCCTTAGCATGCTGGGCTGCAGAGGGGTCCTGGCCTCTCATTGCACCCAACGAACAGACTTTCCAGCCGGAGGATGCAGGGTGGCTATCGTGGGAGAGGTTACCTTTATTCCTGAAAGAAAAAAGATGTGAGTGACTGCAGTGTGTTTGGGTGTTGGGCTCAGAAATACGCAGCAGCCAGGCTTTCAGCAGTGGCAGAGTACAGTGGGGCAGTTGTAGCTGTTGCTGATGTGTGCGAGGCTGAGAGCCCTGGGCGATTTGCACCGGTTTTCCCAAAGCTGTGACAGGGAGTGACCTTTGGAAGGAGGTATTTCCACCATGATCTGCTCTGATCCTTAGCAGTGCGAGCTTAGAAAGTTGGCACAGACGAAGTTACAGTTTAGTGTGAGGCTGAGTGCTTGGACATGTTTCTTCTTTTAAGAGCAATGTGTATTTTCTATCCCTTTTTAAGATAATCAGAGATGTTATTTATAGTTGGTTGTGCACCTCTGTGTATCCTGAAGTTCCACAGCACAGGACTGGGTGGGAAAACCTTGTTGGACTGGAAAGAATGGGGAAATGATAGTTAAGGAATAAAACAGATGCCTGGTCTGTTTCAAAGGTCAGTCTGAAAGGATTTCAGAGACAGAGTGGCAGACATACAGGGGTTTACACTCACTGGAGACACAGGGCAAAACCTGCCTAATTTATCTACTCTAGTTATGGCATAAGAGAGTGAGAATAATTCAGTACTTTTCTTTGTGAACCAAGTCTATTTTTTAACCTTATTCAGCTCAGGAACATTGCCACAGTAGCAAATACGTGGTATTAAGTGTGGGAGAAGTGAATGTGATCCTTTCCTAAAAGCCATGTGGCTGTACCAGTCCTGAGAAAGCTGTGCAGCATCATCTACACTTCCACAGAGCATAGTTTAGTAGCAATTTGCTTATTTTATTTTTTTTTCTTTCCTTAAATATAAATGTATTGCAAACCCCAGGCTCTGCTGCCTTTGATGTTTTATCTCCATTTGCTGGCATCACTTGCCAACTCTGCAGTTTCAGTATGCCAACTGCTTTTATTCACCACCAAGACAATTTCCATTGAGAGACCTGAGGGGCTTTTATTTATCACTAAGCACAAAAATAGATCTTTTTCAACAGTGCTAAGGTAATTCCCTCCCCTCCTTCTCGCCCCATTTTTTATGCATGTGATATGCACTCAGTAATGTGCTTTCCTCCTAGTAATCTTCTGAGAAAAGTAGGTAGATTTGCTTTTATGTGACATATAACTGTATCCATATTACACTGAGATATGGATATATATACATAGAGAGAGAGCCCCTTAGGGATTTCATTTCCTTAGATGCAAAATACCAGATTTACCTCAAACTGCATGCTTTCAAAACTGACTAGAATTTTGTGTTATACTTTTCAGGTCTTACAAAGATGCAGATACCTTTCACTCTTCACACAAAAACACTTTCTTCACAGATTTTGCAAGCTGTTTACTACGATCTGTGTACTACTGTCCAGAGTTTTTGTTGGTTGTTCTGCTGGATTATGTGCAATAATAAACAGTTATCTGCTCACTCTATCCATGTGGATTTTTTGCAGGGGAATCTCCAGATTTCTTTCCATGTTGACACATTCACTCCAGTCTTAAAGCAGAGCGTAGTTCAGAATTTCACTGGTGGCATCCAGATGGTTTTTAGCTTTGTCTTGATTATCTGTTTCAAAATTTTGCAGTCTTTTATTGGTGGGGGTACTTTGCAAAGAGAGTTGTTTTCACTAAGTGCTTTTCAGCACCCTTTAAGGCCCCTGTGACACTCTGAGCACACACTCCATGTGCTCCCATCGTACTGGCCTCTGGCAGGGGTTGCACAGGTCCAGGAGGAAAAGCTGCTGGCTGGCCCAGAGCCTGCCCAGGCCATGCAGAGAGCCTCTGACAGGTCCCTTTGCTGCCTCCTGAGCCCAGGGCTGCTGCCAAGTTCATCCCGAGCTGTGTGTGCGTCACTGGCTGCTCCTCCTGGCTTTGGGGAGGAGTGATTCTCCACGGCCTGTGCCCCATCCTCTCGCTCAGCCTCTTGAAACAGCACTGGGTGAAAGCCAGGCACGAGGCAGAGGGAAATAGCAGCTGGGTGATTTATGGAGGAGGATGGGTGAGCAGAGCCCAGCATGGGCCCAGGGCAGCAAGGCCCTGGGGCCTGAGGAATCCAGAGTAGCCGAAACCTTCAATCCTTTTTCTATTTCTGGAGTGTCTCATATGAGCAAAGCCGGACTGTGCAGAGAGACTGGTGGGACACAGGCTCAGCCTTCGTGGGCAGGAGTGCTGCCCCTGGCTTCTGTGGGTGTGAGGGGTCTCATGGCAGATTTCATGCCCTGGTAGAGACTTAAGGAGCTGAGTTTGATGAAATGATGGCTTTACCCTCCTCTGGGCTTGCTTTGCTTCTGGTTTGGAAGGAACCAGCTACATCTCATTCATCAGTCAGGGGCAGCAGGGTAACTGGAGCTTGTGCACCTCATAAATCTCAAGCTGATGAATGGAGCAGGTCTTTGGCTCATGTGTTACAGAGGCAGTAGGGAGGGAGGTGGGTCTGCTCCTGAAGCAATGACACATTGCTTTAAAAGTATTAATAAAGGCAGAACAAAAAGTCTGCAGCTTCCCCAGGGTAGGGGGGCAGTGCTGGGCTCTCTGCCTCAGTAGCTGCTGGTTTCAGGGATAACATCCCCACAGTGTCCAGCCAAGTGTCCCCAAGGACAGGCAGGGAGGTGTCTGATATGTGAGAACCAGGCTGAAGGCACTGGCCTGATCCTGTGTCGAAGGGCAGGAGCCTTACCCTCCACTGGTGGGAGGGAAGGTGCAACCTGAGCCCCAGTGTCCTCTGACAGTGACCTGTCCAGGCATCCTGGGGACAGCCACACTCTCCTCTGCCGTCCTTGTGGGACGTAGGGGCTCTCAGGAGCCACCCGCTCTTTTGGTCTTCATCTTTGCACAAGAGGAAGGGTCAGAGCTGGGCTGAAGGTGACCCTGACACTGAGAAGGTGGAGCCAGGAAAGGGTCTGGCTCCAGACCACTGCCTCTGCTTCAGGACCCTTCCAGGAGGAAGCTCCCAGGAGCATTAATGCATCAGGGAACAGGCACCACCAGCAAGGGCATCCCATGCCCAGCTTGGGGCTGGCAGCAAGGGGCCTTACTGTGAAACCCTTTTCTCTCTTCTTCTGTCAGAAATGCTGGCACTGCACAGCTGGAAAAAGTTGCTTTTAATTTACTTTCTCTGAGCAACCACCCACACTGTGCCTGCAAGGACAGGATCAGCCCAATGGGCCCTTGGTGAGGACCTCAAAGCCATGTTAGCAGCAGGACCACTCTAGGGCCTTCTCCTGGAGAGGGTAAAGTTTTTATAGGCTTCACAGCTTGTGTTTTCAGGCATTAATCTCTATTCTCACCACAGCAGCAAGCAGCCACTGGTGCACTCACAGCATCCCATCTCTATAGAAACAGCACACTCAGAGCCCAATTCATAGGGTGGTTATTAAAGAAAATTCATTAATTATAAAGCACAAATTGTCCTTAATACTTCTGCCCATCACCTATGGCACAGGGACCTGTGGTGTTGCCATCATGTTCCCTCCCTCAGGCAGGATCTGGGAAAGCACTCCAGATTTGGGGCCCAGGCAATGCCCTCCCATTGAAATCTTCATTTAGACCCTGGAAGGACAGAAATGTGTAGGGCTGGCTAACTGCTAAACTGAGGGTATTCTGGTAAATTAAAATCAGTCCCACAGGACTGGCAAGCTTTGATCTGCAGTGTGTCCCAGGGCAGTTCTGGAACTCCTACCTTGGTTTGAGGAGTCCTGAGGAGCAACTCCCAAGTGAGTGCCAGCCTGGAGGCAGGTCTGCGGGCAGCACTGAAGAAGCCCTCCAGAAGCCTTGGGAAACAGGGATTGCAAAATAAGCAAGTAACTCTGAGTGATTACATTAATATTGCTGTAGGACTATCTCCAGGTTTTATTAGCAGCTCTTTAATTTTGTCATCTGCTTGAACTAATTAGTTCAAAGAAGCAGCTGGGGCCAGACCAGATTGGAAAAGGGCTGCATCCAGTTCTTTCCCTAATGTGTGGTCCACTCTTTCCTGTGGCTCTTTAAAATGTAAGCAATTGCTCAGCATCCTCTTTGGTGATCTGAATATTACTCATTTAAAGGTACCATATTTTATCTTAGAAACATGGTTGGGTACCACAGAGTGGAAGCCTGTTCTGGTTGCAGGGAAGTGATGGATGCCCTCATGGTCTTTTAATCCCCTTTTTTTAGGGAACAGCTGGAATTCATGGGTTACTCTGTAATTTGGCCCTTGAGCAGGCTGACTTTCAGATTGTTGGCCAGCATCATAGGTGAGAGGCTCTCCCAAAAAAAACACCTGCATGGCCACTCTCTTGTGACACAGGCTGGCATAGATACCCTGTTTCCCCAATTTCCCACCACCCAAATCTAGAGACAAAGAAGACAACCTTGATAGGGGCTTTAACTACAGATTTTGGTTGGTTACTTAAGCTTGTGTGTTTGCCAGAGTAAATAACCCCTTTTGAGGTCCCATCCATGTCCTGCATACAGAAAATTACTGTGTAGTCTCTATCACTGGAACCAGCCAAATTCAGATAAACGTGCTGGATGCGGTGTCTTCTAAACTAAAACTCCCTGATGAATGGCAGGAGCTTCATCCAACCTATGGTTCTTCAGGCACAGAAACCTCATTTACCACTCTCCCATCAGCTCTTTTCCAAGCCTCTGCCTCCTCCTGTCCCCTTTCTGCACTACTCATAAATTCTTCTCCTCAATCCAGAGCTCTGCAGCACTGCCAGATCCCTCCTCCTGCCAGGGGACTTGTTTGTAATTGAAGAGATCAGATGGTGTTCTACCAGGTTGACAACCCCTGAAAGGGCAGGGGTTAGAAATAATGAGCTTTAATTAGGAGAGTAACAGGTTAGATCATGTTGAGATGCGCTTCAATATGATAAATTACTTAGGAGCAATATATTCTTTATTTGCTGGCATGTTTATAAACTCACAGCCCACACTCATGCTGTTGAGACAAATAAGTGCTGAGGGTAAAATACAGCTTGAGACTTTACGAGCAGGGTGGGATGTTGCAAGGTACAAGGTAATAAAGGCTGAAGCTTCAAGGGAGCTCTCTGTTTTCTGATAAGGAATTCAGGTTTAAATTCAGACCCTGAAGGGCCAAAGGCAGTTACAGTGATTGATGAGTTGTTTCTTTTAATTCCTTTCTGCTAGTGATTTATTTCCCAGCAGCCTGCATCTCTCAACCAGCATCTCCTTTGCAAGCTGGGTGCTGACCTTCTGCCTCCTAAAAGTCTCTCAGCTCCTCCTAAAGAATCAGAATACATGCAGGGGGAAGGAACTCATTGATCATATACAGAGTTTAATGCTCTGGTGCTTTTGTTGGAGATCTCGTGGTTCCAGGAGAATTTATCTGCCAATTACTTCTCAAAAAAAATAGCAAAGGGTCATGCAGTACTTGGCAGCTAAGAGCAGAAAGGGGAGAAGAGAACCAGGTTTTAATTGAATCTCAAGTATGTTGAACAAATATTTCAGAACTATCAATTAACTTTTGGCCTGAAGCTGAAATTTAATTAAGAAAATAATGCTTTTAGGGTATCTCCATTTGGGTGGAAAGCAGAAAGGGGAAGAGTGAAGATAGCATATGTGATGAGGAGGTGGAAAACATCCTGCTGGAGATACTTCAGAATTAAGCTGCTCCTTGTGTTTGTAGAGATCAAGGCTGTCTGTCAGACTGCACATCCCATGCCTGAGAAATGCCTTATGTCAGGATGCAGGTGCGTTTTCAAGCTCTGGCAGTGAATCCTCATCCCACATCCAGCTCTCTGCACTCACAGCTTCAGGGTGAAGGGCTGGAGGACACAGGACAGCCCATCCTCTAGAAGATGCTGTCTGTGCTCAAGGCCCAGCAGTCACCCAGGGATCCCCTTCCTCCTCTACCTTCCCTTGATCCTTCCTGTGCTGGTTTGTCTGCACATGTTTTTATCAATGGCTTGTTCTGAGCTGCTAAGGAAAACTCTCTTCTAAGGGGGAAAAAAGTCTGTACTATAAAAAAAAGATTGTTACAGGCAAATTCTCACATGTTAGCAAAAACAGCTCCATTTTCTTCAAGAAGTAAATCCCAAATCTCTGTGCAGAACTTTCTTAACAACAAAAAATAGGAACTCTGTTCCTAAATTCACATTATGGAATATACACAAAAGAGTGCAAATATAGCATGAATCCTTAAATTCCAAATGCATTACGTTTAAAATAATTGCAGAAAGCTAATGTTCTCTTCCCTAACCCTCTATCTATTTTAGGGGCAACAGAGATGGTTTAATAACATGCAATATAATAATCATACATGCAAAACCTCTCTACACACAACAAAATAGGTCTTGGACAGTTCCAACACCCCGAGGGGACTTGAGGTCTTGTCCTGACTCACCCAGTGAAGTGATTTCCTGTAGATGCAGAATGGTTAATTAACATCTTGTGCTCTTGAAAGTCTCACTCACGTATTTTCCCAAGTGGATGCAAAATTCTAAGCTCTTTTAACACCATAGTTTGGTGAAAGCCAGATTAGTGAGGCTGCATTGGCTGTTCAAGTAATACTTCACAGTCACTTGAGGTTTACTGGTGGCAGACACTTGTTTTATTTGGCAAGAGCCCTAGGGTTTGGTCATGTGTAATCTTTTTGATTTTACTCATAGTCCAGATAGTCTCTTGCAAGTCTGGGGCAAGTGTCCAGTGATTCATCCCCTGGATGCTGCAGGATATGAATATCTACTTGGTTACAAGACAACAGCAGCAATAAATACTTCAGTCACTAATCACAAAACACTTAGTGGACTTCGCAAGCTATTCCCAGGCAATAAGAGAATTTCTCCACCTGCCATTGAAATGCACCTATAGCAGGGGCAGAGAGCAACACTGCTCTGTGGTACATGACTACACCACACTGGGGCTTACAGGACAAGAGTACAGTTTCCAGCTGAAGCAACCAGAGGAATTTGGACAGGAAAGGTAAAGTTATCCAAGAGAAAACTCAGACCACAACATTGGAAGTACTTCTGTTACATTAGGGAACACTCGTTATTAGTTTGTTCATTGTAGCAAATCCATCTGGTCTGGACCTTGGTTTCCTGTGCTACCAGCACTGCAGTGTTTCCAGAGACATGACATGAGGCTCATGACACCCAGGTTTGGTTATTCCTAATGTAGGAGTCTCACCCTGAGAGTCAGTCCCCTTACAGTCAATGGCTTCATATCTTGGAGGCATTCATGTCCTCTGTAGGGATGTGTATTCCTCACAGGAGAGTGTTGAGATGAGAGGAGACATGTGAAAGTGCCTAATTGTCCTCATTAACTTCAAAAGGACTCCAGAGGAGCAGCTTCCTTGAGGTGTCTGTTTTACAGGGATGTCAGTTTGGGTAGGAGAGAGTCACTCTAAAAAGAGGTGTATTTTTTTCCTTGAATGCCCTTCTGTTCCTGGGATTCCTTTCATTGCTTTGGCCCGGCACTTGCACATAACACAGAATGGGGTGGCACTCCTATATTTAACAACAGATGCTTTAGAGGTGCTAAATATTGACATGTGCCTAACTCTTCACCAAACAAGAATAAATTAGTGCTAAAGAAAAGCAAATTAATTTGCCTATGACAGTATGTTTTGTTAAATGCCCTGAAGAAGTATTGAATGAAGCTTGCTGCAATACCAAAGCAATTCCTCTTGGCACTCTCCCAGCACAGTGTGTACAGCTACATAGCTCCCACTGCCTGCATTGTTTCAGGCTCACAGGATTTGTCTATTCTTCTTTGCAGGTGCAGGGAGCCTGCTCAGATCCTCCTGCTCGGTGAGGTTGTGGTCAGAGCTGTTGTGAGAACAGTCCTTCACAGCACTGTAGTACACTGGGGTGCTGGACGGGGCAGGGTGCTCACCACTCCTCTCCTGGCACTTGTACAACTTCCTAAAGGCAGCCCTGAACTTCTGTGACATGAGGTTGTAGATGATGGGGTTGATGGCACTGTTCAGGTAGATGCAGAGGCGGCAGAAGAGGAGGAACCAGGTGTTCAGGTACGGGGGGTCCACAAAGGAGTTCACCACCACCAGCATGCGGTAAGGCAGCCACAGCACGGCGAAGAGGGCCACCACAACAGCCAGCATCTTGGTCACCTTGACAGGAGTAAGATGCAGAAAGATAAATAGCCAGATGGGGCTAAATCTCCAGCAGAACTTTCCCACCTGGAGCACTGGTGCAGACAGCTAGTTTCTTTCTCTAAGCATTTAAAAGAAACACCCAAGCCATAGTGCCGTTCCTTGCTGATTGCTTTGGCCCGAGGAAATAATCTTGTGCAAATAAATCTGGTTGTCACCTACCATTGAAGAGCCTCTAAATCTCTTTAGAAAAAGTATTCACCATCCTTGAAATGGGCTGGGATAACCATGGGAATGTCTGTATCAGAAGGCAAATTTGAAAATCGTACATAACGGTAAATGAATGGAGAAAACACTTGTCTAAAACCTCAGTTTTAGGAGTGTCATGGGATACACTTCATCTCCTTCCCTAGGATTTCATGGTTTCCAACACCATCTATCTTGTTCCAGGGAGTAGGCTCCTGGTACAGAGCAACCCTGAAGCAGAGGAGACCATCAGGAATCTTATACTACTTACGCTGATATAGGACTTAGCTACTTACCACGGGTTACTTTAATTTTCATCATTCTAGGGGAGTACTACATAAACATATTGGGAACAAAAAGAAACTGAGAAGTCAGAAGTGAGCAGTAATTGCCCTCAGCTCAACATAAGCTCATTCAGGAAACTAGGGTTTTGCACTGAAACACCAGTCATCCTAATAATTTCAACACCTATTTCTGGTAAGTGACAATCTCCTCAAACAAATACAACAAGATATACACACCCCCCAAGGAGGAAAGTATGACTAAACACTGATGACACATGCATATCTAGGCAGCAGTAATTCAAACGTCAGAAGGGGAGCTGTGCAATAATCTAGTTCTTTGTATGGACATGAGCACTGGGATCACATTTAGAGTTTCTCAGCTTTTCTTGGAGAGTTATTTTACTTCATCAAAAGAAGCTATGCCTTCCTGTAATGCCGTGAGTAGAAATTGGGAGACATCGCTTGTGGCAACAAAACTTTCCCTAGAAAAAAGGGACTATTACCAAGCTGTGGCCAGAATAGAAGGGGGTTGCTGTCTGTGGTTTAATGGAAATGTGAGGACACTTCCAAAAATAAGATCTTGCATTGATACCATGAGTGCTGAGGCTGTTGCTAAGACTGAAACTTGTTTGCTGCCACAGTTTGTTGCCTTTTGGGAAAGACATGAGAGCATGTACAAGTGGTATCTCACAAAGCTGTGTCCAGCCTCTGCTCCTCTCCTGGAAGTCACAGATACTTCTCTCCAGCCAGCATCCTCCCTCCTTGTTCCTGTACCATCATTCTGAGTTGTACATCCTTTTTTTTAGGAATCCCACTCCCTCTAGTGGTCCCTCTCCAGGAGGAGAAATACGGACTTGGAGGTGTCCGTAGAAGTGACAAATATAGCAAAGCTCGCACCTTGTGTAGTCTTGTTCAGGATTTATGTGCTTTTAGGAGTAGCAGTGAGAGAACAGCAGCATCTTCACGCCCCAAAAGCAGTGCAGGAGTACTACACGTGTAGGAGCACAGCCACAGAAAAGCTCCCTCAGCCATCAGGCAGGGGAGAAAAATGGGCACCTCAGAGAGAGCCCTTTAGGACCTTTGCCAGAGAACTCTGGGCATGGGGCCTGGAAGAGCCCCATAAGTTCCCCTATAAGGAGAGGCCAGAGGAGAAATGCTGATGTGAGTGCCTGTACTCTGGTCAGAGGCACAGAGCTACACACACCCACGAAGCGGAAACCCTGGAAAACTGTTTCACAGTTTAAAAACTTATTGCCATCTTTATTCCTTATGATGGCAGCACTGTGATGTCAGGCCGTTCAGGGGAGGTCTTTGGCATTACCTCGGGGGAGGTAATGACAATCTCGAGTAAACTCCTGGTGTAAGAGTAAAGAGAGCACAAGGAGCAGCAATGGGAATGCCCCAGCAGCCACTTGTAATAATGATGCTGGAGCTTGCTGTGCCACTCCACAGGGGGGGAAGCAGCACAGCCCCTCCAGCCCGTCCAGCAAGCTGCTCTGGAAGGAGACATCCATCGACCAGTCGAGGGCCCTCGCTGTCCAACACCCGAGGCTCCTGAAGTAGCCAGTGGTCATAGGAGAGCAGGAAAATGTTTTTGAAGAAATCAGTACTGCTTTAAACCTTTCAGAGAAAAAAAAAGGAGGAAAAGCTGGACTGGAAAGATTTAGAAGTTCATGAGGAAATACACATTCTCTGAGCTGTGTGCTTCCCCTCTGTGACCCTGACTTGTCTCTCCTGGGGAATGGAGGTTCCTGTGCAAGGCAGGCAACAAGCTACTGAGCTGGAAACACAAGGACTTCAGGGCAGGCTGAAGTCTTCTTCGGGCTATCTGGAAATCACAACAGAACTTGTAATTTCAAGGACTCAAGCCAAACTCCCAGATTCAACCCTTTCCTTTAAAAGGAAAGCTGAACGGACCCTGCCTGTTCTGGATGGGACTGTCCCATGTCTAGATACTGAGCTGTCCAAAGAGATGGGGCACAAGGCAGTGATTGTCCATGTGAACAGAGAAGGAAGAGCAATGAGGACAGAAGGAGGTGGGAGGAGAAGGATATGGGGTGATAGCAGGCAGCTGAGAGACACAGGAATCACTGAAATGCAAACACACCACTGTGACACCGAGGTGACTCCCCCGGCTGCACCGAGTGCGGGGCTGCAGCCAGGGCTGGGCTCCAAGGGAAAACAGTTCTCCCTTCTCTTTGCTCCTTTAAATCTGCACAGGACACTGTCTGAGAGGTGAGTCCCACTGGCACAACGTGACCTAGCCCTCTCCTCCTCGGGGAGGCAATCAATAATTAATTAGCCAGCAAAAGTGCCTGCACTCCTGCCTCTTCCCGGCTGAAGCCCTGTCCTGCTCTACAAAGCCCGACCAAAGCAGGAGGAGCCCATCTGTGCTGCCAGACCCCAGCTGGGCTTGAGGGGCTCCTTCGCAGCAAACCAACACGCCTCACTCCCTCCACGAAGGGAAACAAAGCACTGTGGCACCTCGCCCCCCGGCAGAATGCCCCTCAAAGCCCTGAGCCCCCGGCAGAGCTGCCTGCAGCCCCGCACGCCCAGACAGCAGGGAGCCCCTACCTGCTTGCGGGAGCCCAGGGACCCGCTGCTGCCCCGGCAGGAGAGCCGGAGGGAGCTGCCCTGGTGCACGGAGCCCGGGAAGGAATGCTGCGGAGTGCCTGGCACGGGGCTCAGGAAGAGGATGCGGGCAATGAGGCCGTAGAGGACAGTTGCCAGCCCCAACGGGATGACATAGAAGACAGCGAAATCCAAGAAGTAAATGGGCATGTAAAGACTTCTGGAGACCCGGTAGCCACAGATGACCTGCGTCCCGTCCGAGAAGGTGACCTGGGTGGTGTCCACCAGGAAGAACCACATGAGGCAATAGAGGGAGGTGAAGAGCCACAGCGAGGCGATGATGCGCCTGGCGCGGGACACGGTGCACAGGAGCTGTGCCTTGATGGCGTGGCAGATGGCGATGTACCGCTCCACCGTGAAGGCAGCGATGGACCAGGCGGAGATGTTGATGCCCAGGTACTGCAAGTAGGTGATGCAGAGGCAGCCGGCGTAGCCGTACACCCAAGAAGCCACTACTTCGGAGATGTTGGGCAGCCCGGCCGCCAGCAGCACGATGAGGTCGGCCACGGCCAGGCTGACCAGGTAGCAGTTGGTGGGGGTCACCATGTGCTTGGTGCGCAGCACCACCAGCACCACCATGGCGTTGCCCGCGATGCCCACGCCGCAGATGAGCAGCACCAGCAGGATGGTGACCACCTGCACCTCCAGGGGCTGCCGGGGCATCCTGCCCAGGCTCTGGTTGCCGCTGCCCATCGCGGCTCCCGGGCTGGCCGAGCCATTCTCCATCGTGCCCGCAGCCCCCGGCGCAGCCCCGCGCACCCTGCGGCGGCAGCGGGGGGCCGGGGGTGCCCCTGAACCCCCTCCCCTCCTTCCCGCCCACCCCGGCTCCTCCCTCTCCGTTTTTTTTCCGCGATTCACCCCAAGCCTTGCAGCCGCCCTGGTGCTTGCATCCCTTTCCCGTACAAACTCTTCGCCTGGACGGGCAGGGGGCGCCCAGGATCGCCCCAGTCCCGGGACCCTGCAGGAGCTCCCGTGAATCACCCGGGGCTACCCCAGGCTCCCAGGGCCCTCCAGGACTCCCCTTAGCCGCCGGGACCCCCGGGAACCACCAGGACAGCCCACAGCCCCCCAGGGCCACCTCGGTGCCCGGGACCCCGCATCGCCTCCCGCCGGCACCCCCCGCCTGCGCCCGCCGGGTCCTCGCGCACCGGAGCCGGGCGGGGGAGGAGGAGGAGGAAAGGAGCCCAGGCAGAGGATGGGGGTGCAGTGTGAGAGATGCCAAGGTGGAGAGGCGCAGAGGCTGAAAGTGCCCCAGCAGAGAGTGGGACCCAGAACTGTGGGTGTCTATGGCTCCAGCCGAGGCACAGGATCCACTGTTCCCCCAGGGCAGAGAGAGCTGAGGCTGAGGAGTCCTTCCTTCCTCATCCTCAGGAGGATGGGAGCAGAGCGATGCCAGTGAGATCCACAGCCTTTCCTGTTTCCCCAGGGCTGGGGCAGTGGAATGCCTTCCCTGAACATGGGCTAGTGATCTCCCCGTGCTGTAGCCATCCCTGTACCAAACAAGCACAATGTCACTTCTGAGGGACAAGGCTTAACCAGTCCTGGACTGGGAGATTTCAAATCTTTCTAACAACGAGGCTGGGGTATCTGATATCTCCTTAGGGCTCAGGTTGGGAGATCCAGTGTCCCCCTGATGATCAGTAGGAGCCACAATTTGCTGCCAGCTCCATGCTTGCTCCTATCTCTGCAATCTGTCAGAAAATGCATTTTCAAATCAAAAGAGCAATTGTGCTAAGGACCCTCTAACCTGTGGAGTGGAGCAAAGGACAAGGGGTGAACTCTTTTTTTTTGTTAGATTAAATTTCAGTTAAAGGCAGAGGTGTCCTGTTAATGCCAGACACTGAGGCACATTCCAAAGTGTGAAGGATCATTCTGATGCTGGATGATTCAAATCCAGTGTTTCACAGGCAAATTTTTAAACCTGGGCTGCACAAACCTGGGTGGATAAAATGCCTTTTGCCTCAGCCCAAGGAGCAGTACTCTGTCCCCAGGCTTTGACTTGCTGTGGCAAATAGTATTTTCCCATTTGTTCTGGGAAACCTTATGCTGCTCTTTGGCAGACAACAACCCATGTAGTTTTTCACTACTTTTCCTTTGGGTCAGTTTTAAAGGACAATTATTCTCTTCTTCTCCTCTTTCCATTTGGTTTCCTTAGGGCTCCACTGGCAGGTCCTGTGTCCTGGCCAGCCTCACACCCCTGCCCTCTACAGCCCCAGGTTTGGGAGGCATGGCAGCTCCTGTCCCTTACTGCACTTTTGTGGGAAGGACTGGGAGTGTGGGCACGTGTGTTTGCTCACATAATCCAAGGGGTTGTGTATTTCAGTGCTCTGGAGTGACTCTAACACAGACACAACTCCATCACTTCATCCACTGCTGCTGTCACAATGATACTGGAAGTCCTCAGAATGTGGGCTGTGTCATGGAACTGTGTGTGGGAGAGGAGAAAGGGCAAACTTGGCAAAAATGTCCTGAGAGGGAAGTTGGGGTTCATTTGCTTCCTCAAACCCACTCCAGGAATTGGCTTTGTGGGATGAGGAAACAAAACCAAGGCAAACTCCTGCAAACACTGGAAAAAGCTTTGTTTTGGTTCAGACCTGGAACACTGTGCAGGATAATTGCAGATAATTATTTCCCTGGTTGCTTTGCTCTGTGGCACTGACAATCCAGCAGTTATTAGTGCAGATAACAACAGCATTAAAGCACCCCACTGGAGCAGCTCCTCCTGCCAGTCCCTGTGTCCATCACAAGGCTGGAGCTGGGCTGGGGGGGAACGTGTGTCTGCCCAATGCACTCACTGGGGGATTTTGTTGTCAAAATTGTGAGATTTGCTGTGATTACTGGTTAATACTCCCTTTACAGGCTCCTTCAGTAACTGTGATGTTCAGGATGTGACTGAGGTGTGTATTTAAGAGGCTACCCAGCTTGCCAGTTACATAAAATATTTTCTTCCAACTTGACTTAAATCTAAATGTTTTGATGGCCAAAGACATTGATCTTTCAAACTAACATTCTCTGTTTAGATCTTTTAACACACATCAGCATTTCCTTCTCTGCTGGTGTCGCCTGGTCCTGCCATGCTCTATAAATGCCTGCCACCACCCACTCTCTGAAACATCAGGAAAGAGAAGTCTTCATTTTCCTGAGATCCCCAAATAGGAATGGCTGTGTCCCTGGGTGCTGGCAGGGCTGTTTTTGGTCAGGGGTGTCTGTGCAGCTCTGTGGCCAGGTTAGCAGCACTGTGCCCAGGCTGGGTGCTCAGAAAGTTCAGCGCTGTCTTCAGGATGTCCATGAAGTCTTCTTGCAGCTCATCCCTCTCACACAGCCTCACTAGGCAGCTCCCTTAGTCCTATGAACAGAAAAGAACTCAGATGCTTCATATGTTAAATAAACAAAGACAAAAGAAAGTGATCCTCCTACCTAAATCTGTGAAAAACTTCTTTCTGTTTCCCTGGGCTTCATTGCTGCAAATATTAAACCCATAAAACTTCTGCTGTTAGAGCTGGGGCACAGAGGCTGCATCCATGTGGTGCCAGTGAATGTGGAGAAGTGCAATTACAGAAACCACAAGTGGTTCTGAGACACTGGCTACAGGGTTTTGGGCCCTAGGCAATGGCCAAATTTTGAATTGCAAGTGATGGTGCGGAATTCCCACTTCTGCACTCCTGCAGCTCAGCAGGGACCAGGCAGGAAGGTGCTGGTGGCTCTGTTGAGCAGCTGAGGGCTGACAAGTGCCCATAAAGATGAGGTATGAGTCAGTCTGACAGAAGCAGCATTTACTGCTCAATCAGGAAGACAAAGGAGAGAGAAGTTCTGTCAAAATCACCTTCACATGTTTTGGAGTCATAGCCAAGAAGTAAATTGCTTTGAGGCTTTCTGGGTTATTGCCCTCAGAGATCAAGCCAAAAAGGCAGTTTTCAAGGAATTAAACTGATGCAAAATAGATCTGGCTTTGTGCTTCATGAACACAAAAATGTGGAAAAACCCCTAAACAATCTGGTTGTTTTCTACTGATTTCTGTGAACAGCCCTAGAGGGACCGGTCACAGATCTGTGCCAGCAATGTGGATGGGAGCAGCATTATGGAAAACGTTGAAGACTGAAGGAATGGAAAACAATGAAGAGGAAGGCAAGGATGTGGACTTGTGTGGGTGAAACCAGTCCAGGCTTGAAGATGAGAATATCTTCAGGCTCTCCTCTTGGGTAACGGGACAGGCAGCATTTCCCTTGGGGCAGTGGGTGCCTGATGCACCTGGTGGTGCCAGGCCCAAGGAGCTCCAACCTCTGATTGTAACATTGAGCCAAGGGTAGTGCTGCCACAGGGACAGGATACTTCCCTGTGCTCACATGAGGACAGGGATGGCTTGTTAATTCCAAGTTCAGGGAGCACAGGCAGCTCTGTGGGTCAGCTCAGGATTCCCTGTCTTGCTGACAGAGTTTCCTCCTGGCTTCTGGGTACCTTCCTCTCTGGTTTGTATAATCTCTTTTGAAGATCGGTTGCTATTAAATCCATGATGCACTGTCCTGCAAATGCCTTCAGGACACAGAGGAACTGGTGATTTTTCTTCAGCCAATAACTACAATTTGAGCTTTTAAAGAAAGTCAAGTGAGGCCACTTTCACAAACAGGAAAGTTATCCCTTCTTCCTTCCCCTTCTTCCTTGCTATGTTTGCAGCCTGCGACCTCAAGGAAAAAGCTTCTCACTGCCCCAAAATTATCAAACAGATGAAAACAGATATTGCAAGAGGGCTTGGCCAGGCCCAGCCATTCATGAGCCTCTCATTTTTGAGTATAGTTTATTTGTGAATTGTCCCTACTAACTTTTTAATAGGTGCATCCTTCAAACTCTGCTCCAGGTAGGTCCTGGGAGGGCTGAGCAGACTGAATAGTGAAAAAACAACAACAACAACAACAACAACAACAACAACAAAAACCACCAAAAAACAAAAACAAAAACAAACAAACAAAAAACCCACACACACACAAAAAAAACCCCAAATCTGCAGCAACGTGCATTGGACTGATTTGATAAGTCAATGAACCAAAACCACTGGGAATTTATCCAGCTCTGCAGAGAACATCAAAATGAGAAAGGATGCTCTGTGCAGGTTTGACTGAGGCCAAATGTGCACGGGACACTGTGTATTTTACAAAGCCTGTGAAAACAAACACTGTCATTCTGTGTGCCAGGGGATTCCCCCCACTTTGCCACCAGCAGTGCTGCTCTGGGCTGGCTGTGGGAGCCTGGAAGTGCCATGGGAGAATGGGCTTAAAGTGTCCCTTCCCCTCCCACTGAACCCAACATCCATGGGTGGCATCACCTGCACACCCCATGGCCCTGGCAGGACTTGGGCATCAGCCACAGCATCAGATCAGGGTTCAAAACTCTTGCTGTCACTAATAAACTCTGCCACCTGCTCCAGTGTGCTCAATCCTCCAGGAAATCTGCCTGGATAAGCAAAAAGAGAGAAGCAGGTGGAAGCATTGGCTTTCTGGGCAGCACAAAGAAATGGAAGCACTGAGAGTTCCAGTCTTTCTGGAGTCTTGATGTCTGTAAGAGCAAACTGTGGTTTGGGCAACCAAAGCTGAGCTTTTGCCAGACTTGGAGCTGTGCTTTGAAAAATGACACATTTTCTGATGTGCTTTTGGGGCACTGTCTGTGACACATCCCACCTCAATCACCCATCCCAGGGCTCATCCTGAGGACAGCATGCAGGGGAGGATGTGCCTGGAGTCAGGACAGAGACTGGCAGTTCCCAGAACAGTAATCAGGGTGGATGCATGCAGGAGGGGCATCCTGGGGGGATAATAGCCACGATAATGCTAAGGGGAGATAAAAACTCTTCATGTAATATTATGAAAGAATAAAACTCTTGGCAGAACAATTAGACTGTAATTATGGGTTATTTCATATTCTGTGACATCTAAATATCAACACCATAAAGCTGTAACAACAAGCACTTGGTACAGTACACTCTGCACACCTGATGAGCACAGCCCTGGGAGGGCACAGCAGCCTCCAGCTCTGCTCTTGCTCCCTGTCCATGCAGGCAGAGCCATGACGTGCATCAGGGAGGAAACACCAGCCCACCCTCACTTGGTATGCAGGTCTGGACTCATACTGTGACTGGATGTCACACCAAACAAACAAGTATGATAAAAATGGAGGTGACAAAATGCTCCAAATCCTTAGGTCAGCACTGGTGCAGACACCCTGGAAACACTGGAAATGGTGTCTGTAAAGTTCTTTATCACTGAATTCTATCATTGCATCCTACACACCTGTCTTGGGCATGAAAGGACTGAAAAAAGCCTGACTAAAGCTGACCTCTCTGGTCCTGCTGCTGCAGATCTTCCCCCCAAAATATGTCTCGGATCCATCAGCCTTCATACCTCACAGCTGCTCTGGTTACTCCGAAAGAATGGATGGTGAAATTGCAGCAGTTTTTGCTGCTCAGGAGTCTCCACCCAGTTTGTGGTTTCAGATATTTTTTTTCAGTCTTTCCTGTGTGCACTGCTCATTGCAAATCTCTCCCTGCTCTTAGAGGAACTTCTAATGCCAGAGAAAGCTCTTTCGTCCCATCAGCCCCGTCAGGAGTACCACACTCACCTCCCACAGAGCCCAGTGTTGGAGAAGATGAAAAAGGAAAACCTTATAAATATGATTGCTTAGGTTTTGAGAATATGAAACCTATGGGTGAAATAGAATTGAAAGCAAGTTTTGATGTTTAGAGCTTTAGTTACTGGACAACTGGAGAACAATAGTGTGGCCAGCTGCAGGTAATCCCCTTTTGATTAAACAATGCCCTTCTCCTCACTGCAAGTCCAAGGGTCAGAGCAGACCCTACCAGCTTGGCAGAAGGGGTCCAAAGAGTAGTTTTTAGGGTTTAAAATAAAATACAGCATGGTAATGTAATGATTCTTATAGGCTGTATGTAAATGCTATAGGATTTGTATCTTGCATTAGATTGGTTGGTGTAAGTTAGAATATTCAGTGTAGAAGAAGATTTAATGTATTGTAACGAGAACTTCGCTCTCTTACTTCTTCTCTTGCTTTTGCTCTTGCTGCTCTTACTGCTTTTATTTCTCTCTCTCGCAGCTCTGCTTTGAGCTGCAGCTGGCAGTTCTTAGCAGAGCCCCTTCACCCACGCCCTATGCAATAAACCACATGCTTCAAGACCAGCCTTGACTCCAGAGATCTCTCATCACCATCACAGTCCCCCCGGCTCCCACACCCAGGACCACACATTCAGCACCTCCTGAGAGAGCAAAACTCACATGGTTTTAGGCATCTGTTTTTAGGAAAGGTCTAGATGGGGTCAAAGTTCCTCCCTCCCTCACTGTGATTGTGAACCTGGCACTGCTGATGCCCTGGCAGTGCAGAGCATAAAGCATAGGGCACATGGAACAATTTTTTCCCTCTCCTGGTAAAAAGAAAAGGTGATTCATCCCATCCCAGCCAGAACCTCAGCTTGACTTGCTCCTTCCTATAATTCACAGAGTTCCCACTTCATTGTCTGAACAGTTTAATTTGTAATACAAAAAGAGGAAGCTTTCAGCCTTCCAACTTGGCTCTTTCAGTTTCTCAACCTACTTCAAAGGAAAATTTCTCATCCAAGCTATGGATCACTCCTGACTGGTCAGACCCCTGGCCTTTTTATTTTAAATCTCTTGGGAAATAAATTCACAGAACTGGCCTCTCTCCTTTCTCGGATATGAAAGCATCTCTCCAGCTGTTTCCAGGTGGGATGAGGAATTGCAGGAATTACAAAATATAGAATGTCTGACTGGAATTGCATCTAAGTAAGAAATGTGTGAAATCCTTTTTCATGTTCAGTTTGTGTGCTGAAGACATCCCTTCTGGTGATGTAATCTTTGCTCATCAGCAAAGAAACACAGAGCTGCATCTGCCTCAGTCATTGGGAAGGGCCTGAAGGGATGGAGGTGAGCTGACTCTATTTCCTCAGCATCTCCTCAACATGCCAGTGTTATCCTGTGAACCCCTGGAGCTTCTTTCTGAAGTCACACATCTCAGAACTTCTCTGAGTACCTGAAGACTGAGAATCAGTGATGTGCTCAGAGTTCTGGAGATCAGGGAGCTGAGAAACTTGCCTGGAGGACTGGCTTCTGTATCCACATTCCAGCTTTTAGCAGCCTTCTGGGATAACCAGTGCCGCTTCTACTTCATTTCCTGTTCATGTTGCAGGCTGAAAGCTGGTTACAACTAATTTGGAAATTTTCTATTGCAAAATGTGAGGCATTGAGTTCACAGTGAAACCCTGACACAATCCACAGCTGAAAGAGACAGGATTTGGGAAACTCTCACTATAAATTATATGCATAACACTAAGAAGTAGCTTTTTTGCTTTTGTATATGTCCATTAATATTTCCTTTTCTAAAATTTGCTGCATGGAAATGTCTCTTCTCCATTGCATTTACAGTGCAAATACTATAGGTAGGATAAATGCAACAAAAAAGGGAATTTGCAAATACTACAGATAGGACAAATGCAAAAAAAATGGACTTTGCTTAAAAATCTGAAAATACTCCTGGAGAGAGGTTTTTTGTTTTCTTGCCTATCTGCTCTGGAAGATGCAGATTTGTGGTTATGAATGAGATCTTTCCTAGAGACTGTCTGAGCTGGATGATTTACACTGGCACCTCAGTATATTAAGGCCATTCATTCTTGCCTGCCAGCCAGCCATGAGCAGGAACTTAGCATATACCTTACCTAACATACCAGAGGCTGAGGAAATGGAGTCAGTTCAGCTCCATCCCTTCACTAAAATACACCACAAAATTCCAAGGAATCAAGGGCTTCAGGGTAGAACTTGTCCTGTGTGGGAGTGTATTTCTGTCTCCTGGGTTTGTTGCTGGAGGAAAAAGCAATCCATGGGCCTTTCTCTCTTGTGATTAAATTTTTTTCTCTAGCTAATTAAGAAGACTCAAATCTCAGTAAGTGCAAAAAAGAAAACCATGCAGGCAGACCCGCCTGGCCCACCCCTGTATGTCCTTCCAAGCTGGCACCTCCTCCTATGGTGCTAAATCCTGGGAAAAGTGGCAGCTGTGGATACAGATCCAGGGCCACTGCAGGAGATTTGCTGGATTTGCAAGATTTGTAAGCCCCTGGCAGCAGGTCCACAGCATCAGCAAAGCTGGGGCTGGCACTGGCACTGATGAGTGACAGCAAGGAAGTTTGGTGCCCATCACCACAGCCTCCCAAGCCCCCTCAAACCAACCTCTGACCATGAACTTCCATCTTCACCAACATCCAGCTCAGAAGCCAGGTGTGGTGAAACACTCCCCTGCAGTCAGGGACAGCAAAGAAGGGAATGAGTAGGAGCAGCACTGCCCAGCAGGGATTTTGCCTGTGGAGGAGGTGGGCGCTCAGGACCTGGGTGAGTGGCACAGGACAAAGCCTTGCTCCCCATTTCAAAACAAAGGCCATGAGAACCCTGATGAGCAGGAGTGAGGGTGTGAGTATGGAGGGGCTCTGAGGGATGAAAATTCCTCAGTGAATACCAAGACTAGGACATTGATTCTACTTAATAAAAAAATATGTGAATAAATTAATGTTTCCTGTTGGTTAATCTGTGCAGCATTTCTCTCTTGCACCATCAAGCAAACCAGGCAAGGCAGCTCACCCCTCCAGTGGGCAATACAGCTCCATAATGGTAATGTTTTCTATTTTGTCACACCTTTATCTGGCTGAGGAACAATGCCTCTCAGGAGAGCAGAGCAATTTCCAGCAGCT
This sequence comes from Rhadina sibilatrix, assembly GCA_013400275.1. Classification (NCBI taxonomy): domain Eukaryota; kingdom Metazoa; phylum Chordata; class Aves; order Passeriformes; family Phylloscopidae; genus Rhadina; species Rhadina sibilatrix. The sequence goes on along the minus strand of VWYO01013531.1, from coordinate 798,761 downwards.
CTGCCTCCTGCCAGTACCCCTGTCTGGGGAAAACATGACAGCCCAATTCAGCACCAGGGACAACATGGCTGATGTCAAAGATAAGTCTTCCTTGAGGAAAACCTCTTTTTCAAGTTGTTCTTGTTGGAAGACAACATGCTGCTGGGATGGTTTGCTGTCTGAAGGGTTTCTCTCCTCCCAGCTCCAGATAACTTTAGCTACTCAGTGGAAATCTTTTTGCTTTCACCCAAACAATAGAGCACAGGGCATTTTCTGCAGAAACACCATGATAAAGCCCCCAGTTGCTGTAGAGGCTAAAGGTGCTTGGATTAATCGTCAGAACAACAGACATTAAAAAACCTGAGGAGATGAATTCACCAGGATTTTGTAAGACAGATGCTTAAAAAATATAATTCAAACATATTTGTTTCAAGTGCCTCAGAAGATGAGAAAATTCAGTGCATCTGGCAGCAGCTACCACTTAATTTCTGTCATTTAATCTCATTGAGGTGCATTATGTCAAATAATTACCTTAATGAAGACTTTAATGGAAGAAGGGAGGAAAATAATTGACATACTTCGAAGAAATGAAGCTGTGAAGTTGCTTAGTTTTTAACCTGGCAGGGATTTATCTCCTCTCCTCTGGCTCCTGCCCTTACAGAGGTGTCCAATCTGCCTCTCTATCAAAAATAACATATTTCAGATGCTGCCCAAGTGATGCATTTATTAATTCTGATACAGTAACAGTTTCTGGGCTTGAAACAACCGAACAGTTAAAGCCATGAAGTCCAACCATTAACCCAGCACTGCCAAGGGACCATTAAAACATGTCCCCAAGTGCCACATCTATGTGTCTTTTAAATCACTCTAGAGATGGTGACACTACCACTGCCCTGGGGAGCCTGTGCCAGTGCTTGGTAAACCTTGAAGAATTTTTTTCTGCTATCAAATCTAAACCTTTCCTGGCACAACTTGAGGCTGTTGCCTCTCATCCTATCACTTCTTACTTAGGAAAAGAGATTGACACCCAAATTGACCTTTACTGACTGTTCTCATTCTCTTCTGAGGCGCTGAAGCTATTTTGAACAATCATTTTGTTTTATTTTGAACAACCATTTTGAAGAGATTTTGTAAAGCCCTCATGTGCTGATTTCCACTACCACCCATGTCCAGGGTATGCCTCTCACAGTCCTATTGATCTTGAATTTACTTCAGCATGTTGACACATTCTTTGGTGAATAAACTATCTTCTAAATTTATCTGGTTTACCCAGGTTTCTGTGCACAAAACCTGAAAGAAAAACTCATTGAAAATTAAATGAATCAAGTCAAATGACCTTCCCTTTTTGTTGTCTGAAGGTATAACTTAAGAAAGAGAGGAAGTGTGTACTTCTTCCAGCATGGATGTGATGAACAAGGTAAATGAGCTCCTCCCTGACCTTAGCTCCCATGTATTCCCAGTTAGCCTTGCCTAGTGATGCAGATATGCAACTGCTGACTCCAGACTTTCTAGATATATATTTTAAAAAAAGAGAAATGTAGCCATTTTTTCTCAAATTAATGCAAAAATGTGAGATTTCAGCTCTTTTTCTTTTTTTTTTTTTT
>VWYO01013531.1:767184-791284 GCA_013400275.1 Rhadina sibilatrix | reverse complement strand
CAGCAAAACCCCAAATACCAGCATGTGTGTTCATAGGGATACCTGGGGAGCAGCAGGTGAATGCTGGGAGTGGGGAAGGGGCAGGACGGAGACACGGGAAAAGGCAGGACCACGGATGGCAGCGAAGCAACTGTGACATCTTGTGGTCACACTCTGCTCAAGGACCCTGAGGTCTGGCTCATTTTGGTTCTGAAAAAATCCTCTGTGGTTAGGAGAGTTCTACGATAAGGAGGAACGCTGCATCCTCCTGGGATGCTCCAAGGTGCCTTTCCTAACCCTGAGTCATTTCCAGATGGTATAAAAGGAATTTGCTTTCTTGACAAGCTCCAGTCTCTGCAAAGCTCCAGCTCTAAAATTTTCTATCATCACCAGTTTTGACTTTTTAGCACTGCAGGAGGAGACCCAGCCCCACATGGCTGTGAGCAGCTTTGCTGGAACTGTAAGACAGCAGAGGATTCCACTGGCGTCATAGCCAGGAAGCAGAGCCTGTCTTTACCTGCACTGGAGATGAGCACTGAGCTTGTACCCACCAGGACAGAGGTTTTAAACTCAGTTCTGAGTGCAGACTGCAGTGTTTGAGGTGAGCCTGTGCCAAGACAGCTGCAAGTTCAACCTGTGGTGACAGTGTCACCTTGTCATGGTGACAGGGGTGGGGGGGTGGGTGCATCCCTGTACCCCAGGCAGAGGGTGGGGTAAATGAACTATTACAGCTTAAGAAAATGGCTGGGGAAAGAAGATGAATGAAGGGCTAAAAGAGAATGATTTAAGTCTGAAGATAATTCTCCATGGCAGCATCATCAGCACCAGTTGATCACATTGTTCTGCCCATTTAACAAATTGAGGATGTGGGAAAGATTAACTAATTAGGGATGGTTCTTTGTTTGTTAAAATCACTTGGAAAATAACAACTTACAGTAACACAGAGCCAGATCATCTCTTCTTAGGTTACTACTATAGAAATACAGGAAAATCCCAGCAATATCCTTTATGAGGGATAAATGTGATAAGGGAACCAAGGCTATCTAACCTGTTAATCGCTGAATTCCCTATCATGCTGGAATTTCATTTGTTTCATGATTCTTTCCTTGCCAGTCCTGAAATTCCAGCATTGCTGCTGAGTACAAACTGAGGAGCACAGCTCTGGAATCACTCACTCCCTGCTGTAAGGACCCACAGAGTAACTCCTCCGTGTGAACAGTTTGTAAAGCAACTCAAATGCTTCTGGGATAAAAGACAACAACAAAATGCTTTCCTACTGTAAATAAACCAAAATTATTTTCCTCCAAGTGTCTCAGGAGAACATATGGATGTTGGTCCAGGACTAGATGGGGAACATCAAAGGAGTAAAGCAGAGATATTCTGGATGTTGAATTTCAATTCGTGAGTGGCATTTCCTGTTAATTAAAATTCACAAGGAGGCTGCTAATGTGAATGGCTTTTGTGATGGTTGTTGGATTTTTACATTCCTAGAGAAATGGTGCAAAGGCAAGCAAAGTTCCTTTAAAATAACACAAAGTTATTGAAGGTCACTACAGCACTTGAAATACCCTTTCCTGGGAATTTTCATATCTCTTCACATATCACAGATCCTTCAAGACTAATGGGGTTGACTTGCCATTAGAAGCTGCTTTTGGCAAATCTTAGTACTAGCAGCAGCAACTGGAATTAGAAATTATTCATGCAGGCCTGTTCACCTTTGAACTCCAGAAATACTAAATCTTTAAATCTCTGCTTAAAAAATTAATTAAAACTCAAGCATGCCAGACTAGTCCTACTCTCACAGATGCCTGGATATAAAAGAGCAGAATTAGGTAATGCTGTTGTCCACGTGCCTTAAATCAAATCCTCTGGGGAGCCCTGGGAAACACAGGGGCTGCTGACAGAGCTGGTAAACAGATTTTGGACTAAAGACGTTTAGGATCCAGGTGCTTCTTAAACCTTTCCCAGGTGTGCCAAGGCCTCGTTGTGGACCCTGGGTAAGTCACTGGTCCCCTCTCTGCCTCAGTTTCTCACACTGGCACAGAGATCACAACCCTGCCCTGGCTGCATTTGTGAAATACTTCCTGATCTCTGGACAGACAGTGCCACAGGCATGTGGAAGTGGTTTTTGGAGACTCCTACACAAACTCTGTGGTCTCATCTCTGCTCTCAAGCGCAAGGAAAACCATCTTGGATTAGATCACCAAGGATGCACCAAGTCAGAGCTCAAACTATAAACAAACCTGCAACCCTAACATCTGCAAGGGAGCTGGGCTGGATGTTACCCCTCAGAACTGGATGACGCCAGAGTCCTTGCTGCCTGTCCCCCAGGCTACAGGGACAGAGCAGCTCTGTCCCAGGGCTGACAGGGATCCCCCGCAGTAGCAGCAGCAGCTCCAGCAGCTCCAGGCAGTGGGACTGCAGGCCTCCTTCCTGCAGCACAGCCTGTTCCCTGTTCCCTGGCCCAGGACAGCAATCCTGTGCTGTTCATAGACAGCTGGCTGAGAAAGCAAACTGCAGGGAGCAATTTTCCCTTCCCATTCACCCCATCTTTGCTAAGGCGTGATGAGGAGCATCCAAGCAGAATGACAGTGCCCAAATCCAGCACAGCCAAGCAGAACAGGGATTTGGGGTGCGCTCTGAGCAGAGCAGCCCTGAGATGCTGGGCCAGGGGCTTTCCCATTGCTCCGCTGCTTAACAGGACTGCATTGCCCTCCTGCTCCTCCTGGGGAGCCACTGCCCAAATCAGGGATGGAGCTGGAGCAGGGGGAGGCTTGAGCTTTTCTTTTCTCCCCTCCAGCTACAGAGTAAACAGGACCATGCGACATGCTAACCAACGTGCTTTATTTTAAGTTTTTCACAATCATTAAGGATCTTGTTTGAACATTAAGGATTTTTTTTTTTTAAACTTGATTGATCAAAGTTCCATGTTCAGTTGCTTTTGGCGATTTTGGTTCAACCCCCTTGAGTTCCCACCTGCCACATCACCCCGAGGTAACCCCCACAGGGTAACCCCTGCAGCAGCAGCTGTGGCTGGTGAACATCTCCCTGCCAGCCCTTCCACCTGGCCCTGGGGGTTATCAGCAACACAGGAGCAGGGGGATGCACTGGATCCCTACCCTGGGCCAGTTCACCTTGTCAGCTCCACCAGTTCCCATTGTCAGAGAAACTGGTCCCAGCACAGGGATCCGGTCACTCACCTTCCATAAAACGAGAATCAGATGCTTTATCATTCAATCATCTATTTCAATGACTGATGATTTAAGTTTAATATTTCATATTCTTACAGAAAAAAATAAAAATAATTGGATAAAATGGTGATTAAAATCACAGTCAATTTGCAATGCTTTCATTGAAAGTACCCAAGCAATCTGATTTAAAAAGAGGTTAAGAATCAAAGCCTATTTTTAAGAAATGTCAATAATATTCCAATGCAACTTGTCCACTGACCTGTGACTCAGCGGGTCATTTGTGAGTGAGTCAATCTCACAAACTGAAGACTGGCCACAGCTACCAATGGTGGAACCCCCCCCATGTCCAAAGTTATGTCAGAAATTAATTTGGTCCCAAAGCCCCATCCGTGTACTCAGTGCAAAGAACCCATCAGCCATCGCTGTCCCAGGTTTGCAAAACACTGAACATGTTTGGAAACAAACTGTGGCCTTCCAGTTTCCAAAGCATGGAGCAATGCACCCAGTCCTACTGACACATCTTCTGAGTCATCCCTTCACACACCAACCTGAAGAAATAGTCTTCACCCTCCATGAGAGAATTACACACGAGATGGCAATGAGACCCCAGCCCTACACCCTCCCAGAAGCACCTGGCCACGCCGCCTTCTCCCCGGCCAGATTCTGATACACTCACTCACATTGGGTTGCACAGAAATAATCCAGTTGCCTCCACCCTGTTGCCAGGGATGCTTTCCAAAAAGAGGTAGGGTATCAGAAGCTAGAGCAGCAAGGCTCATCAGCTCTCATGGGGGAACAGGCATCCACCCAAAGATGCTCCATGCTTACAGGTCATCCAGTTAACAACCACCTGTGACAGAAGGACCCTGGGAGAGTCGGATTTGTACCTGCAAAAGGTAGGGAAAGATCTCCAGAGAAAATAACAAATGGATGTTGTGACACTGACTGGAATTTCTAAAAATAAAATTAAACCAGAAGGTCCCACACAGTGTGAGCGGCCACGTGGCTTTTCCTCCTGTGCAAACTCTGACGATTCCAGCGCCCCAGTCCTAAGTGAGTGAGTCCTTCCCTGGGGGTGGCTTTGTTCATATTTTATTTAGTGCACTTAAAGTGACATTTTCTACAGCTGTCACAAGTGAGGTGGCATTTTCTGCATGGATGTTGGCCCATGCAGGGAAGGTCCCCAGCTGGAAGATGCTCTTGGCCCATGTGTTCATAGCCAAGCTAAGAAGCAGAACTCCCATAAGATTCATGAGCAACCCAGTTCTTGCCTACAAAAGAAATACAAAGACAGCTGTTGAGTTTAGATTGGACATCTACAGCATGTGAGGCACGAAGCTATTTGAATACAAACATTATAAAAATGGAAGGCTTAATTGCTGTTAATATTAGCAACATTTTAAGCAGGCTTAAAGCCACAAAGGCCATTTTGCAGCTGCTTACCAAGCTTTGATCCATCAAAAACATTAACATCTGTTTAGCCTCAGGAATGTGAGCAGGAACTGGGACTAAGCCTAATTTTACTCATAAGCTTTGTTTCACTGAGCTGGGGAAATTTTCCTGCATCCAGAAACCTATTGAAAGTTGAGCTCCTGACACTAGAGGAACAGGACAAGGGGCTGGGGATTGTGACCACATTCAAGACCCCTTTTGTCACCATTTGGAGCCATGGCGGCTCCAAATTTCAACTTCATACAAGCTCCTTCCATCCTGTGCCTTCAAACACTGTTGAGAACAGTATCAGACTTGTGTCTTCTCATTTTACTACACATTGAAGTACTAAGAATACAGAAAAATCCCTTCTTTAAGCACTCAGGCTGATTGTTTTCATAATTTTATGTATCTAAAGGAACTTACCATATCCTTGACCATCAAATGTCCAGAGGAAAATGCAATTGAGTTGGGAGGTGTTGAGACTGGCAACATGAATGCATAGGAGCATCCTATAGTTCCTGGGATCATTAAATAGAGGGGATTTACTTTCAGACGAATGGCCTGGAAAACCAGAAAGGAACAGAAATTGGACCTTGTGGATTCAAGCTGACAACAGATGAATCAAAGGATGCAAATAACCAGTGTACTGTGCACAGCCCTGTCCCACACTCTCTGGTAAATAATCATATCTCTCACAATAAAGTCCAAAAGATTATTATCCTTCAGTGCCCACGTTATGCTACAAAGCTTGTTGCTCCCAAGGGTTTCAAAGAGCCTGAAGCCCAGGAGCAGGAAAATGCTCCAGTGTCTGTCCCAGCACAGACCCAGCACAAACCTGCCCACCCAAGAGGCAGGGCAAGAAGGAGGTAGAGAACGAGCTGGTCTTGCCATGGGATGACCTTACCAGCTCTGCCAAGACAGGCAGGAAGATGATAATAGTGGCAGTGTTGCTGGCAAACTCTGTGAACAAGGCGATGACAACAGTGATGAGGATGACTGCCACGGGAGGTGGTACACCCTCCAAGGGGTGCAGGCGGCCTCCTATCCACACAGACAAGCCAGACTCCTGCAGAAGGGGAGAGTAAAAACAGGAGTCATCCTCCTGCATCCCTGCAGGGGAACTGGTCCACTCCTAGAACTTGTCCTCAGGGTGTCTCACAGCAAGCAGCTTGCAAGGAGTTGTAGCCTCCTTTCTTATCAGCAGATAAGAAAGATAAGCAGATAAGAAAGTGTATTGTTGTCACTTGGAGTTGAGAAATATGTCCTTTGAGTGTGGCTACTCCATTGATACAAGTTTTCCAAAGCCAAATGAGAACACCCTGATAAGATCCAACCCTGTTGGGCAGGATGATGCCATATGGCATCTGCTGTGGGCCTCACCTCACAGCCCTTGGCCATGGCAAAGCCTCCTCCAAGTAGCAGGATGATGTTCCAGGGCACCGTCTCTTGGGCCTTCCTCCAGGTCAGCAAGGGCTGGGTCTCTGTGTTTGGTGCTGGACAGAGAGGAAAGGCCTGAGTCAAACACCCACCCAAAGAGGAGCATCAGTCATCGCCTGACTGAATGATATCATGAGTCTGACAGCAGTGCTGAAGCTCACTGACCATGAGTTGCTGATCAAATACAAACATGGAGTGTCTTGAGTTAGCCAACCAAAGGAACATTTAACTTAGTATCAGATGTAAAAAAAAAAAAAAAAAAAAAAAAAAAAAAAAAAAAAAAAATTCTATCAATGAAGTTTTCTTTGAGGCTTTCTTGATTTAATATTTAATATTGGGTTAATTTTCTCTCTGTAACAGACATAAACATTGTCTTCAACAGATGGAGGTCCAAAGAAGGAGGAAATTTTCTGCCATTTGAATTACAAAAATGTTATTAATTTTCCATTTTTCATTCAACAGCCAGTGAGTTTTACAGCAGAGAACTCATTTCCCCTAAAAGCTATTTCTTAATATGTGATACAGTGAGCTCTGCTGTATGGAAGGATGCACTAATGGGACTGAAATTTTCTGTTGAAAAAGGGCACATATTTTATCCACAGGAGGCCTGATTAAACATCTTCCTGTGTATGGACAACACAACAAGCGTACATGACTCAGAGCAGCTGCTATTTTGTTCCCACAGACCTCAGGCAATGCTCCATCATCCACAAAGGACCTTCATCACCTCCTTCTCCACATTCAGATCATCTCTTATTCAAGAGAACCAACCCAAGACTTCAAAACTTGCTGGAGAGTTTGAGCTTTAGGAGTTCAAATTCTAAATTATTCTAGAAACTGAGGAAGAGCACCTATATCTGAGAATGGACAACTAGCCCAGTTCTGCCCTCTCAGAGGCCCATGCTCCCCTCGAAGGACATGAACTTTTGGGAAGTCAGACACCAAACCTCTGTTCCACCGCCAGGTCTGCTATGGTAAATGAACACCCATTGCAGGTCACTTCATCCTGCCACTTCATCAACCCTGACAGCTGCATGAGCAACTGAGTCATTCCTGCCATCAGCAGCAGGGCAGTGACTGCTAAGGTTCTGCTGGTGCTTCAGAAAATAAAGAAAAGCCTTTCTCATGGATCAAATGGCACCTTCAAGTCACACTGCTCCACACAGCCAGTGCTGTTGCTGCAGCTCCAAGGAGGGATTGCTTCTTGCCCCATGCCTGCCCTGCCAGGACACAGGCAACACAGAGTCCCTGCCTGGAGGAGTCTCCTACTCACCTTTCAAGTCAAACCACCACCTGAAGGACGGTTTTTGTGAAGGGAAGAAGAAGAGTATAATCACAATAGTGATTCCTGTAACCGCATCTGAGATAAACCTGTCCAAAAGCAGCAGAAACACTTGTAAGAAGCACAAGCCTGTAGAATTACAAAGTTTATGAGAACAGGGATTTACCAAAGAAGATTACAAGTTTCCATCAGGTTTGAACAATGCTCGTTGTTTACAGCTCTTTTCTTTTTTAATTCCCTGCCAAGCTACATTTCTACCATGGGCTGCAAACCCCCTAGAAAAGCTGCCCTACAAAGGTAAAAACCAAGATCTAATCCCCTCCACACTGATGTTCTGGTTTTCTGGATGCAGAGTTATAAGGACAAGTTTCCTTAGCCTATTGCAGAGAGGAAGAGAGACAGGGCCCAAACCATCTAATTTATATAAGCTCTTTACAAAATGCTCAAATTCTCAGGTGAAAGGCAGGCTCCATCCAGTAAAAAGCTTAAGCATGTGTTAGATTTAAGGACTTATTAACTGATGAGGAAATGGTCCATAACTACTTTGTTATATTAACAAATCATTTATCAAACTAGGGATTTATTTGAAAAACCCCACAAAACTATGAAGGTCTCTTAAGAAATAACAACCTCTCTGAGCTGCAGCATTCCCTGACTACTGTATCTATTAATCTTCACAAGGTATGGTTGTCACAGGGGACACAAACTTGGCAAAGACAGGGTAGCCCTCAGAATCAGCTCCTACCTTCTCTCTTCAGTCTTCAGCCCTGGTGAAATCAGTGGATTGCCTAAAGAACTCAGTATTTCACTGTAAATATATCTATAAAGAGCATTCCCAACATTAAATCCTAGAGATGGCTTCAAACAGACACCATCACAACTTCCCACTAACTTCATGCACCTCCTCTAGGAGAGGGAAAAAGCAAAGTTGGCTCTGCTCCTTGATGCTCAGTTAATTTATTCCAGGAAACCTGAGTAATAGCGTTAAGCAACACAATCAGAAATTCAGGAATATCAGTGACTTGGAAATGTTACTGCAAAATGGCAGAGTGGAACGAAAATAAAGTCTTACCCTGGTGCAAACAAGCTTGCCCAACCTGGAATGAATTTGGGATCCCTGGAGAACAGCATAATTGCAAACATGCAGAAGAAGAAGAAAATTGCCTGTTCTGCAAACCTGAAATGAAAAGAAATTAGGTGAAAATGCTGATGTGCTAAAGGGGTGGTTCCAAGCTAGGACAAGTATCCAGCTCCTGCTGCAGCACCTTGGCTGAGAAGTGAGGCTGATTTTCTAAAAACAGCTACAGTGAAACATTGGAACAGACTGTAAATCTATTTGCAGATACTGGTGTTTGCCAGCAATACTCTCTCATTGGAAGACATTAAGGAGAGGTAGGATGGAGATCAGGAATATCACAACAGCTGGATCCAAGGTTGACCCTCTGGGTGGGGCAGAGAGGAAGGGCCAAGCAGCTCCTCATGGTCATTCCTCTGACCATGTCCCTCCAGGATGCCAGCCAGGGATGGTGGCACTGCAGCTCAAGCAATACAAAAGGATGACTGAGATTCAAATCATACATGAGACAGCAGGAACAAATTCCTCCAAGGTCAAAATCTAAACACTGTCCCTTAGACACATGACAAACAGCAGGGTAAAAGGCAGTATCATTCACTAAGTATCTAGTGGAGTTAAGGTTTAACCAAAATGATGCCTCAAAATACTATTTAAAATCTCTCTGAGCACAAGCAGGGGCATATAAGCCCTTGGGAAGAGGCTGCTTGAGCTGATTTTTAGTTATGGGGTTGCTAATCAAATTGGTAGAGCTCAGCTTAATGGACTTCCCACTCCTAGATCTCAAAGTGGGACTTTGATTCTTTCAGAGACATTTTGCAGGCTGCTCGATAATGTACTGAACAGAACAAATAAACCAATTTCTTTCATTTACAGCACAGGCACAGAGAGCTGTCTTTGAAGAACCACTCCATGTTCCACACAACAGAAATAATTACAATGTCCATAGCACGACACAAACATCGCTGGATATTCACAGCATTGCCCTGAGTATGAAAACATTATTTTACAGGTGGGAAAACATTTAAGAATAAACCCTACAGTTTCAACAGTCTTCAGCAGTCTTGTCTGCCCAGAATATCAGTCAATGTTTGGAGATATGAAGGGTTGGATTTGGAGATATTCAGCTTTTTCTGCTTCCCCCTCTTTTAGGCATTCCTCAGAAGTCTAAAACTCATGTTTCTTTCTGCTGGTGCCTTACTCCAAAATATAATCCCCATCATGGCAGTGTGTACCAGCTTTTACTTTCCTCACTTCACTAGCATAGTTGAGGGAATTATTCAGAAAAAATAATGTGTTCCATGGCATGGATCTGACTTCTTTCTGTATACTTTCTCTGAGCTTTAAGATTTCTTAAAGTATATCCACAATCCATGTGATTCATATCCATTCATATCCTCACCAGCCTTCTCAGCAAATGCCTCCTGCTTTGCAGGACAGTTATGCACAAACCCTTGAAATCCAGCATGTGTTAGTTAGCACCTAACACACACAGAACTGGGTTTGTTCCTGGAGCAGAAAAATCATAAAGAGTAATTAAACAGCCCAGCATGATTTCCCTCTATAACAGGAATGTTGTTCTTCAGAAGATTTGAGTGCAAGCTGCTATTTGCAATTATTCACACTAGCAAAGGTGAGGAGGCTGCAGCATGCAGAAAGCAAAGAGACAGAGTAGAAATATAGGTTTAATTTTCTTTAAAAAGCTCCCTTCCCCAAAGTCCTCCACTCTTAAAACAGAATATCTCCAAATCCACTTAATTTCTTTCTCATTTCCATCCCAACTTTACAACTCACTTTGTTGGACCTAGTTTCTGATAGTCCTCCTTTATCACCTCCTTGGCTCGGGCTTCTGCATCCACTCTTATATTTGACTTTTTTGCTTTCCACCCCCTGCCAAGAGACACAGTTATATTTTTACATGCATTTTTCATGCCTCTGACCTAAGTGGCACATAGGAAATAATATATTTTGATCACAGCACACACAGGACTCAGTGTCCTTCTCCAACACTTGCTCTTCAAGGTTCAAAGAGCTGCACATCTCTGGCAGCTCAGTTTGTGTTATCTTCAGATTATGAAGACTAACAACAAAAATCTCTGCTGAGATAAAGTTAATCAGGCTTTATTTCATGTATCCTTTGTCTCTGCATTCATACAAAGGAGACCCTGCAGAGGTGAGGAAGTTTCCTCTCATTTATTCTGAACTGTTTCCTCCAGCATGGGCTGTGATTGCCAAACAAAAGTCTCAGCATTGCAGGATTTCCTTGTCTTCCTCCCAAGCAAGTTACCTACTTGGGCAGAACGACTAGGAATAGACACAGAAAATTAATCTGTCTCTTCATTTTTTCAAGTCACTTGTAATTTCCTGGGTGATCCCAGGATGCTGCTGAGGATCAACAAAAATGTAAGGAATTTCTAAGTGGCCAGGAATGTTAATGTGCTCCTGGCTAAATCCTCTTAGCCTGGCTGCACTGACTGCACGCAGTTTGCCCCTTTGTAGCATGTGCATACAAATTCATATCTTTCACTCCATCTCCCACCACATCCCATGACACTGAAACTGGTTTCTAACACTGCCTGTGACCTTGATTAAACCTACAACCCCAAATTTCTGTATCAGACACATCTGCCCGTCCCTGTGGTCTCTGTCCTCCTTAGTTCATGTATTATTTCAAAGGGAAATGGTGGCTGGATGTTCTATATAGATGAACGGTTGATCATTCAGAAGCTCCTGCACTTTGAGTTCCTGGCCCTTTAATTTCTTGGGTTTTGGGAGGTGTTACTAACAGCAGCCTCAGCTCAGCCAGCCCATAGCTCAGCCTTTTATGCCTTTTGGATTCAAGCAAAGCCAACGTGTCCACCTGCCTGCAGACACCAAGGACCAGCCACAGAGAAAGTCCAGCCATTCTCCCCAAGCAGTTACAGCCCAAGCATCCCACCAGGCTCCTGTGGAGCCTTGGCTGTACTTGTGAGGCTTTGCAGTGTCTCCTCCACGGGGGAATTCTGGTATCCAATGCTGGCCCAGCTATCTCAATACAGCCAGCCCTGTGCTGGGGGGGACGAGCCAAAGCAAACACAGAGCATCACGTTCCCTGAGCACCACAGCAGCTCTGCCTTTCCTCTGCCTTCCACCGGGGCTTTGGCCTCTTCCCTCACCTGAGAGGCTGGGGCTGTGCCACGCCAAGCCCTCGGCATGGGAATTCAGGCTGGGCTGCACACGAGCCCTGGCACAGGGTGTGAGCAGCACAGCTCTCAGCAGTGGGAGCCAGCCAAGCAGAGCCTCCTGAGAAGCCCCACCAGCAAGCTGAGGACAAGCCTTTAGCATTTTCTGCATTAAAACTTTCCCATTGATCTTTTTTTTTTTCTCCTATGTCTGAGACAGTGTAAATATTTGGACACCTGTTCTCTCTTTTTGTTCCCTCTCCCTCTACATTTGCATTTTAAGGCCAAAACAACAATTAAAGACTTTTTCTAAGTATTACAAATTCTGTATGGTCCCTGGAGGAAGGAAGACTTTGTTACTGTCACTTATGAGAGCGTGGAGGGGGAAAAAGGTCTCCATGTGAGCAGCAGAGCAGTGCTGCAATTGCTTTAGGTTGTGCACACCAAGGGGTTGCATGTGTCCAGCAAAGATTTACCGGAAAAACATCTTATCCTCAGTTACAGATTAACATGTCGTTGTAAAATTAAGCCCTGTTGTGAAGTAATCTGTTCCAAACCCAGGTTTTTGCCCCAAGAAGAAATCCTGTCTCTTTTATGGGGAACTAAGATTTTATCACGGTCTTCAAAGCTAGATCCTGCTTTTCCTTCTGTCATTAAAAATCTGCCCTTTACCCTCCACAAGCCAAGGCCAGGCAGTAAAACAACCTTTAAAAATGATACATGTAACTGAATGAATATAATACATACTCTGTACACATATTTCAGCTGGATAAAGTACATCTAACTGTGAGCTATCTTTAAAATCTTCCTATTGTATACTAGCTTTTAAAAAATAGATTACTTGTTACAGGATGGACCTGCTAGAGTTAGCTGTAAATTTTCCCACTTTCCAGGAGATGATTCTGGGTGATATCAGTAGATTTAGGATGAGAAGCATGATGAACACGTATTTCATTACACTAATAAAACCAGACTACATATATGGTGAATATCAACATACCTCAGGTTAATTCCTCCATACAGGATGGAGATCCATAGCCATCCCATGAGAAGAAAAATCAGCATTAAAGGAAATGCAAACATAAACCAAGAACCAAAGTTCACCACATCACATTCTGGAAAATAACTAAGCAAACGGGAAAAATCAAGTTAATGCAAGATGGGAAAGCAACCCTTCCATCCATGGGTAAACAAGCATCTGAAATCAGCAGTGAAATATCCCACAAGCCTGCCCCTGTGCATTTAAAAACTATCCCTGTGCCTTAGGAGTTATCTGGACCTAAGGAAATGTGAGGAGCGTTGTGTTGGGACAACTCCCAGGACACCCTGCCACCCCCATCTCACCCAGTCCAGCTGTGCAAACCTGCAAGGAAAGATCTGGAAATCTCTGTTCAGATGGCCAATGCCTTCACACAAAGATACTCCTGAGCACCCAGGATTAAATCCTGCCACAGGAACTGCTGGAGAGTCTGGAAATGAACCTTGCAGGGATGCTGCAGTGCCCAGGACAGGCTGTATGAACTTCTTGTAGAGGTCAGAAAAAGTAAGAAATACCTGTGGGCACCTGGGTTGGCATAAATCTCTCCACATAGGAGGGATCTTTTACAACTAGGAAAACAGGCCAGAAATAGTGGGTTCAGTATTTTTCTTTCTGCCATAGAGCAGTAGCTGTAATTGCTCACAAAGCACTACACAGCCTGCTTCATCAAAACAGTTCCCAGGTTAATTGTAGGCGTGGAGTCAAGTCCCATTAAATTCAATGGGATTAAAAGCATCAGTGAGGTGAAGCACACATGCTCCAGTTTGGCTGGCAACCTGCCTGGCTGTGCTGGAAACCTGCTTGTTAAGTCTAAGGCTGGTGCACTCCCTGCTTTCATTTCCCAAAATGTTCTGGAAGGGCGTGAATTTTCCAACCAGCACTCAGCACAGAAAGGAATATCCTACAGGGATGAAGAGCATGTCTCTGTCTTGCAGGATTGACAAGGATCCCCAGGACAGTCTCCCATACCTCTTCAGTTGTCCCAGAAGGATGAGGTTTGGTGCAGTTCCTGTCAGCGTTGCTGTACCTCCAATGCTGGCTGCATACGGGATTGAGATGAGGAAACCTTTCCATATGTTTGTTTTGTATTCCTCCTCCTTTTTTAAGTCTGAGAGAGCATCACTGGAAAGCTCCTTCTCCTCCGCCAGATCTTTGCTTTAAAACAGTCCAAAAGAGAATCCGGTGAAAGCCCTGGTTTAAATACAGTGCAACCACTTCAGAGCCTTGACAGAAGGAAAACTCCCAGTTTTTAGAAATCCAAGCTACCAGTGTGCTCAAGGACACCTCAGCAGCTCAGTGCTGCAGAGGGGTCTGCTTGGTGAAGTGCCACACAGGCCTGTCAGCCTTGCAGAGGACAGAGCACCCTCAGACCCACCCATAGGAGCTGAGGGTGCCTGTGCCTTGCCCAGCCCCTCAGCAGCTTCTAACACTGAGCATAAAGTCCACAAGACTGCCAAAAGGAAAAAGAACTAAAATTTGATAGATTTGAGGAAAGAAACATCTGTTCCTGTGTTCCTGAAAAGATGCTTCCTCCCCATCCTTGTTATCAAAGCAGGACCATCACCAATGTGTAAATCCTGGGGGATTTTACATCATCAGCTTCATACATTTGATGTTCCTGAGAAAACCAAGGCACAAATCCCCAGCAGGAGACACCTCTGGCTACGATTTCAGAGTGGCTGAAAAAATCCTCTGTAATTATTTGGACATGCAGAGGGATGCTAGACACAATGAGGAGGGTTTTTTATCATCAGGCTGCTTGTGACCGGGATGTTTGGTATAATCAAAACATTGCAATGATTGAATTTCAAATTCCTAACACTTGGTCTAACTCAGTGGATAATTCTCTCTCAACTCTCTAATACAAACTTTATAGTTAACTTACTCCTCAGTACTTGCCAGAAACTGCATCTCAGTTGGTACAGTGTAAAGTTTATTCTGCTGTAAAGATGCTGAAAAAGAAAGATGAGGACTTTAAAACAGTTCAGAACATCTAGAAAATTCTCCTTGAACCAAACAGAGGGACAGAGGAAGCAACTACCATTTTAGAGGAAGGGCTGTGCAAATGAAGGGTGAGCTCACACCAAGGGGATGGGGTCAGGAGCACCTGGCAGGGATGAACATGCCCACCTCCTCCTGCCACTGCTCCAACCCCATCACAGCACCCAGCTTCTCCTCCAACACCCAGGCACCAGGTCCCTTTACAACTTTTGGCTCAGGTTGGCCTTTGGGATCTTCTAACACAGCCAAGATTTTCAGGGCATCCCTTACCAAGTCACGGGTTTGGGGTGGGTTTTCTTAGGGGATGATTAACCATAAGTCTTTCTTAGGAAGAAACACTGTTGGGCCTTGTGGCATCTCTAAGGCAAGTTCCCCAAAACACAGCAGGAGCACTTCCTGTCACTGAGCTTCATTCCCATGGGGTGAGAATGGTGCAGTCACCATAAGGCTGTAATTCCTTCTTTAAAGACAAGAGTGAGACACATTTGGGGATTAGGTTTTGTACCAGGTCCTGCAAAAGCCACCCTGACACCAAGGACCATTCCAAGCCCATCATCTTCTCCACAAATGACAGACCCTGCAGGCTGAGCAGCCAGTCCCAGCAAACTGGAAGCTGCACACCACTTGACCACACCAACCCATGGGAGAACTCAAAACCAAAAAATGGAAATGCAATTCAATCACTCTTTGTTACCAGACCTGACACTAAGGCTTGTGGCATTTGTGGTCATGGCTTGATCTCCTGAGGTTGGGAGATGGGCTTCCAAATCCCATTTCCCATGTTCCTCATGGGACTGGAGCACTTGTGAGTTTTATCCACCTTCAGCCCAGGTGGCTTCCCCACCCCTGCTGGCTCTGCTGCCTTTCCTTGTCCTCTCTGTGCAGTTTTGGGTCCCGAGGTTTGTGTGCCTGCCCTTCCCTGCACCCTGCAGACAGCTACACACAGAGCTCAACTCCTGGTACTGCCACCCAAGCAACCCCCAAATTTCCTTGCACCCCTTCTTAGCCCAAAACCCAATGCCTTTGCAGCCAACCTGACCCAGAGATCCAAAGCATGGAGAGAAGCCAGCGGCCAAAGTCTCTGGACTCACTCACGTGTGTGCCAAAGACACCGTGCTCATTCCAGCTCAGTGAACCAAGGATTTTTGCAATGTCATGTTTTACACATTGCTAATTTACTGAATTGGAGTTAATTGCCTTGGACACACACATGCTGAGCTTTCATCCCAACCTTGCCACGATGAAGGGATGTAATTAGAAGGACGAACATTAACCCATGGTTGACTGTTGATCCCTCAGTGGATTTAGCCCAAAGGCTCTTACACTTTTGTCCCACTGAAGCCCAGTCCTGGCTCTGCAAAAACATTTTATTCTACCTCAATATTTTTAATTTTTTTCCCCTGCTATGCTCAGACTACCAGCCCATCAGGGCAGGACCATCTGTGAGTTATCTTTCAAGGAAGGATTGCAAAGGTAATCATGCAAAGGAAAGCCCGGCATACTGCAGAGCTTTTCCTATGAAATTTGTAAGAAAGGAATTGAAAATTATTTTGGGTCCATAAGTCAGAAAAGGCCAAAGATAACAGAGTTTGGACCCAGCTGTACACACTTCTCACAGAGCAGTATGAGAATTCTGTGGCCATTTCACCAAAATACCTCATATATCTTAGAGGCAGAAATGCTTGCCCTAGGTAATTTTTGCTTTAATGACATTTTTACTGTTTCTAAAAGGTTGAGAAGACCTGAAAAGGACTACTTCCACCTGCTGAGGGATGCAGGCAGCAGGCGTGTGGCCACACGCTGCCAGCACTGCCTGGGATTAGGCAGTCAAACCAGGCAGCTGTGTCCAAAAATGCACATTTCCCATCTATCCCTTTAGAGACATAATTTCCAGTGACTCAGTTACACCTCAAGCACTGAATGCAGTTTATCTTGAATTTGCAGAATATTCTCTATGAAGGAAAAAAAGAATGGAAATATTTTCTTGTGATTTTTACCTGGAGTTATTTAAGGTGCTCAGAGAAATGAAATATTGCCAATGATGTATTAGTGGGCAGAAGCAGGAGAGAGGTCAGGCTCACTGACACAGCAGCTTCCAGCCTGTCACACACCTATTGCTGGAGATGGCAGACAGAACTGCAGGGCCCAACTCCAAAAGGAAAGTTCTAGAAGCTGAAAAATGTGTGTTGGTGTTAAATTTATAACCCTGCTTTGATCCACCAGAACCAGCTGGGACTTCAGCCACCCAACCTCACTACCTGCTCTCTTGCATCAGAAGCCAAGTGTGTGAAAATGAACAAAATATTACACCCACTTTTGGCTGTCAGTGACACAAGAATGTAAATATTTGCTGATCTACAACATGCTGCCCACATAGTTGAGTACAGACATAAGTGATTGAAAGCTTGACATTCTCTCATCAGGAAAAAAGTGTTACCAAACTGATCAGAGATCACTTAAATTCAGGCATCATGTGTGTAAGCAAAGTCCTACACAAAACTGGTTTCATACACTTGTTGAGATTTTTCTGCTGTTAGTCAAATGCTTTGAAATGTCACATATTCTTTATTATATTTTAAATTGTTATTTTTAACCACCCAAATATTTTTAGCCTCATGGATTCTACCACACTGTAATGAAACCAAATCAATTGACAAACCGATCTTATCACATGTCAATGTACAAGTTTTCTTCCACATACATCTCCCTTCACAAATGAATCTGTCTTTTTTGGGGCACAGATGACAATTCAGATAGATTATAAACATTTAATAAACTATGAAATGAGTATACCTTCTTCTCATCTGCACATCTTCACTCCTAAGTGTAACATCAGATTCATCACTTTTGACTGACTTCAGGTTTAGGGCTTCCTTCAAGGAGCTCAGCTTTGCTCATCCATTCAGAAAGATTACAGAAAAGGATGAGTCTACCTTGGGACACTAAAGCTCAAATAAGAAGTCTACATGAAAATACAGATTTTGATGTACAAAATGTTGTACATTTTACAGGTGATTCCTCCTTTACCTGTATAATAAATAACTTTTAAAAGCCTTTATCTCAAAGAAACAAACAAACCCCATATCACACCATCACATGATATTTGCAAAGCATCACTTTATTCATTCTTCTACCTGCATGCCCCTCCCTTGCCTCTTCTGGTTTCTCTTACCCCTGCAAGTGTTGTGAGTCAAGGATGTTAATTCTTGTGTGCTTAACAGTGTCTAGGACAAGGGGAGGAATCTTCCTTTTGTGAGTTCCCAAACTCTATTGTATTTACAGCCACAACTACACAGTCAATTTCAGAGGCTGGGGACAAAAAGGTTAAAAGCAGACTGACAAAACACAGCACATGACATTATAGCAAGGAAATCAGTGGGGTTGATTTTAATAGATGTGAACAGTCAAAAATTAATAAAGCAAACATCATAAAGCAACCTGGAGTGCAAATACCTCATGATTGCTGAACATCAATGATAAGTGATTCATTATATCTTTATTAGAGTGTGCACATGTTTAAGCCTTCTTCTGGGGACTCCTTTATCTGCCTTAGGACTCAGCAGGAACTAAGAAGCCATTGCTTTTAGTTCAGAGCAGATGAATTGCTAATTAGTGCCAGAAGAAGCAGAAGAAGAAGAAGCTGTGACTGCTGCTCCAGCTATCAGCAATAGTGGCAAAAGAGATGTCAGGATGTCACTTCTGGTTTGCTGTTTCTCATCACTGTCTGCCAGAAGCCCATTGTCCTGGTAAATGGCTTGTGAAGAGAGGGCTGGAGGAAGGCCTTACCTGGCCACATACCCATGACCTACCCTCCACATGCTCAGGAACAACACCAACCAGCAGCATTGAGATGGAAAAAAAAATCACAGAGCATCTGTTTAACCTGCCAGCCTTCCCTTGAGTCCTTGCTTTCTCCTCCAGCTCAGGCTCCAGTTCCAGGGGTAAACAAACAGGAAAACATGAGGAGAACACACGTGTCCCAAGCTCATGACAGCTCTGTGTGCCACATGGAGGGATCCACCCTGCACCATCACACAGCACTCATCACCTGCCCTATCCACAGCCTTCCCTGGCTCCAGCTATCCCCACAGCATCCCTACAAATCCCACCAGCACTGTGCTAGCAGCAGGTTTGTGGAGCAGGCTGGCTGGGCATCGCCACTTTTTGGTTTTCCAGGCCACTCATAAGCATTGTCTCCTGCATGACACGAGGAAGGGGCAGGATAAAAGGGAGTTTTCTGCCAATATTCTTCCACCATGGGAATAAAGCGTGCAGTAAAGTGGGGCCAGCCCTGAGGTCAAGCTGCAAGCTAAGGAACATGGTGTTTGTGCCAGTGAAGTCAATAGAATGGGGCAGATCTGAGAGCACTAGGGCAGACCTCAGCTGGCTTATACTGCTGCCCTGCCTCATTTACCTTGGTTTTCTTCATTTTCCCTGTTCATATCCTTAGATGTGTCTTTCTCCCCAAAGAGGCTTTTTAAAATTGCATTTGCAATTGGAAGCATCATGGCAGTGGAGGCAGTATTACTTAACCACATGGACAGGAAAGACGTTGTCAACATCATCCCTAAGATTAGTCTGAAAGACAGAAAAAAGGAAAAGCTGAATTTCTTCATTTTGGCAAGCTCTCTGACACATTAGGAGGAAAACTCACGTGCAGAGATAACAAAACCAATACCAAAAAGGATTTCCACAACCCTCCTGAAACTGGATGGAGCACAAGCATGAGGCTGAACCCAATGATTCCCCCTGTGCTCCCCTGGCTCAGGGGCAAACAGCTGAACAAACACAGTAAGCTGGAGAAAAGGGGGTGTGGACAGCCCCCACTGTAGGAGCAGCACAGCAGAGCCACTTCCCAAGCACCTGCAGCTGACACCCCCTATGGATCCCCCCCTGCTCCCAGAGTCACCTGGCTGGCTGCACTCCCACCAACATGAGGACCCGGAGAGCAATCCTGCGGTGTAAATTCCACTCCTCAATGGCTGAGGCCATGATTAAACCGCTGAGGAAGAGGAAATTGGTGTCTAAAAAGTATTGTGGGCAAACTTTGTTAGATGGGAGGATCCCCAGGAAGGGGAAGAGGACGATGGGCAGCAGAGCTGTCACAGCCAAGGGCAGCGCCTCCGTGCACCAGTACAGGGCCATCAGCAGGATCACATAGAGACATCTTCCTTCCTGCAAAAGGAGGAGAGGAAAAGTGAGATGTGGCATTACAGAGACATCTTGTCACTTGGAGACACTTAGAGGAGCAAAATGCTCCAGTTACTCCCTTAAGGATACAGTACTTCTCCCAAATAATTTCCATCAAGTACATCTTCTGCCCTACACTGTGTAAGAGGTTCAGGACTGATCTGAGACCACAGCAAAACCAAAATCCTCCTTGACTGCCTGATCTTCCCACATGCTGCAGGCTCACAGGCATCAACTGAGGAACTTTTGGAGAGCAGGAACTGTCCCACAATGCTGAATTAGGGCTGGCATTGCTGCCAACATGCTCAGATGTCTGATCCCTTTAATGTCTGTGCTTTCCCTCCAACTTCCACAGACCATGCTCTGCACAGCTGTGCAAAACCAGCCTTGGGAGATGCACGTTCCACACATTAGCAACAGGCAGCACACAGAAAGGTTTCTTTTCTTGGATCAGAGTCTCCCAAAAGATTTGTGAGAACCCATTCCATGGCAACTCATCCCAGTCCCTGGGGAAATCAGTAAATCAAGCACCCTGGTGTCACAGCACTTCCTGCGGGCAGGGCAGGCAGGATCACTCAGCATCACCCCAGCCTTGGCCAAGGCTGGCAGAAACCCAGTGCCCCACGCTACAGTGTGAATTCATCCAGCCACCCTGGAGGCACAAACCAGACCAAAGCCATTTGTCATGACAGCCACGGCCAAAATAATGGGCAGTGGAAGGAAGTCAGGAGAGCAGCCCCAAGCCCAGGATGGGAGAGCCCAGCGCAGGGCTGAACAGGGATATTGTCAGCAAGCACAGGCAGAGTGCCCACAGTGCTATAAATAACTGCTGAGAATCACTTGGAAGCCACAGAACTATTTATTTTATCATTTTTCCAGCTTGTTGAGCAGGTTGAATTGCTACTCAAAGGCACCCCTGTCCCTCTGCTGGGACCTTTTCCCCCTGGACCGAGCCTGGGCTTCTGAGAGGGAGATGATAGCTCTGCTCCCTGCCAAGGCTGGGAACAGCATGGGCTGGGGACTGTGGGGAGCTCCATTTTGGGGACAATGTGGTCTCAGCTGCATCATTTGAGGGTTCAGCCAGGCACCTGGGCAGGTACAGCACAGCCACCACCTGCCTGTTCACCTAAGAACAATTTGCTACAGGCCTGGGCTGAATGAGGTCAAAACCAGCATGGATTTATTGTTCACTACATCTGCAAGTGAGGGTTTGGACAAAATGATAGGATTTCTGAGTTGCTTTTAGCACCCAAGTTTTGCATTCACAAGGGGTCCTGCTAGCAAGCACCTCAGTGTACGTGGAAACATGAACACAGCAGAACTGAGTGGAGTTGATTTTTTTTTTTTCATACATTAATTGCAGCAGTGTCAATGCCTCATATGAAGTGCCCAAGATCTGGATTTTCAGACCTAATTTTAGTGCCAATAAAACGACATAAGACAGTGTGTGAAGCAAAACCCTCAGGCTCAGCTCAGCCCTGGCACCTCTCATGGGCTCCCTGTGCTTCACTTCCCCCAAGCCAGCAGGACCAGAGCAGCAAACCCAGCTGTGATAAAGTTTACAAAAATAAAGAATCACATTTTTAACTGCTTGCCACTAGATTAGTGATTTTATTCCTGTGCCAACTGATAATTTCTCTTTACTATGGTTCTTTTTATATGCCAAAGAAATAGCTTTGCTCTCATTAAGCTCTTTTCCATTTGATTTCCAAAGTCAACTTCAAAATAAAGACACTTTGGCTCTTACAGGAGTAGAGCAACTGAAAATATTTAACAATGATACAAGAGCATATCAGTGAAGGCTTTAATTAACTTTACAAAATAGATGATGTACAATTAACAAAACTAATTATAAATAATGGATATTTATTCTCTAGTGTATGGAAAATGTTCTGGAAAACACTGCAATGAGACACAGCATCAATCTAATAACTCCTCTTCACTGCAAGATCAAAAGCCAAGGGGTAAAACCGAAACAGGGCAGAAAGAACTGCTGTGTGATAGGCTTCCCTGAATTTTTGAAACCCATATGGATCAAGAGGAAACCCCTGGAAGAAAGCCATAGTGCTGTTTATCCATTTATTCTGCCCTAAAAGAGGATAAATTGCAGCTTTTTGAGATAGGACCACCAAAAAAGGAACACCACCAATCCACAATAACTTCAATTTCAACCAAGCCTTCCCTGGGAAGAAAAAAAAAAAAAAAAAGTCATCAATAAAATTGAACCAAACTCTATATGAAACTGAAAGCTTTTTGATTTCAAGATATTTTGCAAATGTCAATTAATTCATGTCCCCAGTGTTTGGTATATTTGGTTAGTACACAAACAATAAATGCTAACAAATGTCAGGAGAATGCTCCTTTAGGGATCTGGCCAAGAGTGCCCTGGACAGGCTGAGCTGAACTCGCTGCTCTCTCCACATGATCTTTATCCTTCGCTCCCTTGGCTGCATCCTTGTCAAGACTCCTTCCACTTCTTGTATCTCCCTGCAGCTTTGCATTTATGTTTTTCAACAGAACCCTATCAAAGTTCATGGTGGCACATAGGAACTTTAAAATGGATCTTGTGATCAGGTTAATTTTATAGCCATTTAATGATTTCCAGGAAAGGGCTTGTGGCTCTGGACTGCAGCAGCTCTTCCTCCTGTTGCTCAAGAGTCTTGGGATCGACCTCTGCCCCTCCAGACACAGATCCTGTCTTTGCTACACTCAAAGCACTGGGAATTTTCCACCCAGGGGGACCTGCTGAGCTATGGCAGAGGAAGCCAAGCCACGAGGTTGTCTCCTGTGGGCAGGAGAGCTGGCAGTCTCTGGGAAGGGCAGATGAGGTGCCCCAGGGAAAGGAGGCTCTGGCAGGGAATGTGGGTCAGGTAAGGCGAGCTGGCTCACCCAGACAGAGCACTGAGACACAGGCACAGCCACCAGTCCCCACTGCCAGCCTGAAAGGGACTCCAGGATCTTCAGCTGGACCTTGTTCCCCATCAGACCCAGAGCCCACAGCTTCCCCAGCGGGCTGACTCAGCGCTCAAAGCAGCCCTGCCTTGGCACTGCCAAATTTTGGATTTTCTCCATCAACCCCCAAATGCTGCACAGTCATCACAGCCCCATCAGCCACACAGCCTGTCCCCCCACCCTATAACCACGTAAAAGAGTGGCAGACAGGGCTCATCCAGGACCTTGATACCAATACCAAGAGAGATTTTGGCTGAACTGGAGCTTTTCAAGCCCTTTTATCCCTCTGCTACTACAAAGAAACATCCTACCTGTGAGATACAGAACTACTTGGAGCAGAAAGAAAGTGCTGAGCATTCTCATGTCACAGCTGTAACTGTGCTACCAGCCTCTCTGTGCTCACTGCCCGTTCTCCAGCAGGATGGATATGTGAATTTGATTGTTACTAACCCAGCTCCTTCAAGCATTATGTAATCTGGACACAACCCAAGCCCTGTTTACCAGCCTCCCTGCCAGTGGAGTCATTTTGCTCCCGCTGACTATTTGCAGAGTGGCTAGAAAGGGGCCAGTAACACTGGGCCACAAAGCTGCAAGAGCTTCAAGGAACCTATTTTCCTCTCCTAAAATGACATAAAGCTTATTAAACACTTCCATTTAAACTTCTTGAATGTATTTTGTAGTTGGCAAAAAAAAAAAAAAAATCTCTGTTTTAAAATGAGACAGCTGAAGCCTGATAAAGTGGGCAAATTGTGTGGCAAAAAGTCACCAACTCAACAAATAGAAGTCTGGTAGACTCTTCACTGCTCTTGTCAACTTTCACACATTCCATACAAATACCACATTAACCACTGTGGGTATCCAGTCCTGTAGGTGTGTTGATCAAATTACATATTATGATCTCCCATTTTTTTTTTTTTTTTAATATTTCCCAAAGGAGGCTACAGATCAGCCTGGCATGTGGCCAGCATCCCTGGTGATCTCCACCTGTGCTGGGGCTTGTAGAAATAAACCCAGTTTATTGGTACACAACAAACACTTCAGGCCCCTCTTGCAAAATTATTGTATGGAAGCTGTCTGAACTCATAGATTTTAAAGTAGCCAGGGTTAGAGGTATGAAATTTTAAATTACCATTTATTTAATGTCACAGTCAAAATATTTATTATCAATCAATTTCTTATGTTGTAGAATTGCACTGTCAGAACTTTACTCAGTATAGAACAAAAATGCTTCACTGAATGTGGTTTTTTCTGCTCTGTCCATCTGGCAACAGATTACAACATTTGTGTTCATCACCCTGCCCAGGGATTTCTTCCTCGGTTCTTCCACATCTCTTTTCATAGAGCCACAGGAAAAAGAAAAAA
>VWYO01013531.1:683076-753220 GCA_013400275.1 Rhadina sibilatrix | reverse complement strand
GCCATCCTCGACAAGGCTCGGTTGGCGGTGACGGAAAGGCACGAACTACCGAAGCCCCAGCCGGCGGTCGCGCTCCGCTGCCCTCGCTGCCCCGCCCGGTGCCGCGCTGCTCCTGGAGCTGCCCGCGCTGCTCCTTCCAAGCCCTCCCCGTGCTTCCCCCCCGTGAACCCTGCTGCCCTCTGCTTGCCTCTGCCGTGGCGGGGGACACTGGCTAACTGCAGCATGGTGGGACTTGTTCGCGAGCGTTCCCGAGCCGGAGCGTGCTCCCCTGGTTTTGCCGGTGCGAGAGCGAGACCTGCAGCTGCCCCAGGGATGCGCGTCTTCCCAAGGTGGCAAGTGGGAGCTCGTGGTTCCCCCGAGGTTTTCCGCGCATCACTGTTGAACCCCCCATCCAGGGCATCGTCCCTGGGGCACCCCTGCCACGGCGTCACCCCCACCACTGCAGCATCACCATGGGGACTCCATCTCTGGGACATCACCACCAGGATGGTCCATCACTGGCTCTTTTTCTTTCACGCGCCAAAAGCCTCTGCTGGAGCCTATGCAGACCCACTGCAGCTGCCCAGTTGATGGCTGGGAAGGAGAAAGGATTTGCCCACAAGCTGCAGGGGATCAGTAGCCTGCAGCAGGGCATGGTGTGACCTCAGCTCCCTACGCTGGGCACCAGCAAAGCTTCTGTCCCAGGTCTGTCATGGGCCACTCATGCCATGAGTCAGGTGACTCCACCTTCCTCGAGCAGCCAAGGCCCACACTGCCATCTTATTAAGAGATGGATAAACCTCATTACCCTCATAAATTTCATTGGAGCAATATTTGGGTTTGAAAACCCACTGCCCTACTGGGTAATCTGCTGCAACATGCTGCAAATATGTTCCTTAGAGGATACAAGAGAATTCAGCCCAGTGCATGTAAATATGTTTTCAATTGTTGCTTTTGGAGGTGCTGCAAGTCCATTTTGTCTTTGTTTTCTCACCCACTACATTTGTTTCCTTTTCAGAATATTTATATTTTATAACCACATTCCACACAGCTTACATGTCATTGCACGGTGGGATCATGCCTGACAAATATTTATCTTGCTTCAGTGACAACTTTTAAATAACCTTCCCAAATTTTCAATGATACAGATAATCCATCCTGCAATTCTGCCCACCCCTGACACCCTCCTGCAGCTGCCCTCACTGTGGCAGGGCTGCAGGAGCCCAACAGCTTGCCCAGGGAATGGAGTGAATTCCTGCTCTCTGTGACTGGAATTTGCAAATGCCTCAAACACTCAAATAAAACAAAAGGTTTTCCCCGTTTTTGTGAACAGATTTTATCAGAGCATCTGTGCACAGATACCCCCACAGACACACATATACAACCTATAAACAAGTGCACACACATAGCCTTTGGTTCATTATTCTGGCAAACACGATGGTTTTCCATGCTGGCCAAAAACCTCCTGCGGAGCTTTCAAAGTACGAAAGAAAATATTTTTGCTTTATTTCCCCCTTTGTTTTATTTATTTAAATTTTATCTTCCTGTTGATTTCACTTATTCTTTTCTCTTTTAATGCAATAAACAGTTGACATATCCCTTGGAAACTAACTGGAGCCATTTACAATATTTATGGTATCACCCTGTATTTTTATTGGAATATTGAATCACCCCAGAGAACTGCTCTGAAGCCACAGACTGGTAAATGGTTTCATTATGTAACTTTGTGCTCCTGGTGACAAGCATTTACAGACTCTCACAAACACTGCAATTAAGTTAAAAATTGCGGCACAGCAAACCAGGCTAACGGGAACCAAGGCAGGTCTCATGGGCTTGTCCCTGCTGTCCTACAGATCCCTTGGCATCAGGCAGGATGCAGCCCTGGATGCAGCTCTCCCAACACCGCCCAGCTTATTTAGGGATGGAGGCTGCCATCCTCAGAGCTGGACAGATGGGAAAAGGGATGAATTTGAGTTGTTGCAGGGTGCCATGCTGGAGGCATCCCTAAAATGTGCAAGGAAACAAGATTCCTGGTGCAACCAACACTGCTGACCAGCACTGCCAGGGAATCCCCCTGGGTTAGGACATTGTAACAGAAAACATGTGCAGCCTGGCATCAGGAGGAGAGATCTCTCTGGGATATAAATGAACATGCAATAAATGCAGGTTCCTGGTGAGCTGGCTCCATTCCAGCCAGCTGTGGCACTTCTGCCTGCTCAGTGACCATCACTTCCATCAATAACTGAATCGAGTTTTGTCACTTTGGTCCCCCAAGCCCATTCATAACAGAATCAATCATAACAGGGTCAATCATAACAGAAGAAAATAGGCTTGAGGGTGTGATAGGGATTCCTGAACACCATGGCCTCCTTTTTCCAGGATGGACTTCCTTCCCCTCTTGTATTTGTATTTCAGTTTGTGATTTTAAAACCTCTTTCAGCTGCTCCAGCTCAGAGGTAGAGGGTAACATTTGCAATAATCCCAGGCGGGTTGTGTTAGCAAACACGCTGCCGTTCCCAAGGCGGAGCTCTCTCCAGGAGCACATTCCTGCGGCTGAGCCCTGGGGATGCGCTCTTTGGCTGCCAGGCAGGGACGCGCCCCGCAAGCCCGGCAGCCAGGAGCGAGATAAGGATCGATGGAGAAATGGCACTGCCAAGACACACGGACTGGAGAGGAGGGGGAGGGAGGCATCACAGGAGGGAGCAAGGACAGGAATGTGCCTGGTGGATCCAACCCCCTCAGACCTCACATGGAGCTTAGGGAGCAGCACCACTCACACAGAGGTGCTGCTTTCAGCATGCCCAGAACACCCACTGGCTAAAAAAGGTGTTGTAAGAAAGCTGTACTTTAAGGATCCCAAAGAAAGATTATTTTCCTCATTTTTTCCCTGCTGTACATCATAGTTTTCACCTGTCGCACACTACACAAAGAAATGACACCCACATATTGAGATGTCTAAGGCAGAAAACAGGCCGTTTATTTACAAACTTCAACATTTATAGGATTTCAGCAGTGAGTATGGATTGGAGGAAGAAAATCTTCCTCTTCAACCCCACTGGTCCACCCAACAGTCCATCAACAGTCTCCTCCTTATGAGAAGAATGTAAACATGGTTAGAGGGTTACAGTAACAATAGGTTGTTTATGTGAAAATGGTGAGAGACTCCATTGCAAAAGGTAAACACAGAAGGCTGAAATAGAACTTTAGAAAAACTTCTTAAAGAGACAGAGGAGAACAGCAAAAACCCAGACAGCATTCACCCTTTTTCCCCCCACAGCCCCCACAGTGTCGATGTGACAGCTGCATTTCTGTACCTACTGATGTCATCTTTCTGGCCTCCTTTGGTAAACACACCATAAAGCTCTTCCTGTGCTCCCCAATGTTGGAGTCCAGGGTATTCCTCTGGAAACCCTGGACAGTCAGAGACCTGTACAAGGGGGTTTAAAACCTGTACAGGGGGGTCTGAGAAATGTACAGGGGGGTTGCAGACCCTGGCATAGACCCCAGACAAGCAAGGGCCTCGACTATAGTCCATGGGAAAAGTTACCAACACTATGGGAAGAATTGCAAGCTCTCAAAGGTAATAGAAAGTAGTAATATTTTAACATTAAGAATTTTAGAATAGGGATGACCAGAGACAAGATGGAGGATTCTGGGCGTTGCCCTCGGGTCTTCTCCTTCTTCTTCGTCTCCATTTTGCACAGTGGTGATGACATTAAGTAGATTTAGAGGGATTGGGTTAGAGTGAAAGGCACCTGTTTAGTGTAGAGTGTAGATATTGGTTCAAAACTGTAAATAATGTTCACGTAATTATCTGTATATAAGATGACGAGCTGGGGGCAGGCGGGCAGTTGCCACCTGTTGCCCGTGCTGTCCAGACCCTGGCAGAGCTCAGAGAAAAAGTTTGTGATAAGAAAAAATAAACAAGAAGAGTAGCCTTGAAAAAGAACATCTAAAGGCTCCTCGTCTTTTCTGCGGGCGGCTCGGGGCTTCCCGAGGGCAAAGGGCAAAGACCACCAGAATCTCGGGGGAACAGAGAGCCCCTGAGACCCCAAGACCTCACCTTCTTGTCAGTGCTAATAATATTTCTTGCCCTGCCAGAGACCAAGAAGCCCCCAGAAAACGTTCAGGAGGCAGAAAAATAAATGCTGAGTGACCATAGAGACAAACATAATTTCTTCCTTCTCACACTGAAATAATTTCAGAAGGAAGGAATTGTTCAGGCAAATTGGAGATCATGTAGCCAAGAGTGAGTTTGCCCTGAGGCTGACGAGGACTCTAGGTTCTCTCTGGCTCTCTGTCTGGTGTGGTGAGGAACAATGCATGGGAGACATCTCCTCAAGTTCCTAACACAGCTCACTCAAAATACCTTGGCTTGAGCTGTGGGGGCCAGAGATGATGGGCAAGATCACACTGCATCCCCTGCATCCTCCTGTGCTCCCCAAATATGGAACACTAGCCTAGACACAGACATGTAGTGTTTGCTCTCTGCCATGAACTGGTCTTGTATGGGTCTTGGAGAAGAGAGAAAAATTGGAGTGATTTCTCCCTCTGCATATCACGAGAGGTGTTGTAATTTCAGAGCTGTTTAAACTGCTCTATTATGGAATGCAAATGCTACTGAAAAGCTCTTCCCATTACCACTATGGGGTTCTGTTGGCTGGTGTTTGAAGCCATTCTTCACCAAGTGTGTGATCCTTGTTGCAGCTGTCAGGCTGTATCAGATACAAGGTTTTAGAAAAAGTGCTTTCACATCCTGTATTCCCACTCAAATTAGAGCATATGAATGGGAATCTTTTATTCAATCTATAAATCAGGTACATGATTTGACACACTTTTCATATTCTCTACGATTTTGAGAAGAAATAAAACCAAAACATTTGATCAACTGTTGCTGATGTTGCAGCCAGATGTCCAACGGACTAAAGCTGAAAAGATATACATGATTCAATATGGCCCATCTCAAGCATCCCAAAAATATGAGTTGGAATAAAATTAGTTGGTACCACTGCTCTACAGAGCAGAGACATGAGATGTATCCACATACTTGGAAAGACAGCAACTTTTAAATAGTTCTCTTAAATTCCCTATTAAGTTAACATGAGGGATGACTGAAAAGAGTCTTTAAAAAAAAAAAAAACCAAAACCATATACTCACATGTTCTTTATTCTTCACCCAACCTGTTAATTTTTGCCTGTATCAGAGGCACAATGGTCACTGATTCAGACCTTCCCCAGTTAAATTCTGTACTGGGGCAAAATGCTTCACCAGCACAGGCTCCACAGAGCGCTGTCCTGGAGCTTGTGTGGTTAATATATACTAAATATTAAAATTCAATATAGGTTTTTAATGAAATATTACCTGCAGTCACATGCCAGCTCACAGAGCAAGTTTGAGGTCCTCTGCAGGTACACTGCAGTGGCAGTGCCTGCTGCAAGGCTCTGGGGAGGCTGTGCATGTCTCCCCACCTGTGGCACCACATCTTCCTCACTGTTTCCCACACCAGCTGGGTCACAGCAAACTGCTGAACATCTCCTGTACTTCAGCACAGCACATCCCCGCCCAGCAGCTGCCATTCACACAAACAGCACCAAGGGACAATGTTTGCATATTGTGTTAAAGAGTTCTGAAAGCACTTCGAGGTGTATCACGCTTTGTAAAATCCTTGTCTAGCAAACTGGACTTTGGGACATGTGAAATTAACCTCAGAAAATAATCTTGCATCCAAGTGCAAGCCCCAGTCTTTTTTATGCAGGACAGTAGAAAGGTTCCTGTTCCACTCAGCAGAAAAAAAAAGTTGATTGCAAAGGAAGTTGAATGTTTTCTCTGATGGAGCACTGTGTCAGGGGAAGGAGATATGCTTGAGACACAGATTCTTTCTGTCCCACAGCCATGAAAGAGGGCAAACTCAGACACAGAATCACAGAATCATAGACTCAAACCATATGCTGAGATGGAAGGGGGCCACAGGATCATAGAGTCCAGCTCCTGGCCCTGCACTGGACACCTCAACAATACCATCAGGTGCCTGAGGGCAGTGTCCAAATGCCTTTTTTGAACTCAGTCAGGCTTGGTGCTGTGATCACTGCTCTGGGGAGCCTGTTCAGTGCCCAGCCACTCTGTGTGAAAAACCTTTTCCTGATATCCAACCTAAACCTCCCCTGCTGCTCTTTTTGTTTTCAGCTTTCAAGTGGCCAACCCTTTCTTAGCAGGTTTCTGTGGCTTTCCAGCCGAGCTACCTAAAAACATTAACAAACTGTCAAGCTCTTCTGGACTTTCTGGAGGCTTTCTCGTCTACAGAGGTGAAGCTCTGCACAAGAGCAGCTCTGCAGGCAGTGAGGAGATTTCTGTTCCTCAAGTGACACAGACTGGGGACAGAGCTGACATTCCATCCTCGTTTCAGGACCAACTCGCCACGTACCTCCGCAACGTGTCCCCGGCCACCCCGCAGATGCCCGCCCCGGTCCCACCCCGGGCTCCCCCCTGGGCTCACCCATCCCCCCGGATGCGGCTCCGCTCCGCGGCCCTCGGCATCGCTGCCGGGGCGTGCAGCGCCCCCGAGAGGGGCGGGCAGGGTGACTACAAGCCCCAGGCTGCCCGGCCGGGGGCAGGNAAGGAAAAAGAAAAAAGAGTTTGAAACTTTTCCTAAAGGCTGGGGGTGCATCCCCCGCCCCTTCCTTTCTTTCTGTTCTTTTTTTAGCGGTCCCAGCAGCGCGTACAGAGAACATACGAGCCGTGGAATTTCCTGTGGCTCGGTCCCGGGGCTGTGCCGGGGAGGGGAGCGGGGACTCGGGGAGTGTGCAGGGAGCTGGGTTTGCTGCGGACGGGGAATTGCTGGAGGCAGCGGTGCGGTGCCCATTGGCCTTGGCGTTGGTGTGAGCAGAGTCCAGGTCACTGCCCTGTCCTGGAGCACGGTCCCGCGACCGATTTACTGTAGGCAGGGAACCTACAGCAAATCGTGCTCCACCAAACCTTCTGTCCTCATGTGGAGATCTGAAGAGTCTTCAAATTCCCCAGCTACGTCAGAATAGACGATACAAAAACTGGATTTCAGTCACAGTTCGTAAGCCGTGACTGCTTATTAAGTTAAGAAGAAATGCAGCAAAACCTGATGAAACCAGCCATGGTATTTATAGTGGGACTGTCTGTGTCTAATAGAATTTGTGTCTTGAAGCTAATGGGGTGTTCTCAGTAGATATTTTTTCTAATTATCTGCATAACATGTACAAGGAGTGCTAAAAGCAGCGCAGATGGTCACACAGAGCATGGTGGGAGGGATGAGGATAGCTGGAATGGCATAAGTAACACAAATGAAACACAGAGGGTTGCAGAATAAATAAAAATAATTATATTTATATACAGCCATCACAGAAATAGCCTTTATTGATAGTTGTAATTAAAGGCCAAGCAGAGACACTTCCTATTAAACACAGCTTGTGACAGGAAAAAAGTCCTTCGGCAGGGTGAGAAAAGTTTCCATGTTCTGGTGGTTGTGCCCACGTTTTTTCCACGTACTGTCTACCAAAATTGTGAGTATTTCTAATTAAACGAAAGAATGCAGATAGTATTTCATGCTGCAAAACAGCACAAACCCCAAAACTAGTGCACTTTACCTATGCTTCAAAAGTGTAATTGGAGGGGAGGTCACTGTCACTTCTGTTCCCAGAGGTCCCCGGTGCCATCCCTGCTGGTGTAACATGGCTCATGGTCCATGCATGATCACACTTTTGTCCCCTCCCCTGGTGAGAAGTGTATGCAGCCAGCATCTTGGTTTTGTAGGGTTGTTTGGGGTGGGTTGGTTTCAGTTGCTTTTGCTGCTGATTTTGCCTTGTTTTAGCTAAACTTACATAGGGAAGTGGCCGGCTCGGCCCTGTGGGAAGGGCGAGGTCAAAAAGTCACTTCTTGTATTTAAGGTTGGCAACAGTAAACTTTTCAGCTCAGAATGAAGTTTGTCTTGTGGGCCTGACCAGCCTAAGGAGACTGCGATTGACTTAGAGATCCTGGGAGCTGTGGGCTGCAGGAGAGATGAAGAAATCAGGGCCACCCCACAAAAAGTCTTGCTGAGAGTACAAGATTAACTAAAGGAGAAAATAAAGGAAAAATAAACTTTTGTGAGCAGGGCTTTTAACAACAAAGGTAAGGGGTAAGAATGCAAAACCTGCAGGGAGAACTGGTGGTACCACATGCACTGAAATGTAAAAATGATGATGCAGAACAGTTCAGAATCAGAAAGCAGAAGCTGCATTTCCAGCCCAGAACAAAATTTGCAGTTACAATCAAGAGTACCACAGAGGATCCAGGCACTACAAATCATAGTCCTGCACTTAAAAACAAGCTCTTAACACTGTTTAAAAGTCCTTGTGTCAAAGTTCTGCACCCCAAATGAGTACCCCTGCAGTTAGTGGAAGTCTGGTGGGTTGTGTGACTGTCTGCAAGTGCCTCTATATTCATGATCTAGTGACCTGTGGGGGAATTCCACATCATGACTTCGTAGATGGAAAACTGTGGGTATCCTGGGAGAGCTTTTTCCAGCCTGTGCATACTGATAGCTTGTCTCATAGCATCAGAAAACTGAACTTAGCACTGCTTGCTTGTTTTCCAGGTCGTGCATTGCTGGTCCTCCTCTTGTCTGCAACAGTGTCTCTCCTGGGCGGGCTGATATTTGGCTACCAGCTGGGGATAATCTCTGGAGCACTGCTGCAGCTGCAGACAGACTTTCAGCTCAGCTGCTTCAAGCAAGAGGTTCTGGTGAGCGCCGTCCTTGTCGGAGCGCTCCTCGCCTCACTGGCTGGGGGGATCCTCATCGACCGCCACGGCCGGAGGAGAGCAATCCTGGTCAGCAACCTGGTGCTCTTGGTGGGCAGCCTCCTCCTCACGCTGGCCAGGTCACTCGCTGTGCTGGTCATTGGGCGTGTGACAGTGGGCTTTGCCATCTCTGTCTCATCCATGGCCTGCTGCATCTACGTCTCAGAAATGGTGGCTGCTCACCAGCGAGGGCTGCTGGTGTCTCTCTACGAAGCGGGGATCACCGTGGGCATCCTGCTGTCCTATGCACTGAATTACGTCTTTGCAGACGTGGAGGAGGGCTGGAGGTATATGTTTGGACTGGCCATTGCCCCAACAGCTATGCAGTTCCTCAGCATCCTCTTTCTCCCAGTGAACCCTGTGAAGTTAACCTCGTGGGACTCGGACTGCCAGAAGGGCCTCATCCCAATGCAGGACACAGAGCACAGAGCAGCAGCAAAGCGGGAGCCCTATCAGGAGAAGCACTACTCCTTTCTTGATCTTTTCAGGAGCAGAGACAACATGAGAAGGCGGACTCTGGTGGGCCTGGGACTGGTGCTCTTCCAGCAGTTCACTGGGCAGCCCAATGTGCTGGGCTATGCCTCCAAAATCTTCCATTCGGTGGGGTTCCAGAGCAACTCCTCAGCGATCCTGGCCTCGGTTGGGCTGGGAGCAATCAAGGTGGTGGCCACGCTGGTGGCCATGGCCTTGGCAGACAAGGCAGGCAGGAGAGTGCTGCTCATGGCTGGCTGCGTGGTGATGGCCATCTCTGTCACCACCATCGGCCTCACCAGCCGCATGGCTCCACTGGCCATGGCCAGGGACTGCAAAGCAGCCACAGACCCCAATGCATCCCACAGCCTCACCCAGCACCCCCTGACACGTGTGCTCCCTCAGTCTGCTGTGTCACCCGTCCCACCAGTGTCAGGTTCTGTCAGAAGTCAGGCAGGCCCCGGTTTTGCTGCCACAACGAGCCTTACAAAAGATTTTGCCAGCACTCAAAGCAAAGAGGTTGTTCCTAATTTTTCCCTCACTCAGAAAAGGGACTTGGTAGGTCAGTCCAAGGAAGGAGCACTGGACAGCACAGGCCCTCCTCTCAGTGCTGCTCCCTGGGCACAACATACGGTCTTAAATTGGATTACCCTGCTGAGCTTGATGGCTTTTGTGAGTGCCTTCTCAATTGGATTTGGGCCAAGTAAGTGTGATGTTTATCCTTGCACTAACCCAGAGAATAAAACTGGAGCTGATGCTGAAGCCCCAGCATCAGGTTCAAAGCTGCCTGTTTGAACCGTTCCTTATGTATCTGCAGTGCTGAGCAGCTCAGTGTCTGGGAACTGGAAATATGTCCCCTCCTGAATCATTTTCTAGCACTGCAGCTCTGTTAGCTACAGCTCTAGAGTAGCTTTCTCTTCCATGCTGTTCACTTGTAAAGCTGTTGTAAATATATCCTTGTAAAGCTGTTTTTTTCTCTGAAGTTCAGTGGAAAAGCAGAGCATTTTACAAACCCTACAAGCACTACATAAACTCACCTGGTTAATTATTATTTATTTTTCATCAGATGATATTAAAGATTAGTTCTTGCTTCCACAGAAATTCTGCTGTTTTCTGGCATTTAAATGCCTTAATGGTAGAAAACAGCATTTAACACAAGAAAAGAATGTCAAGTGTGAAAGTCTCATGGGTTTGTCAGGCACGCTGCAAATTATTTCAAGCAAAATGACCCCAGGATAGGAGAGACTTAAAGATATATACTGCTTTAACTCTGATTTTAGCCCAAATGCAACATTGTCTCCCTAGTTCCACCCTTTTCTCTTTTCTTTACAAAGAGCATGACCTGGCAGCAGGGCTGTCAGATCTCTTCATCTCCTTGAAATGTAATGACCAACTACCCTGCTTTCTTCTTTACTCCCTGGGCCTGTTTATTGCTATTTCATTCCTCCATGAAGTATTGAACCCAGGAGGTTTGAAGTGTTCTGCTGTGACCTGTCTCAGGGATCGATGAATGTTTGACACTACCAGCAGCGGGTGCTGGGCGAAGCCAGAGTTTAAACCCCCTGCTGAAATCTCCCTTGCCCATTTCCCAAACAAATTGCTTAACTTCACACTGTCTCTGTGATCTCTCTAATCTGTGCAGTGACCTGGCTGGTTCTGAGTGAGATTTACCCTGCTGGGATAAGAGGAAGAGCCTTTGCCTTCTGTAACAGCTTTAACTGGGCTGCTAATTTACTGATCAGCCTCTCCTTCCTGGACCTCATTGGTAAGTAGCCCCTTCCACTCCTTCCACCTCCCACAGCTGGTTAGGGAAGGAGGCCACCATGAGCCATTTGGAGATTAAGTGGCATTTTGGACCCTGAGGACTTGAGGCTGGGATAGGTGTGACCCTGTTGCCCCTGAGAGCAGGAAAGCCAAGCACCAGCAGCTCTGGTGAGAGCCTCTCTGTCGCTCGTTTATAAAAATCACCCATTGCCCACTGGGCTGCACTGTAGCACCACAGTATCAGGAAACACAGAGTCTGCAGCTTCCATACCGGCAGCTTTCCAACATTTCTCAGCAGCCTCTGCTGGTCCTGGACCTCAGCTGCCTTCTTCCCCCTGGTGCTGGCAAAGCCTGGTATGCACCAGCCTTTCCCTTTGCCAATTCCGAGCCCAGGTCTTGCAGATGAAGAGTTTCCCAGCCCTCTTGAAGTCTTTATGAAATAAGGTGCCCCTGTCAGGCACCAATGACCACCTCACACTATGCAACCAGTTTCCTTTGCATCCCACGATGTGATCCTGTGACCCTTACATTCACACACTTAAATCTCTGCAGATGCTATTGGATTCTCTTGGATGTTTCTTCTCTATGGGCTGATGGGAGTGATGGCTGTTGTATTCATTTACCTTTTTGTGCCTGAAACAAAAGGACAGTCCCTGGAGGAGATAGACCAGCACTTCTCCAGGAAATGGTAGGTGTTGTCCCAGCAGGAGTGCTGGCTTTGGGTGCTTCCCACCGGCAGCCCCTGAGGTCTGTGGGGCTGATGTGGCACTGGCCAGTGCTGCTGAGAAAATAGAAGATCTCAAGTTTATGGCAAAGCTATGGGACAGGATGGGAGAGCTGCAACAGCTTCATCAGCAGGCCACTGCCCTGAGCCTTGCAGCTGTGCTGCTGGAGGGCAGTAGTGACACTCAAGAAAAATGGCCTAAAAACTAGGTGATCATGGTCAAGGAGAGGAGATCAGGACCACAGCATGGGACAGGAAGATCAGGACTGAGTGGAGGCAGGAGGAGATGATAGTCCTGTCTTTTCACCTTAGAATAATCCCAGGCTGATCCTTCTCCTCTGAAGCAGAGACATCTCCTGGAGCATGGGCTCCCAATCTGGTAATTTTCACACAAAGTTTGTAACAGGCTAGGGAAGATCAAAATGTAGTTTTGCCATCCTGGTTGTGGTGGAGATGGGATGGCAGGCAGTGCTGGAGCAGGAGAGATTGTACTGCCTCACGGCTGATGCCAAGGGGAGGGAGAATACACCCCTTGGGGGGCAGGAGGGGTCACTGCTGTGAGCCCCTGCCTGGCTGCCTGCTGCTGCAGCTGCTGCTCCTGACTTTCATCACTCCCGGCAGGGTGTGGGAAGGAGATGTGTTCAAGCAGAGACGTGGACGAGGAGCGAGCTGCACGCATGCACAATACCAGAGAGTTGAGCACGCCCTCAGCACATGAAACCAGCGACCTGCCCGCAGCATCGTCAGTGAGGAGTTCCACCAGCAGAGGAGCAGGCTGGAGGGCCACCAGGACACTTCTCTGGGGCCTTTAGCTGGTGACCTCCGGTCAGTGACAGTTCTCCCTGCAGTGCCTTAGATCTGGGAACAAGCCAACAGCATGTCCTTTGGGTCCTTGGAGAATCACTGTTCCCAGGCAGGGACTGCATCCTTCCTTTGACGTCTTTTCATTTTTTCATCATTTGTGTCTCCTATCATTTAAGAGATTAATGGTTTTATACGCAGGAATTAAAGCATGGGTTTTGCTGACAATTTCTCCACCCTTGAGGCTCGTTTGCGAGCAAGGTGTGTTGTTTTCCGTGTCTCGGGAACACCGGAGTGGGGCCGGGAGGGTGCGCGGCGCCGGACCTGCCGCCAGTGGGCGGCCGGCACCGCCCGTTCAGACCCCTGCAGTCCCCAGAATCCGAACCCCCGCACCGCTCGGAGCCCCTTCCCTGCCTCCTCGCACTGTGCCCGGGGCAGGGCAGGAAGGATATGCCAGTGGGAATTCGGGGCACCCCGCTTGGGGATGAGCAGGCTGCCGGGGCTGTGCTGGGAACAAGGCAAGGGCAGAGGATGGGGATGCTGGAGTGTCGCGGGGACCCGGGTCGGGGGCAGCGAGCGGGGCTGGTTGTGCTGGGAGGAGACCCGAATTAGCCCTGGGGCCAGCAGACAGGGCTAGGGACAGTGCCAGGTGCTGGGGTGGTGGTACTCACAGGTACAGCTGTGAGACAGCTCATGGTAAGGGGGGGTCAATGAGCCCAGGGTAAGGGACTGTCATTCCCACTTTATACAAAAAAAAAAAAAACAAAAACCAAAACAAAAACAAACAAACAAAAAACCAAAAACAAACAAACAAACAAAAAAACAAAACAAAAAAAAAACCCACAAAAAAAAAAACAAACCCACGGTGCACTTTCCAAACCCAGCAGCTCCAGCCCCCTAGGAGGAGGAATCTGCGAAAGGTGCCCAGCTTGTCACACACTGCACAGGGTTTGGGTTCTGTGCTTGCACAGCCTGCAGGGCCACCAGCCAGAGAGGAGGTGTGGGAGAGCCCCGGGGCTGCAGGGCAAGATCCCAGCTCTGCTCTTGCAGCGCTTGCCATGAGGGGTGCGTGTTCCCGGGAAGGGAGACAGCTCTGGAGCTGCCAGCTGCTGTCACAGGGCCTGGCTCCACGGCAGCAGAGCTGGGCAGGTGGCACTGCAAAGCAGAAAAGCTGGGAAGGGGTGTTCAAATGAAAAGCTGAAGGAAGGTCAGTGGGTGTGAAATTCAGACTGGCGTCCTGGTGAGGAGGAGGTGGCCCATATCCAGGAGAGAGCAGCAGGGAAATGAAGGAAGCAGCTGCAGTAAATAAGGTGAATTTGGCCATGTACGGTACCAGCAGACTCACAGGAACGTTATTAAGCAACCAAAGACAAAACCTAGATGTGCTTATATCACTATACCAGAAGCTTAAAAAATAATGCCAGGCTTTCCAATCCTGACTAATAATCCCAGAACCAGTACAGATTTCTTGAGATGGGAAATCACAGCTTCCAATAAAAAAAAAAAGAAAAGTAGAGCCAGTACTGTGCTACTGAGCCCTGATAAGGATAAAGGTAATGAACAGCAAATATAAAATGAGATTAGAGAAGTTAGTCAGCTCAGTGATCCATCAGGAAGGAATAAAAAGTGGCTTTGGGTACAATAAAGGGTCTCCAGGACCAAGCAGTGCTGGAAGTGCGAGGAGGGCTGCTGCTCTGGGTTTGGTGGGGAGCGGTGCACAGGACCTGCTTCACAAGGTGTTTGTGGGAGAGCTGGCCTCTGCTAGTGACCACAAAACAACATTTAATGCTGTAGTGGGAGAGAGCACATCAAATAAATCCAGCCTGGGGCTCTACAATTTCAAGAAAGGGAATTATGAAAAAATAAGGTGATTAGTCAATAACAACAAACTGAGAAGGAGCAGGAAGAAAGCAAGGAGCCTGCAAGCAGTCTGGAGGCGATTAAAAAATGCTCCATTAAAGCCTAAGCAAAACATGTGCCACAACTCAAAAAGAACTAAGAGGTCCTAAAAACACCCTGCCTGACTCACTGCTAAGGTTAAGGAGGTATGACAGGGAGAAGGTCAGTGTTTTAAAAGTGAAAAGATTTCCCACATGAGAAGAAATGGAAAAGCCATAGGTAATGGCAAGTAAAGAATAGACAGAAAAGAGAGCTAAAAAAGAGCATGAAGATCTTGCAAAGATCTTGCAAGTATATTCTAAAAATCTTTATTTAACTATATCAAAAGGAAGAAACTGGCTGGAGAGCCACTGCTCAATACAAAGATGTAACAGGGTGCCAGGGAGCATAAACATGACGAGACAGCTTGGGCACAACTGAGTGTTGGTCCCCAGTGCTGAGGTCTGGAAGAACCTCACACCCAGTAGATCAGAGGAGCTGGATCATTGTGACTTCCAGATGTCTGCTGTACCAGAAGGGTGGCAGGTTGCTGGTGCAGCCCTCAGCTGCAAACCAAGCTCTGGAAGGGGACCCTGGGAGCTGCAGGGGTGTCACCTCTGTCCCTGCTGGGGTGGTGGGGTCTGCAGTAGCAGCAAGCACATGGGCAGCTGGGAAAGAGCCAGCAGACGTGGATTCCAAAGAGGGAAAACTTCCCTTGCCAGCATACTGGGACTCTAGGAATATGTCAAGTATTCATGTGGATAGGGAGGACCCAACAGACAGAAGAGATGAAAGATTTTGTCAAAATTATTTTTAAAAACATTTACATTGCCATGGGATTAAAACAATGTTTCTTTTATGTATTGAAACCTCTTTAAGGATATCCCTGTCTTGTAGGTAGCAAAGTGCAGGGTTTAACAGGCAGTTTTTGAAGATAAATGATATTCAGCAACCAGATTGCCCAAGAATCTCTGTTGGGTCTGGTTTTATTCAGCACCTTCAGTGTTGGCAAGGGAATGGACAGCAAAATCTCCATGTTTGTGGATGAAACTCTTCTAGGAATGAACATATTTTACCATTGATAAAGGGCTCCATAAAACCCTTAGAAATAGGAACAAGTGGGCAAAAAGGGCAGCTGGGCTGGGTATGCTGGGGAATGCTGCAGGCTGCTGCCAGAGGCCCCTGAAGGCTGGCTGGGTCAGCATGGATGGGAGGAGTGCTCAGCTGGGTAAGTTGGCTCCCTTCCTCATCGTCTAACTGGACAAATGTGTCCCCACTCCAAATTTTGACCCATTAACATAGCAACAGGCTGTTTCTCTTCTGCTCTTCCCTGAGGCTGAGACCTCATAAGACTAGAGGATACAGAAATGCTTGAGGCAGTGATAAATCTTCTTTAGTGGGCTTTTATTTCCTTTTCTTTCATAATATTTTCTTTAGTTTCCCAGCCAAATTTTTTTCTAAGGAAAGATTTCTGACTTCCTTTGAGCCACAGCTCAACATCTGTCCACATTGGGGGTTGAAGTAATACACTGTTAAGGGGTTTTGATGTCAAGCCCAAAACCCCACCAGGGATTTATGCAGCTCTCCCCTTTCCTCCCTCCTCCTCTTCAAACAGCCTTTCATTTGCTCTCACTAATT
The DNA here is from genome assembly GCA_013400275.1 of Rhadina sibilatrix. Classification (NCBI taxonomy): domain Eukaryota; kingdom Metazoa; phylum Chordata; class Aves; order Passeriformes; family Phylloscopidae; genus Rhadina; species Rhadina sibilatrix. The sequence continues at coordinate 737,159 of VWYO01013531.1, read as the reverse complement.
GTGCTGTCATGCCTTTCTTTTTCCCCCGGCTGTGCAGACAGCCTTTCATGCAGACAGGTTTCGGTGACAGATGCCTGTGCCATGAGCTTTGCGCATCGCCGGGGCGCACCGAGCCGCACTGAAATGATCCAGGCGCGCAGCCAGCCCGGCACGGATTAGCCAGCGGCTTCCCTGCCTGCCCCGAGGTGCTGCTGGATAATCACTGCCGGTCTGGAGAGCCCCCTCAGGCCCAGCCCACCCACAGGCACCACTTGCTCCCCAAAGTGGGCAGGAAAAGTTCAGCAGAGCATCTCTTGGAAAAGTGAAGGGGAAAGGCTCCAGGAGGATTTGGGCTGGGCACAGGGATGCTGCAAAGTCTGGTGTCCCAGGGAAGGTGGCTGGTGGGGCAGATCTTTGAAAAGCACCAACAAGCCACCCCCCACTCTTACACATGCTGCTCTAATCAAAACCTGAGTGATGTGTGCCATAATGAAAATCTGAATGATGTGAAAAATAAGGACAAGCCTTGGTTACACTTATTTTCTGAACTTATTTTCTGGACTTATTTTCTAGACTTATTTTCTGAACTTCAGAAACCAGCTTTAAGAGAGGGGATGTAAAGTGTCAGTGGCAATGTGTACCATCCCTGAGCCTGCCATGTCCAGCTGTGGTAGTGTGATCTAGGTGATGGACTGAGAGCAGAGCAAGGTGTGAGTCCCTGCTGCAAATATTCCCACAACTCAGCAGAGAAATGTGGGATGTGAGTCCATATCCCTTTTGTGCATGTGAAGGCAGCAAGGACTGGATCCTGCTTAGTCTCTGCTCGAGGGGATACAGAGCTGGCTGAAAAGAGCCAGAATCCATGAAACACGATAAGTGGAAAAAATACAAACCAGAAGATGGGCTGTTTAATGCACTACAGATCCAGCAAAACTACCAGAGATGAACAAAAAACATTCCTCATACAGGAACAAAGATACCAGTTCAACCCAAGGAACACCTGGAAGGAGATGGGGGTGTTGTGTTTTGTTAGCTTGTGTGTCTCCAGGCACTGCGTGGGTCAGACCAAAGCCTAAAATGTGGTGGGTGCTTCCTCCTTTTATTGCATCTCTCCTCTCTGAAGTGCTGCTGCCAGCACCAGCACCTCCAAGCTCCTCAGGTTTGATATCTGTGGTCTGTGTGCTTGTTCCTCCTGCTCCATCTGCCTTCTTCCTGCTGCTCCTGGTCCCGCTCCCCCAACCCTACTAATTCAAAAAGCAGAGGGAAGAAGGAGAGTTGCTGTCACTTTTAATCACAGTAGTAAAGCAGAGGCACGAAGATAAGGTCTCTGCCTGGCTGCTGATGGTTTGCAGAATAAGTTGCTCTGACAGGTCACCCACCCAGAAGAGCTGTTGTCTGTAGGGAGGGAGACAAGATATCTTTGGCTGGAGTGAGACCTCAGGTGTAGCAGGAGCAACACCAAGACCACTGCCCTTCCTCTGGTCCTACCAGGACAAATTCTGCTTCCAGCTAAGCAGGAATCACATCAGTGCCTTTACTGGGAAGTTTTCCATTATTCTTCAGGTACTTTTCAGCCACTCTCACCACTGGGAATCCTCCTCTCCTTGCCACGATGACAAGAGTTGCCAGGAGCCATTTCCACTTGTAAAGGTCTCTGCAAGAGTCTGGGGGAAATGGTCAGGTTCAGATGCCATGGTCCCAGAGTGATAATCCTGGCACCACACCTGTGGCACTATCCCAGCTCACTCTCAGTTCCCAGGGGTCACAGTCATCCTTTTGTTCTCATTCATACTCACAGCTGAGTGCTGGTGCACGGTGTGACCTCCTGCAGCAACACAAATAAAATGTCAGCACTATGACTATTAATAGTGTTTCTATTCCTGCTGCCATTACGATGGCTTTTGCTACTATTAGTAATAATATTTACATATGCAAAACCACAGATGCAAAACAGATGTTTTGGTTGGGATCTCTGAGAAAAACTTGTCTTTGCCGCATATATTTATGACAAAGATGGAGGGTTAGCCACACAGAGTGCCATATAGAGAACAAATAGATGGGGAAAAAGAATGAAATAATTCCTTCCATATTCCTAACAGAAGCCAAAACTTATCCATTCCCTCTCTGCTTCTCTCCTTTCCAGCATTTGAGACTTTTCCAATACCAGGCCAGGGATGGTTTCCATATTTGTTCAGACTTGTCTAGTTTTATTTTCCAGTTCAGCTATTTTTTCAGATGCAGCTTTTCCTGATGGATGGAAAATAGAAAAGGAATTGCTCATCTGCTCTCTGCAAGCTTTTTCCTGACCACTGGGAAGCTCAGGCACTATTCCAGCCTTGGACTAAACCTTGCCTTGTGGAGAAAACTTGATCCTTGTTTGCTGAGTTCACACGTCTGGGAATAATTTAAGCTAAAGGGAAAAGTAAAAGTGAGAAAGACTACCACTGTCTCTGAGCCCACCTCATTCCCTCCAGCACGCAGCCCTGCCTGGGAGGATGACTGTGGCCATGAATGAGGAATGATCACATCTCCACAGCTGGCCAATACTGGAAAGCAAGAGAGTGGCAGCTCAGGGCAGGGCAACAGTTTTGGCACTTTCACCCAAGTTTGTTTCACAGAAACAGAAAATAGTAGAGTCTGCCAGCACCAGGACATCCCCATCTGCTTTTGGCAGTGGCTGGTGTAGGACTCAGGGACACAGCCAGGAGAATGAGGAAAAGCAGAAGGACAAGGCTGAAACAAGTACCTCTCTTAAATGCATTGATGAGTAGCTTTGCACTGGAATTATGCAGAGCCCCACCAGCAGGAACAGCCTCCCTGTGAGCATGCTTTGGTCTCTTGTCCGTATATTTACAGTTGTGTGAGCACCAGACACTCCCCTGCATCCATGGGTCTCGTGTTTGTGGCCAGCTAAATAACTTGGGTCCTTTTCTACTGACAAACACCCTCGATGACATATTAATATCCCTGAGCAGCCCCAGGTCCAGCTGCTCCTTCCATGAACAGGAGGAGGAAGAGGGGGAGGAGGAGGAAGGCTCTGTATCTACTCTGCAACAACGCAGCAATGCTTGAACAGAGAAAGCCACCAGACAGCAAAGGAGTGCAGCATCCCTGAGCACTCATGAGTAATAAAGTGCCCCACAAACTAAAGAGCCCCCAAGTGCTACTGAGGACTAAGTAGTCCCTGAATACTCACATCTCTCTCAGGTCAAATTCCACTCTTTAAACCAATTCCCATTACGTTTTACACATCGGGCTGTGGAAGGCCTCCGAGGGGCTGTTAGAGTCTATTGTAGGGGAATAAAGAAAGTGTCAAAAAGACTTTTAATGCCCAGTTAAAAGTGGCCAAAATACAGTCTGCAGTTACCTGATAAGCTGCAAGGTCTCTACTGGGAGAAGTATTTTGGTTTTTCAGTTGTCTCAATGCTTGCATACTTGCAAGAGGCCGGTTTTAGCTCTGAACCAAAGCTTTGTCAAGTACATTAAAACATTATTAAAAGCCTGGCTTTTGTTCCACAAAGACTCTTAATGCCTGCTGGTTTGATTTTGGTTTTTTTCCTTTATAATGTTTAAGACCAGTAATTATTGAAGATAGCAGAGCACTGTGCATTGCTGCAGCCTCTCCCTGGTTTGCAGCATCAATACTTTTTCCAGCACAGCACCTGTCCTGCGACTGCCATGCCCACTGTGCAGGTGTGGGAATCAAAGTGCTTGTGGGTATTAACAGCTCCAGAGATGAAAAACAGGGCAGTGCCAGAGCCAGAGGACAATACCTGAGTCCTGTGTTTGTGGACTCATTGCAAGAGAAAATATTCACAGTCCTCTCTTGGTGCAAATTACCCTCTTTAAAGGGAAACTTGGGAGATTTCACCTACTTGCTGGTTCAGTTACCCTTTTACATGAACAACTACCTGATGGCTATGGACTACACCTGGCGTCCATGGCTCTGGTGGTATTTTTTATGTAGATATTTGGGCATCAAAAAGTTAGGTATTTGAACAGCTTAGAGGGAACAGCTAGAGTTTTGTTGTTTTTTGTCTTTTTTTTTAAGCTGATCTGCAATTCATTCAAATATTTGGTCTCAGAGTATCAACAGACAGGAGCTGCCCATCTGCTGAAAACAGGGTGTTTTTCACCATCCTGTGTTTGTTCCTCAGCACTGTGAGGGCTCTCTGGGGTGGGCAAGCCCCGTGGTGCTGTTTTGCTGCTATTGCTGTGCTTTGGGAAGGGTGTTTGCATAGTAGCAAGCAAGGCCAGCACACAAAATTAATGATATTTGAAGTTCAGTGCAAGTCTTGACTGTCAGGAATGCAGCACTGAAAACAAAACTTTAAGCTTCCATATTGCAAAACCTATTAACTGCTTTACTGTTTTTGCAGTCATGCCAGCTCACTCATACTGGAGTTTTTACCAAGGCATGACAGCTCATTTGTTTAGCTTGGGCCAGGCTTAAAGTTCTAATGAAGCCTAATCTTGTGACCTGTATTTATTTTGGCCAGGGATGCTTTTTGCACAGACGACTTCCTATCCTCCCTAATCTTTCCCGCAGGAAAGGAGCTGGGAGTTACGAGTCAGGGGAGGAAGGCAAAGCCAAGCAGACATGCAGGGAGAGAGAAACAAGCTCTGCACATGTCGATGAAGTGCTCCAGGTTCAGGGACCCTGTCTGTTAGGGGAAGGAATTAAAGGGGGAGTCAGCACCTCTGCTGTCATTGTTTGAGATGTGTCAAATCCATTATGGTTTCTCTGGAATTTTATCCATCATGAAATATGGCTGGCTGTAACTTGGACAGCTTCATGACGTAAGGATGGAAATGTCTCCTCTTGGCTTGAATTTATCACACATCCCACTGAAAGAGAGAGGAATTTTGTGGGTGTAAACCCCCAGCAAGCCCACGGGATGTGTCACAGGTTCCCCACAGCTCAGTCCCCCATGCGGCGAGGTGGCCCTCAGCAAAGTGCCTGAGGAAGGAATTGCTCTCTATGTGACAACAGAGGGAGGACAGACCCTGTGTCAGGAAGCCCAGCTGGTTGCCAACAGTTCCATAATGTGAAATCCCTCACTCCTCACTTCCATTTCTTCTAAAACTAACTCAGAGAAACACATTTAAGTACCTGCCTTGGGCATCAGGCTTTCACCACCCTTCTAAAATCTGCCTCTTCACATCTCCTGCAACCACAGGCCATTTGAACATTATGTGTCCATTTACGGGAAATTCTCTGGAAGAAATCAGGGCAGGTGGAATTGGTTCCAGTCTTCAACTCTGCTTTATCATTCAGAACAGCATCAAAATCTGTGGAGAAGCCCCATGGGGACCCTTCTGGTACCCTTCAGCCTGAGCTACACCACAGAACACCCAAGCTTCCCCTTGGCCTCACCTTCAGTTACCCTAAACAGTAGCTGTAAGATTAAAGACAGGTAAAAAAAAAGAGAGAAAACCTCAGCACACCTTTCTGGTTGTTTTCCAAAAGAAAGCCAGAACCCCGTGATGGCATTTACCCAGCTCTGAAGGCACAACTCACCTGGGACATGGCATCATTTTTCCATTGGAAACCAGATGCTTGAAGTACCAAACTGCTTTCTAAAAATGTCTTTTCTATCAAGTTGTGAAGCAATGTGGTAGCACAAACCTGCCTTTCTAATGCAGCAGTGAGACTCTGCACCATGCTGGCACTAGAACTGCTGGTGACCTTCACAAAACCCCTACTTTATATTCAGAAATAGGTCTCTGAATGCAGAGCTCTAACAACAGGGCAGAGGGGTTTTTTGAAAGACAAAACACCAGTTGGGTTTGGTTTCTGTTTGATACCTTGAGTTTGACCAATTCCCATGAATTGAAATAAAAAAAATTCTGAGTAGCTGGAAATATTCCCCAGTTTCATTCCCACAGAATAAAAATGCTTAAAAGCACTCTGAGGTTAATGGGAACATGATGAAAGAGACATTTCTGTAGAGCAGCATTTTGAGTATATGCCTCCTTTAAATACATTTTCCAAGCATTAAACCAGAGAATTTTGGGAGAGAGTTCAAATCCCTCACAAACCTCTGGAAACTGGTGGCAAGGAACCAGTTGCAGTGCTTCAGGGATGCTCCAGCTCAGGGCTTAAAGGCTCTGCAGTGGCCGTGCTGAGAATCAGGACCCACATGAGCAAATTCCCCCACTGACTGGGAAACAGAGCAGCCACACGTGTTCTGATCACAGCCCCGAAACCCAGCCCAGCCACACAAACAGTGTGTGCACTCTGCCTGTGGGGATTTGTCCAGGAATGGCATCTTTCCAAGGCTGCCTGACACTTTTTCCCTCAGAGGGGAAGGTGTTATCCTAAAGCTTTCCTAATTAAACAACTGGGGAGCATGTGAGCATTCTGCACATCTCATTCATGTCTAACCACTGGCCAAGAACTGGGATTTGGAAAGATTGTGAAGTTGATCAGTAGCAGGGTGACACTTGCCTCCCAATATCAAGCAGCCTGTCCTAGAGGTGCTTTACAAGCCAGAGGTGCACAGGAGCCCAGAAGACATTAATTACTAAATCAAGGATGATTCTCCCTCCCATCTGCTCCAAAGGGGCTGGGATTTGCAGAGAGGGTAGAGCAGCTGCACATGCTCATTGTGTGCTTTCCCTGCCTGCCTATGTGGTAGCTGTGACTGCCTGGTTGTAATGCAATTACACGTATGTCATGTTAATTAATTGATAAACAGAAGAGAAACATGGCATAATAAATAGTTTAATAATTAATATTTTTTTTTGTGGTTTACAAATACACAGACATTGGACTAAAGTGGTTTCAAGTGTTTTGATAAGAATGTCAAACCCAGAAGTGATGTTAGGAGAGAGCCTGAATAGGCCACTGGGTTTTAAACTACTTGAGAGCTGCTAAATGTGCACTCTGCATTGAGTTTAGGTCTACAATAACTGCCCTCCAAGGTTACCCCTCAGCAGAACTGTGACCAGTAGCAATAAACTTTAAAAAGGCTTCACCATCGATGCGCATTTCAAACCCTAGGGCTGTGTTTTATGCAGAACACACAAACACACAAGCCTCACTGGTGATTTGCTGAATCAGGACAATAAAGTGGGAGCTATTTTCTGCCACTGCCTTGTGCTTTTCTAAGGCACTGAATTTTAAATGCCCTGCCAAAGAGGAGCACTGATCTCACCACTGACATGCTCTTGTCCCCTCTGCTCCAGCGCCAGCCTGCTGGATGTGTTGCAGGCCAGAGGTGAGGGCCCAGCAGATCAAATCGATTGCACACTCCCACATTATAGATGTTAGCAGACAAGCTCCTCGTGACCCCTCACCTTTCTGCCACGGGAGAATGTTGGGAGACTCATTTCCTCCGAGAACAAACAGCAGCAGTTTCACAGGGCAGGACAACACTCCACTGAGGAGCGCAGCTCAGTGCAGCAGCTCCCTTTGCCGGGCAGGTAAACAGCTGTGCAAACCATGAGCAAAGTTCTCAGGAATTGTCCGGCTGAGGACAGGAGTTTTGCATTTCTATTGACTCAGTGTAAGTGCCACAGGAGGCTCTGGGAAGAAGGCTGAGAAGAAAGGCTGAGGTGATGGACTGCCCAGCTGAGTTAGTGGGAAGCAGCTGGAGCACAGCAAAGCAAACACGGGGCTGCCTGCGGGCAGCGGGGCCGGGGGCTGTGCCGCCTTTCCTGTTTGTGTTTACGGGACACAGCCCCTGCCGGAGCTGCACTTGCAGTGATGGATGGCTTCTGCAGGGCCCCTTTGTGCCTGCTGGGCCATGAACAGCCCGAGGCAGCACCCACTCCATCTCCATCTCTCCTGGGTGTGCTGCCCGGACCCTGCACAGGGGCCAGCTTCTGCCTGCCCAGTGCCTGTGTCTGGACAATCACACCAGCAGCTCCCTGCAGCTCCCTCCTTGGGAGAGAAGTGAGATACAGAGAGGTCAGAGCCACAAGGAGACGGCAATGGGTGTTTTATCAGTTACCTGTGGCTCACTGACTCTTTGTGCAAGGCACATGTGTAGAAAGACAAGCCTCACCTTGCAGTTTAGCAGCACTCCCAGCATGTGTTTTTAGGCAGCCACGATGATGTTCAAACATTGGCTCACCCCTGAAAGCCACCAGCCATCACCGTGGCCTGTGATGAGCAGCGCTGCTGCTGGGACAGTCTCCATCTGCCATCACCCTGCAGCCCCGCGTGGCATGTATCTGAGAAAGGGCAGGAAAAAGGATTTAGAGCAGGCATTCATTACCAAACCATCTCAACGCAGGGAAGTGAAGAGACAAGCTACCTCCAACCCCAGCATCCACAGCCACCTCCCCTGCTCCAGTTTGCCCACTCTGACCAGCAGGCTCTCCACAATCGGTGTCCAGCTGCAGCCAGCACGGCTGCCTCTGCATGACCTTTAATTTATCACCACCTTGACCTGCATCACGTCCTGCGGAGAGTTCCAAGGTGTGTGACCCCAGCCTGTCAGGATCCCTCAGCCGCTGGCAGCCCCAGGCTCCTGCCGGGGCGGTGGCAGCTCCGCGCCCCGAGCAGCCCCAGGCTGAGCCCCTCGGCACTGCAGCTCGGCAGCGTGTGTGCAGAGCAGAGCGTGTCATACTTCTAAAGAGTGACAAATTACCAGGAAGGGCCCCCCCAGCACCCCGGCTCGGCTATGCACAGCCCAATTCCCCCGTGCCGCATTAACAGCTAATAAAACAATAGAGCTTTTAGTGAGGAACTTCAAAGGGTTCTCAGGCAGATGAATGAATTTCGCATTTCTTCACTTACTGTCAGCACTAAGGGAGAGAAGGGCAGGCTGAGGTCGAAGGTTTCAGCAGGCAGCAGCAAACAAATACAGCCTGGTATTCGGGCTACTGCAGAAAATGGAGTGGGAAATCAGCTAAGCACTTAGCAAGTACCGGGATTTTCTTCCACTCAGCTCATCCACTTCAGCTGCCTTATTTTCTTTCTTGGTTCAGAAAAAACAAACAAACAAACAAAAACCCCAAACCCCAACAACAACAACAACAAAAAACCCCCCACCAAAACCAAAACATCACCCACAAAAAAAAAAAAAAAAAAAACAACCAAAACCAACCAATCAATCAACCAAAAAAACAGCCCCCCCTCCCCCCCCAAAAAAAAACCAACCCACCACTATGAAAATGAAATAAACCTCCATAGACTGACCTAGCAACAGCCCACTTCAGTGTGGAGAATCTTTAGGTAGCCTGGCCCAAACTAAAGCAAACACAATTATTTTCTGCAACACAATTGTATTTGGTAAATGTGTCTTGAGGTTCCACAGCTAATTCACAAGTATGTGTCCATCTACAAAATACATTCTGCAAACCACTAGCTCATTGTCATGTGCAGCCACTGAGAACCTACATGAATTAAGCTATCGATTGAGTGACTAAGAGTGGGTTAATACTGCTTAAAAGATATTTCTGGTTTAGTACAAAAAAATCAGGAAAAATGGAGAGAATAATATTGCATAGCTCAAATCATAAAATCACAGAATTGTTTGGGGTGGAATGGATTTTAAAGCTCACCTCATTCTAAGCCCCTGCCATGGGCAGGGACACCTTCCGCAACCCGNCCTTCCACTACCCCAGGTTGCTCCGAGCCCTATCCAAACTGACCTTGGACATTTCCAGTGATGGAGTATCCACAGCTTCTCTGGGTAACCTGTGCCAGGACCTCATCACCCTCACAGGGAAGAATTTCTTCCATATTTCTAACCTAAATCTTCCATCTTTCAGATGAAAACCATTCCTCCCTTGTCCTAGCACTATCTGCCTGTGTGAAAACATACCTCACTGGCCATGTAAATAAAGATTCTCCTGCAGGTTGCTCTCACATGGAGCGAGGAAAACCCAGAGCTCAGGACCATAAATTACACCTACAACAGAGGTACTCACTGGTGGAGGAGACAATCAAAGCCACCAGTAAGACTCTGCCAGCCAAACCGTCGCTAGTGGTAGAGCCTAGCAGGCAATTTGGTAGGAAATAGGGATGAGAAAGATTTTAAACAGATGAAGCATCATTTCATAAAACTGCCACAAGCAACATGGCTCAGTTTCTTATATTTCTCCTCTCTTTTCTGACCAACTTTTGTTAAGTCACAGCCTTTACCCCCACACAGTATCTGAGGAAGAAAAGAAAAATCTGATTGTTCTGTGCATGACCTTATTCTTTAATCCTTATGTAGTACATGATACCCAAACCAATAAAGGAATAAATTATTCTAGTTTTCAGAGCTGGCATGTTTTAGCCCCTTGAATACCATCTTCTATATTCTACATCACTTCCAAGCACAGCCCAAACGGCTTGTTCAGCAAAACAGCTTTAAAGGTTGCAATCATTTACGGCGCACTCAAATCTGCTGCCAAATTTTCAAAGCATTCTGCGTTTGGCTGTCCTGGCAGACACGCCTGCATGGGACACTTTTCCAAGGGCTCCCAGTGGCCGTGCAGGGACGGCGTTTGCAGGCAGGGAGCTCCTGCAGAGCCGCGGCAACGCTCAAAAGCAGCCGGCTGGCAAGAGGGGAGGGAGGCTGCCTCCTGATTACTGAGCTGACAACTTCTAGGTTCTCTAAAACCAGACCCTTCCAAGAATGCCTTTTGTTCAGCAGTTGCTCCATTCAGTCTCTCTCCCTGTTTGCTTGTAATTTATTCCCTCTAAAAGCCTTGCCCTAGGCTAGCAGAAAATGAAAACAAGGAGCCAGATTTTCTTCTCTTTTTTTTTTTCTTTCCTCACTTTTGCTCTTTCATCAAGAACAGTGAAAATTTGGCACAGTCAAATATTTTGTTCAGCTCTTTCTTTCAGTCTTTGAAGTCCCCTAAAGCCTTGGTAGGAGTCTGGGCTTCCAATCACATCTGCTTTCCATGAAGCCATTTACCACACTTTATTTGTGCCATATTAGATTTTTCAGGACAGGGACAGAACTAATGAAGCATTTACATTCTTGGGAAAGGGGCATAGATACAACTACCACGTTACTCTGATAGAAACAAACTATAACTGACATATTTCAAGTTCTCAGGCAAGGAGCCGTGTCGTGCCACAGGCAGCGAAGACTCCTGAGCTGTTGGTTTCCTCGTTTCTTCCTAATGCTCATTTATTATCAAGCACCCTCATGGTAACTTTTGTTTACACAGTTATTGAGTGATGCTCTAGTACCTGTAGGAAAATGAAGGCAAATGTCCTGCAAAAGGGAGAGCTTAGATGAAAGCTTAATGAAAGCAAATTGTGTCTGAACAGAAGCTGCATCAGAGACAGTATCAATGACACAGAGCACTGTCAACAAGATAATGGCATCATGCTGCTGACAAACTGTTAAAGCATTTCTTTTACAAGCAGAAGACTAATCCCCTGACAATGCTCTATTCCAAGGCCTCTATTGCTATTAGAGCAGGGAAGGGATGTTGACTGAATCTCTATCAGGAGGATCCTGGCAAAGCCTAACGGAATATTGATTATCCTGCTGTTTTCTATTTTGCACTTCTCTCTTCAAGAACCAAACCCCTCCCCTAAGAAATATTTGTCTACTTCTCGTAGAGAGTCCTATTGAGAGAGTCATAAGTCAGAAATGATAAAGTGGCAGCTGAGGAAAATATGCCTTGGAGGAGGCAAGATCAAGAGCTCAGCAAGCTCATCCTTTGAGCACGATCTCCAATGGCCCTCTGAGCTTAACGAGGGGGAGTTTGTTAAAAAGCCAACTGGAACTTGGAAAGCTCATCACAGGATTGTCTATCCAAGTTCAGCACAGCTCCAGTCACTGAAGCTCATGGAAAAAAAGGGTTTTTGGAATCCAGCCCTTTGCAATCCAAAGGACCAAATCACAATCAAATGGCAAAGTATGAAACGTGCTTTGATTCGTTCAGGCTTGGGAGGAAAAAGTCACTTTCTGACTTTTTGGTCACAGGGACTGTGCATTAGCAGGTGAAAGTCTTCATAATATTGCTCAACATTACTTAGGGCAGAAATGGCCAGATCAGGCTCTTACATGTGGCTTTGAGCAGACAAATGCCAATTTTGTTGTCTAAACAGACATGGAAATCACACCCCATGTACAGCTATGAACAGCAGCAAGGAAGGTGAAAGCACAGCCTCCCACCTCAGTTTTTCTCTGTGTTTGAAAGTGAGAGAATAAGATGTCCAGAATGGAAGTTATTTACTACATCCTGACACTGAGAGGCAGAACTGTGGGTATTATCCTGGGTTTGATGGAAAGCATGGAGAGTGTGCATATCCCCCGTCTTTTTAAAGCCCCATTCAGTTTCCACCACTTTGAGCTGAGCAGTGCTGGTCTCCTCCCTTCTGATACACCTGACTTCCTAACACTTTCTACTTCTTCATCTCTTTCTTGGAGAATGGTTTCAAAGATGGAGGGTATTGAAATAACCCACAAAATAACCATTGCAGTTCCCAGAAGATGACAGCCCTCCTTTGCAAGAGGTGTCACATTCCTGTTGGACCCCTCACTGCTGCCACGTGTTTTGCTGCTGAATTGCACAACCCTTACAGAACGATTCAGGTGTTTAAAAGTAGCTTGGGCCCCAAAGGGGATCAGGTGCCCCATCAGTGTTCAGGTGTCCCCTGTCCAGAGAGACTCAGCTCTCGCTGGAAGATGCTTGCAGTCACAGGAGCAGGGACTGAGGAGGATGTCAGGAGGTAGGGGCCCAAGAAAGGGATGCTTTCCCCTCCTACCCTAGTGATCTGAATTATTTCATGATGACAGAAAATTAGGAGAGGAAAAAACCACAGCACTATGTTAAGAAAAAAAAAAAAAAAGAAAAACAATTTTAAAAAATTCTGTGCCAGGTAAAACTCCTCTGCTTTGTTATTATGAGAGTTCCCAGCACTGATAATTTCTCTTAGTTGCTGGTTTGTAAGTTACTTCTGAGTAGAAAATTCAATTACATGGGCCAAGTCAACAATAATGTTTTTCCTGGCAATGGTTCATTTTGCCAGTGGAAACATTTCCCCCCCTCTCCCTTTTCTGGATTCAGCTCTGCAAAGTTGCTAAATTCTTCCAGATCTCTGGTCTGATGTGATCATAAATATCCTGATTGTATTCGACTGATTGACAGACTGGGGATGGATTAAGTGGGGATTACAGCCTGGAATGATCAAAATGTGCTTTCATAGGCAGTAACTCTGCAATAAGTCATAGTTCCAATGTACATTAACTATATAATCTAATTAACATGGCTGTTTATGTATTTAATATTATTCTTAAAACTTTTTAATAAAAGAGGTTTTAAGGAGAATTAAATGTTGTTTAAAATATAAGAACCTGTTCCTTGAATGAACAGTAGTTTGGGGTTTGCTCTGTCATTAACATGACTAATAAAACTCTCTCTTACTATTAAAATGAGATTTGAGCAGTATGATGGGCCTAATCCTGCCCTAACTAATAGGTGTGTAAACTCAGGTTTTCTCTGTTTTATTTAAAGTTACTTCAGGTATAGTAATTCAGGGCAGAATTTAGTCTGTTAAGATTAGAAAACTACTTTTTAATCAACTGAGAATATTAAATATAGGTCCATATAGGTACATAACAGAAAGTATCCTAAGGTGCTCAGCACACAGAGATCTCATAGGTGTCATTATTTACTGAGCAGCAGGAATTAGCTTTATAGGTACAAATCCTAAATGTTTTACTGCACAGGTCAACACCCCCCCATATATACCTAATGATATCAAACTGAATGAAACAATTCATCAAGGCAAAACTCCCAGCTACAGCAATGTGTTCAGCAACTGCACTTGTGAGTATGAAAAGAGCTGGCTATTTGATGGCAGGGAATTATAGCGATGTTATGCAGTTGTCCAGAAAAAATGAAATCTTATGTAAGTAAATATTTTGCAGGACACTGGGTTCTCTGCTGTCTCCATTGCACCAGTCTCAAAGTCAGATTCTCAAGGCTGTGGATCATACTGCTCTGCAGCTGTAGCACTCCTTCAATACCCTTTTTCAGTTTTCAGATTTTGCATTTACACTTGAGAGGTTCCCAAGCCAGTTTAACACGGTGTGTAAGTAGTCCTGGGCCATGTCCAGGGAAGTCAGGGTGGGAGGGAGCCCTTCTCTCACACCTACATTGGTCTCCTCCCTCCACTGCATGGCTAACTTCTCACCTGTGTTCCTACAGCTTTTTCCTGGCCTGAGATCTTCTAAAAAGGAGCTGAAAAATTTCAGTATGTCTAGCTTTTGGCTTCTGATGCCCCTCCCTGCTGCCCTCCTGGTCAGAGGGTGTGCCCAAGGGACAGTTTGTTCTTGTGTGTGGCCATCGCTAAACCAGGGTCAGGACAGACACCACTGACCCAGACTTAGGACCTGACCTGGAGACCTGAGAAGGGATCAGCCCTCTGCACACCCCAAAACCTGGGGTCCTGGCACAGATCACAGCTCCACTGGCTGTCACCAGAGATCAGGGATGGCTTGCCTTGAGACCGACCTTGCATGAGCCGATCCATCAACAGCAGGATGAAACCCACTTCATCGTGCTGCTGATCCTCCAAGCCACACAGGAAGCTCTGCTCAAAGTCCCTTAAATGAAGCAGGAATATTTCAATTTAAAGGAATTAAAAGCATTTTTAAAATGTAGTGGTTCCCATCATACCAAGTCTCTGCACAGTGCACTGCCTGGCAAGCCTGATTATTCTCCAGCCTGCCAGGGGCTTAGAAAGTATGTTGAGCACTCAAACCATTTTAGATCCCACTGCAATGTACATACCCAGAATTCAAGCAGAGTTCACATTCGAGGGCTTATAAAAACTTGAATACACTCCAATAACTTAAATCACTCAGTGAGGTTTATAGTGATTTAAAGCCATTGGAACTCTCCACGTTTGGTGCACAACGGCTACAGCTTGGAAAAAAATCAAGGCATGTTCCAGCATGGCAGCTCCAGGCATATTGAATCAATTTCAGCATGTAAAAATAATTAACAATGATAAAAATACATTAATAATGCTGTAATTATAAGGCCAGACCAAAGTTTCAGCCTGAAGAAAAAAAAAAAAAAGAAATTCAGCAAGGTTTGTGAACGGCTTGGACTGAAAGTAATGAGGGATTTCAGTGACAGGAAGATGAATGGAGGCAAATCAAGGGTAAGGAGCAAAGGAAGATCACATTTGTCAGTAGTTTAAAAAGTTATACTGGCCTGAGCTGCAGGACTTGCTAAATTCTGCCCTGGAGGTGTGCCAGCACAGCACTGCTAGGCAAAGGGATCAGGAAAGGTCCAAGTTCTTGCTAGCCATCAGGACAGGGATCAAATGCTATATATCATGGAGCTGGCTCATAAATCTCCACTTTCTAGTAGCTTAGAGTAGGGAGGCCAAAAGTAGCACCTGTCTGGAAAGGATGCCACGCTGTCTGAAGGATGCTTTTCCAGAACCAGCTCAGTCCCTGTAGCATGATGTCAATCCCCCAAGGTACAACAGGGCTTTGGCTATTTCTGCATGAACTTTCCAGCACCTGGTACAGTGGCTTCAGCTTGGACCAGTACCAGGAAATGCCTGAGGCTACAGGAATAAATACTGCCAGGGACATTAACCACCAAATGGTTTAGTCACATCAAACAACTGATTTGTTTTGCTCAGCAGTCCAGGATAATTCTTATTTCATCAAGCCTGATTCACCCATCCCACTCATTCTGTACTCAGCCATCATGCAGGTGCCTCCTTGAGCCTTCCAATAACAACTCTGAGGAAAATTTTGTAAAATAAACTAACAGCGTAAGGTCTGTCCAAAGGCCATGAGAAAAAAAAGTAAAAAATGAAAATTTCTAGTGCAGGTGTTTGAGAGAAAAGGGTTGGGCATAGATAGGTGATGTCACCTTTTTGTAGGGGAAAGAAATTATTTGGAATTCCCCCAGCAGAAGTATTTTCTCATTGTTTACATTGAGTTTCTGCACACAGAAGATAGTGACTCTGTTCCCAGAGCCACCAGAAAAAAAAAAAAAATCTTTATCATATGGCATTATATCCCCAGTTCTACTGCGGTTTTGAAATAAACCTTTTGCTTTGGCACAAATTCCCATCTCATTTTCTGTGAAAAACAGCAGAGCTCAGGACAAATGCAACCAGGAGAGATTTCTATGGAGGGGAAAAAAAAAAAAANTATAAAGGAAAAAAAAAAAAAAAAAAAAAAAAAAAAAAAAAAAAAAAAAAAAAAAGCACACCTGTAAATCCTTTACTATCTTTAATCATGAAAATAATTCAGTTTCTGCAAACCTGATATTCATGGCCAGGGCCCAAGGACCTTGCAACTCACAAAAGCACTGAAGGGATCCATAAAAAGTGGCTGGCCATGAGGAATTTACACTTGTTTTTTAAAGGGAGCGAAAATGTGGCTGTAGCAATTTAGAAGAGTTTATATATTCTGGCCTGAGAGAGGTTTAAATCACTCAGTTAAGAAAGATGCATTGGTGCATTAATGAGCCCTCAGGCAATGCAAAAGTCCAGAAGAAATTTTATCACAGAAGCGTTTTTGGGCAGAGAGTGCTCTGAAATCTTGCTCTGCCTCTAAGTGGAGTCCCTGGCTCACCCTCAGAGCATCCTCCCAGCTTCCCCCATGTCCCTTCCACCCCTCCACACCCCCAGTCAGGGCCCCTCACACCCAGCTCAGATCCCCTGAGAGCAGCCTCTCTTATCATCCACCTTCTCCCAGTGCCTGGGAGGTCCCTGGGTCCCCTGGGATGGGCAGGAGCTTTGGCCAGCAGAAACATCCAGGACAGGGAGGCCCAGGAGGAAAAGTGCTCTCAGAGGGCTCAAGATAAGATGTGGTCTTTGGGAGATAATGACAATCCCCAGCCTCACAGCATGCAGGACTAATTGCAAAGCCCATCTCCCTGACCCAGGTTTCCCACTCTAAGCTCTTCTCTGTTTCTCATATTCTCTTGCTAATTCTGTTCAAGCATTTTAATCCCACCTACTCCCAGGGCAGAAAAATAAGAATTTACTGTTTGGAAACCAAGCTAGTAAAAATACATGAATGCAGTGAAGAAAGGCCTGCTGCTGTGCAAGGGCTGTGATCTCTGGTTTTGCAGGATCTCAGGGCCCTGACCTGGGTGCCCCACGTTGCCCTCGGGTACCTGGGGGAGCTGCTGCCAATCTGCAGCCTGGGTTCAACACCACAGCTGCTCAAGCTGCCTTCCAGTGTCCCACAGCTCTGACAATAAATGCCGTCAGACGCTGCTCCCTCTGACAAAGGTTTTCTGGCAGACTGCAAGAATTTGGGGCGTGACATTTCTGCTGCTTGCAGGGGAGGTGACACAGCAGCAGCACTCCTTGGTCCTGCAGCTGCACCATACCTGGAGCTAGAGAAACTGAGGAAAAAACACCTGATCCCAGAACATTTAACCAAGGGTAACACAACTCTGACAAAAGCACCTGGCTCTCAAGTGGCACAAGCTTTGCAGCTCAAAGGGCCCCAATTTCACCTCTACAGCTCCCAAAGCTGCCATCCCAGCAAAAGCCCAGTTGACTTTGTTGCTTGCTCACAATCCCCAGTATCGAGAACAAGTATGGGGTAGGGCACTTTTCTTGTTCAGCTTTGGGTGTGTGATTTATTTGCCTTGCCTTGCTGCCCTCAGGGTGGTCGTTGGCTGTAGTGGATGGTGGGTTTTGTTTTCCTGGCTGGTTGTACTCCTCTTGAGAGAAGTTGTTACAGTTGTAGTTGTATTTTTCCAGCTTTTCCAAGCTTACCAGCTCCCCAGGGTGCTGTTTTCCTGAGTGGTTTGGTACAGTTTTATTTTTACAATAACTATTACACTTCTAAATTTTATTTTTGTATGTTAATTAAATACTTTTTAATCACAATGCAGACGCAGCTGCAGGGGCTAAGAAAAATACATAAACAAGAAGAGAATCCAAACATATATCTGCGCAGCATGGTACAGAAGAACTTTCCAAGCCCAAGTTCAGCCTAGCCCAGTCCTGGATCTCTGCATGAAAAGTTTAACAGCAGAACTCAGCCACCAGTAGTTCTGCTCTTCAGTTCACTGCAAAGCTTTTCCTTGCATTTTGGAGCAGGGAGGTAAAATGCCCAGAGAGCAGCCCCTGGCACATGAAAAATGCTGACCTGTGGTGCCAAATCTGCCCACCCCAGTCTCAAATCAGAGAAAAATATCCTGAATTTAGTATTTGAACTAGTATTTGTCAGATCATGCTGAAGAAATGCTGAAATTGTTCAGCAAATGTGACTTGTTTCTCACCCCTGGAGCTGGGCACCTGTCAGGTTGGCTAGCTCAATCAGCTATCCCACACATTCTCTCCTAATCCAGTGCTTGCCCTAGTAAATTCTGCAGGGAGTCAGCTTGCTCACCTCTGCAAATGTAGCAGAAAGGAAGCAAAGAGTCCGTGGACATCTGGACAGACATGTCTGTGCCTACAGCATGGTCAAAGTCACTCTGTAAAGTGCAAGTGCTGTAAAATTCTTGCCATGCCTGAGAAATAAAATGTGAAGTTTAATTTAAAATGAGAGATATTAGAAGGCTGAGCTGCAGGTGATGAGGTGATGGCATTTCCTTGGCTCGGGGCCAGGAGGGTAGGAAAAGAAAACAAGCAGATGCATTATATCCTACATACCTTGGCAGCTCAACAAAGTGACACTCATGTAGGGCTCATGAGCGAGGCAATTAATGACAGGGAAGTGGCAGAAAGATCACTGTAAGAAATTAGAGCTGAAGTTCAAAAGCACAGGAGAGACAAGGCCAATTTAATAAAAAAATCCAGCAGCAGTGTGTATGTGAGAAGTTAGTGCAGTAGGTGTGCAGTGAAAGGGGAAAAGGTATTTCTTCTTGTGAACTTGTGTGTGATCCTTGCATACCTGTCACCTCCTTTTTATTAGATGTTTGACTAAGTGGTGGTTTCTTTAATATCTCCATGTATCTTAACCATGTAAGTGGTGAACACAGTGGTGCTGGGTTAACAGCTGGGCCCAGTGACCTCAGGGGTCTTTTCCAACTTTAAAGATTCTGTGAAAGACTGGCCATGGTACACGTTGGAACAGCTGAGCATGAGGACCCCTTGCCCTCAAAAACAGCTTTTCTACAACACTCTCCAACTTACCTGATGAAAACCATGGCAGTGGAATTACCTGGATATGTACAAAAGGCAAATAATAATATTTCAGGTGGACATTCATGCATTTCTATTGCCAGCACAGTGGGTGAACCCCCAGGCCACCTCAGTGGGGAGTGAACCCTGCTGGACACAGGCACTGGGTGACTGTTCTCCCATTCTGTCTTTCCCACTGCTAGCATGAGCAGTGGCTCTTTTAGTCCCTAGGCTGAGCAAGAAATTTTACTGCTCCCTGTGTCTGTTGTGGTCCCAAAGACCCTTCCAATCACTTGGAGAGTTTTTGAGGCTGAGCCAAGTCAGAAGGATGTTTTCCTCCTATTAATTATTATTACCACCAAAACTGCTTCTACTCTTTAGCTTGAAAAACCAATTCTAAAATAATGTCCAATCTCTCAATTTAAAGCTGGGCAGAAAAATCAAAGCAGTTTAACTTCATAAAACAGGTTTTGACTAAAATAGATTGTTTCATGATATTACAAAGAATATTTGAAAGATAATTTTTTCTTGGAAATGTCTATTTTTAGTTATTTCCCACAATTAAGTTTATTCTAAGATTGTTCACACTTTCATGGTGGTGGACTGTGCTTCCCTTCAGCTGAAACTGTGCAGTATGCCTGGCATGTGATGAACTTATCAAATCTGCTGCAAATAATGTTTTTAGCAATTTATAGCAAATTGATTAGTGCTTTCCTGAACAGGCAGAAGCTCTTCCACTCATATTTTGTCCAAAAAGACAACAACAAGGCTCAGTTGCTTGGCTGCCAAGCAGAAAGGTCAAATTTCTGATCTTCATTTTGGGGTATCAGTTACAGCCACCTCAGCACTCCCCACTGCCTGCTGCAGTTGTCTTCTAAATATAGCTGCTCTCACTTGCAGGATATTCTCTCCCTGTACACAATGGCAATATGGTTCATCACTCCCCCCAAAAAAGCCTATCACAGGATATTAGCAGTATTTATCATTAAAAGTTACAGGGTTTCTGCTGTCTTATTTATTGAGTGTTGACAGAGATTTTGGTGCTGCTACACCCAAGTATAGACAGCACTGTTTGATCAGTTTAAGCCTAAACCAGCCAAGCTGGGCTGTGTAAGTTGGCCCAAATAAAGTCAGGTGAGTGGCTCAACAAAATCTCAAGTCATTTGCACAGAAAAATGAGGTCCACAAATATATTCTACGCTGAAGATTATTTTACGTTTCTTTCAATCACAGGAACACTGGAAAGCTGATCTGCAACTCATGATTCAGATAGACCAGTCAAAGAAATGCAGGTCTGGGAAATGAGACCTGGACAAGTCCCCATGGAAGCAACTCAGCTGCCCATGAGCCTCCTTTCGTCTCCAGCACAGCAGATGGTGAGGACAAAGCAAATCCTGGAACTGCATTCTGGCTTGGCCTAATTTTAGACACAAATGTGTTATTCATAAGAAAAGTCTCGGGGTGTCTGTTGATTTGGGAAGTCACAACACAACAGTGGAAGACTAATCCATTTTTCTTCAGGGAAAACCCAATGGTGTTTGCCAGCATGCCACAGCCTGAGGCAACCAGGGACTGAGCAGCACATTCCTTCACAGTGGCCTTCCTTTCTCTCCTGCTACAGCAACATAAATATATACAACTTCTGTCCCTAGAGGATCTTTTTTTTTTTTTTTACTATTAACTGGAGGGATCTCTTAATACCAACAGTTACCTGCAGAGTTCACACTGCAAGATTAAACACCAAGTGATTTCACTGCCCATCATCTGGGACCAAGGTTGGACTTGGGGGACAAAGAAAAAATTCTCTCCAAATATGCAAGGGATAAGTGAAAAAGTTTGGCTTATGCAAGGCATTTTTGACATTCTCACATCTCAAATGTCCACAGCTTAAACACAAAGAAAATCAGTGGAGATTTAAAGAACTTTGACCCTATATTCTTCAATTGCCTTTCATTTCAAAAGGAGAAGCCAAAAGCCCCTCATGCGTGCTCACAGACACAGGCTGAGCAGCCTGGCTCAGGCCATCTTTCCATCTCTTCCAGGGGGATGAAACTCCCCACTGGAGCCTGGCCAGGCTGTCCAGGCCACGTTGTGCTTGTTTTCATATCTGCAGTCTCAGCAGAGCAGTGAATAAGGGCTGTCAGAAGTGTTGAATAAACACTGTACTTGACTTTTCACTGGGCTCTTTTGGGCTCAGAACAAAACCCCGGATCTGAACCCACAGAAGTTTTGGGACATGTCAAATCTGAATCCAGATCTGAAACTTGAGGTTGGATTTCCACCTCTAGGGTTTCAGTTAGAGTTCAGTTCATAAACACTTCTGCCATGGCCTTTTTCTACTTTACTCCACCATGAATCAAGAGTTACTGCCATGAAATTAAGTTAGGCCTGATCACAAGTGGGAATAGAGCAAAGTTTACTCTTATCACCAGCCATACATTTTTGCTCTTTCATTTCTATAATAGATATATTTTATATATAAAATATGTAATACAGTCATGGACAGTGGCTCATATGTACACAGATTGTGGGCACAGCCCTGGGCTAAAGCATGGTGAAATGATGGTAGGAGGAGGTAAGATTAAACAAAGCTCAGCAGAAGCACAAAAAGTATTCAGAAGTGGTTATAAAAATTCATCTACCTCCTCTGTCAAGTGCTCTGCACACACTGCAGACCCCACTGACTGTTCAAGCCATACATACACCCACCAACAAAATGTTCTCACTCATGAGCTTCTCACCTAAAATTCAGCTGCTGAGCTTTGCTTGCCATTCAGAGCAGGCAGGAGTCACGTTTGAGACTTCACCAGGCAAAGTGATTCAATGAAATAGTAAACATTTTAACATAAATTAAGAAAAGCTGCCTGTGGGCTTGTAACAGTAGAGCTTCAAACCTGCACACCCTGTCTCCAAGCATATTGCTGTAAGAATCACTGTAAAGCTTTTCTGCTCTCTTCCCATGGAGGGGAGAATCTGAACTGAAAGATGCTCCTCAATCTGCCCCTAAAGCTCTGTGAAATGGGGAGCTCAGAGTACCAACACACTGTCTCATCCCACAAGGTGATGCTATCACCTTCCTTCTCCCCCTGACTTTTGGGTGCTGGTGGTCCCATTCCTGCATTACAAATTCCCCACTCACTGAAGACTCTGTGGCAGAAGGTCTAACAAGGGGTTTTACTCTTTGCTGGCCATTTTCATGGCATGACATATTTTTAAGGCTAAAAATCTGTTAGGCAGATACTTCCCACAGTTGATGTAACCTGCTTGTGCCTTTCCTCTAGGATCCAACAGCTTTTTTGCTGTGACTGTTCATTACCTCCAGTGCACAGTATTATTTTCTATTTGCAGAAGGAAAAAAGAATATGAGCTGGTGGTGGGGAGAGCAACTAGATAAAAACCATGATCCAGTTCATCAGAAAACTTTTCACTAATCCTTTGCGTATTCAGTGCTTCAGGGGTTAATAAAGTCTCTTAGAAAGCAAAAGGTTTCCATCTGTAATTGGATCCTCTGTATGTGCTTTCCGCTGTAGGAATCAACTTAGCATTGACATCCTCATAAAAATTTCCATTAGATCGAGGACTGAATGCCCGCTAAGGCTCTGTGTGGTTTTGCAATTGATTCACCGAATGAAATCTTATCTAAAATCTTTTTATTTTATGCTATTATGGGCACAAGGGAAAATAGTGATGTAAAAATTTTCACTGCTTAGTTAATGCACAGTGCCTCTTGGAAATGGCCTCCAGGTTAGCTAAAAAGATTGCCATTTCTATTTCCCACTATTTTGTTTCATATTACCAGTAATTGAAAAATGTTTCATTTCTTACTGAGTTACATATTGACACTTTGAATTGAATTCAGAACCTTTATCTTTAATTCTCTCATTAGATCTCTGCAGACAGCAGCTCATGCTTTTGAGAGCAGGAAAATACAGTTCATCTGTTGCATTTTTTTCAGAAGTAAATAATTTTCATAAGACATATGTAAAGCTGTTCTTGTGGTCTAAAGATGCAAAGAGCAGCCTGGCCACGTGAAAGCTACAAACCAGACCTTGCATTGCCAGTGTCCCTTCAGTGGTGGTGCTCTCCAAAGAAAGGTGGGTCAAAATATTGTTTACAAAAAATATCAAATACTTTATTCTTTAAAATTATATTGAATCAAGAACAGGGAGAACTGAAGGGAAAGAACGTTTTGTCTTTAAGATTTGTAGGTATATATGGATTATCCATTACATCTTTTCCTTCTTTGCAAGTTTATGAAGAATAATCATGCAAACCAAATTCAGAAGTTGAAGCCAGAACAAAGGTTGAACTGAGCAATTATCAGGATTCTTTGCAATGACTTCTTAGTCCTCCCAGCCAAGCATATTGGACATTGCCATCCAGCCAGCACAGCCCCAAAGAGAAGCAGATATCACAGCTGTACTCAGGGTGCACCCAGCCATATCCTCACCTACTCAGACCTGGGGCAGGAGCCCACAACTGCAGCTCACACCCAGTGCAAACTGCTCAGATATGCCCAGTGCAAGCACAAGGGCTGTGCACAAATTCCTGCACTCAGACACAGCACACAGGACATACAGTCTGCACTTGGTTCCTGTGCACAGCCTGTTTCTGAAACTAACAGGTTTATTTTCCTTTTCTCTTCACTGGTTCTGGTCTGGGAACACTTCGTGTCCCAACAGCTGTTGCAGCATCCTTTACTCCAAGCTAGAAGATATTTTGGCCACTAGATAACACCATCCCAATTTAAACAGGACAGCCTCATAATCTGCTCTTGGGCACCTCACAAAGAGGACAGGAATAATAGCAACAACAATAATAAATTTGCCTCTGCCTTCCTGCCTCTCATTTCAGTTGCTGGAGGTCTTTGCAGTGCTTAGAAGTGAAAATAAAACAATCCCTTGCCCTGCTGCTAGAGGGAAAGCAGTGGAGCACTAGAGCAGCCAGGAGCGGTGTAGGGCTGTGCCAGCCTGGAAGAAACCTCACATCCCAGGGTGCAGAACGTGCCCTGTTCCTTGGACTGGAAGCAATTGAGGGAGCAGGAGCAGCCTCAAGCCATGTTCATGATGTCTGAATGATCCCTGCCTGCCCAAGTTTCTCCACAGGAGGAATCTCCACTTTCTTTTCTATATGGTACTCTACACAACATTTAATGATAATTGGAAAATATCCTAGCAATTCTGTGTTGTCAAGCTTCCAAACATCTATTTCAAGCTGAGCTGGCTGGCAATTTTATAAATTTTTTCTCTGAGAAAGCTACCTTCCTAATATTTTTCAGATAACCCTAAAATTTTCCTTTAAATCAATCTCAGATTTCAAAATTAAATTGTAGAGCTTTAATTCCAAGTATGATGAGAGCTCTACGCTTTCCTCTGCCTTCCCTGACCTCCTGAGTGCAAAAACATGAGAAAGTAGAACAAGATGGCAGGAAAGAAATTATGTAAAACCAAACAAAGGTAGAACCAACCCCAAAATTTAAAAACAATTTTTCTTGTTCTCATGAGTTTTCTACTGAAAATGCCAAACCCAGTTCTTTTTCACAGAACAATTTTAAAGTAATATTAATGAAAACAGTCATTTTTCCTAACAACTCACATCTGGCCTGAGTAATCCTGAAGGCACCTGGCATTAGATGAGCCATGGGACTGTAGGCTCAGCGGTGATACTTGTCATTAGTCCAGCAAGAAACCTCAAACTGGCAGAATTTTCATTCTCTGCATACACGAACACACACAGTGTGACCACAGCCTGGAAACTCCCCAAGACGACAAATGAGCTGAATCCCAGATTTCATTTCAAAGCCAACCTCAGAGTTTCCATGGTGCATTGAGCCCTCCAGCCTCCCATCCAGAAATCAATGAGGTGACATTGGCATGGAATAAAAATAATGTAGTGATGAAACAGGGCCCTGAAGTACTTCGCAGTGACATTTTAAAAATTGAATGCCATGTGAAAAAAATCAAGTCAAATGCCCTTTAATCTCCATAACTCTGTAGTGTCACAGTCTAATTAAACCCTGAGCCTTCTGCTGACTTAGAGCTACACCCACTGAAAAAGGATGCCCTGTGATGGACATTATTAGGTGACCTCCTCCACACCAACATCTGTATAAGTGCCCTTAACTCTAATAAGTGCACGTGCTGGAAGAGTGATGGGATTTCCTACAAGCTCAAATTCACCCCATAAACTGCAGAGCATTGCTAATGTTTCTGTCTGTCCAGCTAAAATCCCCTCCCTGGATCAGACAGGCAGAAGGAATGAGCTGGACCCCTCGGCTGAAGCTCTCTGCAGTTTCCCTTGATATAAATCTAATGCAGGAATTAGGGCAATTTATAACCCAGGCAGCCAGAAAGCAGTGAAATGGAGCAAGAAGCCAGTTCATAGCCTCAATAGTGCTGCTGAGATTGAAATGCAATTTCTGGCCCCGGAGGGTGGTTTTGGGAGAGCAATTGCACCTTGCTCACATTCCTGCTGGACACTATTCCTGCCCCCAGCATACAGACCTGCATTCCGAGCAGGAAAATCTTTCCTTTGGCCCTGGCCTCTTCCCCACCTTCATGAGCAAACCAGGTGCAAGGAGAGAAGCCACAGAGTGGGGTACCATGCTGCTAAAATTCTTGTCCCAGGCAGCAGCTTCATTTGACCCCTTCTCGCCCACCACTGAGCTCAGCATTTTTGGGGACACATCTGTCACAAGGCTTGACACCATTTCTTTCTCCCTCTGTCTCCATCCATGGCTCTGTGCAATTTAAGAGCTGTGCAATATAACTTTTTGAGGACTAGTAATAATAGTGAGATTATGACTGAAGCAGCCATCCCTCTCCCAAAGAACCCCTTGCCAGCAGGGCTTGAAAGCCCACTGGTTTTAATGAGCATAACACCAGTAGGAAACAGCCTTGCTTGTTTCAGGGAGAAAAGGACAGAGTTGTCCTCCTCTCCTGTATTTACCAGTGGATATTTCTATTACTCTGCATTCTCACTTCCCTTCCAGACCACAAATGCCCCACGTCGAGCTAGGCACAATTCAAATTCCTTGCACAGAAACTTTAGAAAGGGTAAACAATAATAAAATTTTGTTAAAGCACACCCCTGCTTGCAGTAGAGATCCATAATCATAGACCACCCCAAGACAAAGCTTTCACAGCCCAGTTTGAGACATTCCCCAGGTAACCCAGCAAATCCAGGATGGACTAGAGAAGATTCACCTCCTTCAAGCCAGGCCTGCCACAACTACCTGCCCTTCCTGAGGCCAAGCTGCCTTTCCCAGGAGATGAGTACACTCAGCCAGATGGTGTTGCTCCCAAAAGGTCACTCTCCCTGCATCTTCTGGAGGAAGGTCTAGACTGCAGCAAGCAAAGCCAGGGGAAACAAAGCAGCAAAGAGGGAGCAGGGGGAAAAGCTGGCTGGACATACAGATGGAACCATCAAAGGGGTTATCCACTGATGGGCACATGAAACGCATCCTTATCCTGTGGATTTCAGGATGCAGATGGATTTTCAAAGCTGTTTCAGAGGCTTGAGTGTCCAGTTTGCTCTTTACAGTGGAACTCCACACCTGGCTTGGCAAAATGAATGTTTCACAGGCAGGGGCTCCCAGCCTTCTTCTCTGTGCACCTCCTGGGGGAAGCAGGTACTGAGGGGGCTGCAGAAGGAAGGAACAGCCCACAACCTCAGCCAAGTCATTTCTAGAAGAGCTCTGGCACCGTGTGCTGGGGCTGGCAAAGAAGGAACCTGTAGCAAAAAAGCAGCAAACAGCCAATTTCTGTGCTGGCACCACTTGAGCAAGAAGAGAACATGTATCCACAGGCCACACTGCTCGTGATTTACACTGACATGAGCAAGATCAAAACCAGGCCCTGGTGCTTTGTTACAACAGTAGACACGACAGGGAGCTTTGCCTCTCCTCCTCAGGATATATCCCTATGCCTTTGTGGTACCAGCACAATAAATAATGCATTCCTGGAAAAGTGGAGCCAAGGAGCTTTCCATAAACAATTCGGGGTTTCTCCTTTAAAAACCTCTGAAATACATTCTTAATGTCTGAGCCATGTAAGTCATTAGATTTCTGTCAGTGTGCTCAATACATACATATGTGCCAGAGACCAGCATCCTGGTGGAGTAGTACTGCAGGACATCTATAAAAGAAAATTGCAATTAAAGTGTCCAAAACAATGATCTGTGGGTGGTCCTCTGGTTAGCAGATGAGTTTCTACAGTGCACATATAGCTACTGGCAACAAACACCTCCTTGTTTTTGTCTCAGTAGCCTCTGCACGTAAAGAAGAGTTAGTGCACAGAGGATTCACTCCCTGCAGATTAGCGGCTCTTGTGTCTTTGTTGGACAGAGTGTGCAATCCTATCTAGGCAGGTCTGAGAGCTCTAATTACATTCTCACTCAAAATGGAGCTGCTTATAGACATTTATCATCATAAAATAACAAGATCTCACATGGCATAGTGTCTTTCGAGGAATCCAAACCAGAGCAGGTGGGGTGAAAAATGAAATTAAAACCTCTTTTCCTTAGATTCATGGAGACATGAATTCATACAGCCAGTGGGATGTTGCCTGTTTGATCTACTTGCTTTGAGCACAGACCCAGCAAGGAGCCTCCTCAGTCCAAGGTTTCTTCCAAACAGACCTTGAAGTATCACCTTGAACATTGCAGTTTAACCTAAACAGTGTTGCTCTTCTGATTTGGAAAGAACAGTTGCTTAGAGAAAACTGAGGTGGACAGTAGAAGAGTGAGGGATGGGGACAGGGAAAGGGTTGTCAGGAAGGTCAGAAACCTTTTAAATGGAGCCCATGAAGGCTCACACAAGCCAGAGAGTGCACGAGGGAGGGAGAAGGGTTTAACCAACACGTGTCCCAAGCTACAGAGCTGACAAGGGACCAGAGCATTCCCCAAATCCTCTGCACACCTGGGAACAGCCCAGACCTTGCTGTATGTGATGAGAAGATATGGCAGGTTCACCAAGTAGTGTTGTTCTGCAATCAACATAGAAATTATGCCTTTTGCAGGGCTGTAGAAAATTCAGCTGAAATGACCAGCTGGCCTCTTGAAACTTCCTTTCCTGCCTCCAGAGGTCTTTGAAGAGTAAACATTACCTGTGTAAAAATGAACAGATTCTAGTTTAGAGTTCACTGTATAGACAGAGATTACTTTAACCCTCTTGGCTCTAGCCCTTATTTAGTCCACAGGGGTCATTGCTGGAATGGGACAGTTTGGCCAAAAAAGCACTGAAATTATGAATGTTCTAAAACATTCACTCCAAAGTTAATTAGTTCATAAGCACTTCCAGAGCACATGATGTTTCATACTACTGAGCATATCTTAAATTTTTCATTTGGATGTAAATCCTGGAAGAAGTTGTCACCAGTCAATTCTGAGAAGTGAGTGTCATTAGCATGTTGCTTTAATTGTGTTTTAAATATTATATTAAACAATTTTTTGTACATTTCCTAAGAATAGTCTTCTTTCATGAGATGTCCCAAGTCTCATGTCAACTCACTGTGGCTCAGATGTGTACATCAAATCAAATTAACACATTCCAAACTTCATTTTCACTGAAACACAATCAATTGTAACTTATTTTTGAATCACGCTGCTTCTCTAATTGTTAGCTCCAGCCTCTGCTGAATAGGTGGTTAAGCAAATTATTCCATCTCACATATGAAAATTGTGCTATTTATGCTGGAAGCTTTCACAGTTACTGATGAGGTTTCTTGAGCTAATGAAATAATGAAAACACAAAACAGATTTAGCTTTCTTAATAAGGAAAAAGATAATGAACTAAAATTAAAATTGAAACTCTCACTATACACAGAGTTACTATAATATCATTTCTTTTTTAAATTAATGCCCATGTTTTTTATTTTATTTTTTTACATGCCAGTGACAAAGCTAGTTAAAAATCCACTTCAGCCATGGTAATGTAAAGATGCTATTACTTTATTGCATTTTTTGTAATATAATTATGGGACATACAGTTTTGGTGACTTTTCTGTGTGATTAGTCATCCATGAAAGGGCAACACTTTGATTAGACACTGTGCTTGGCTTCATGGAAGGGGAAAGACGAAAATGGAAGAAAATGGCGTTTGGTCACCTTTCCATCCTTCTATCCATACCTTGATGCTGGGTTGGCACCTTCCTGGTGCAAATCTCCTGGGATTTGATTGGCTGGAGCCCTGCAATGCAAGCCAGTTTCCTCACTCACCACGGAGGCAGAGATCTGGCTCATGAGGAAGTCTTGCCAAGGAGAAAGCACAGCCCCACTGTGCTTAAAAACTCCATCTTCTCACCCCAGGGCCAAGGCAGCAAGGAAAACTATGTGCCTGTGTCACCTGTATGGCAGAGCCTTCTTGCTTCCTCTGGTTTACACCTTTTGAGTTTAAAAGGGCCTTGCAATATGCTTTTACTCTCCCCCATGGTCCCCAGGGTGAGGCCAAGGGCTGGGCCTGTGGGGTTCCAGCTGAGGCTGAGCTGGTGCTCCGTGGGTCGAGCCAGGAAGGAGCCTGGCCACAGCTGCCTGGGCTGTAACAGGAGATACCCCCTGGCACCACTTCAGAGCTGGAAGCCTACAAGTATGTGGTCCCTCTGGTTTTGAGCTATGTGCTTCTAGAGCTTAGCACCATTGGTTTTCATTGCAGAGAGATTTTGGCTGGCAATACAAAATCTGAGGAATTTGATATAGGGCAACTGTCAGGATATATTGGTGTTTCTGTCAAATAACCTGCACAGAAGGCCTAGAAGATTCTCCATGTGTCTGTGACGTGTCTTTGTAGTTTTGCAGGGTTACCAGCTGGATCCTGAATTCACTCCTCAAACCCTGTCAGTGAAGTTTTCTTGAGGAAGAACAAGGAAGAGGTCCAACAGCAGAGCCCAGTGCCGAGGGCTCTGGCTGACTGAGGATGCCAGTGCTTGCATAGCACTCAGTGCCCTGCTTTGCTGTGTTAAGAAACTGCTGCTAAATCCTCTCTGGCTCTCACTCCCTCCCTGAACTCTCAGCTCACACATCCCTCCTCTACACTGCAGCACCCAGTTTTGCCCTTAACCGAAAACAATTATAATTCCTGTCAATAAATACCATACCATGAATTAGCAGGCTTGCTGGCTGTGTGCCTGCCAGTGCAGAAGGAAATGGCCTCATAAATATTTGTGCAAGACATCAATAAATTTGAAGTGTTGACTCGAGTACTCAGCTTCCCTATCTGAGACCTGGAGCAGAGCTTCCGGAGTTCACATGTTCCTGCTGCGAGAGGCCAGCGCTGGAGGCCAGCGATGTCCCCGAGGTGCTGAAACTGGAGATGCAGAGAGAAACCCCATATAAACTCCTTTGCAAAGTCCCTTCATGCCCCTGAGCCAGGTAGAAAAGGTCCTTGCAATTCAGACAGGGGAGGTTTTGAGAAGGAAGGTGTTCCCTTGCCCACTGTTGCCCCTCACTTTTTTTTTTTTTTTTAATTATTATTTATTTCACAATTTTTACTTTTTATTACTACAGAAAAGCCATTGTTGTAGAGCTTCACGTGGCCAGTGAGCTGGGCAACCCCCTCCAGCAAAGCTGCTTTAGGCTGTACACAAGACCCAGAGGAGGATGGGTCACTATGAGCCTGCTTCATGCTGTACAGCTTCAGAGCACAGGGACATCCGTGTCGGGAGGCTCCCTTGTGCTTCTGTGATCAGAATAATTTAATCTGGGTTAAAAATATTATTTTGAGCTGCTCTGCTTTCATAATGCTTAAAAGGCACTTCAGAACTGTGGGCTGTTTTGCTGCCATTGCGGTACTACTCCCCAGCCTGGCATATTCAGAAGCCTTTTGACTTCACTACCAACTTGCCCAGGTTTGCAAGCTTTTTTTGAGGAAGAATTACTCCTTTTTGCAACACCCCCACACCTGCATTAATGCAGGATGCTTTTCTCCACATAAACATGGTTTTCACCAAGAGCAACAAATGGGACCAAAGCATCACATGAATTTCTTTTTCTCTCTGCTCTGTGTCCATGGTGTATGCACACAGAGGGACTGATCCAAGGAGCATCCCTCAGGAACAGCTCCCTTCCGTCCTCAGGAGATGGTTCAAGTGGTTTACTGAACCTTTCAGTTCTTTTAAATCAAGTATTTGGGAGTCTTGTCTAGAAGTACTCTCTTGCTACTTATGAAAATGTGAGTGTTAGAGGAAAAACAGGCTCTGAGGATGTAAGGAGAAAAGGTGAAGGTCAGGAGGTTTCCCTGGCTCTGTGTTGAACTCCTCCCTTCTACCCCAGGAGATGAGCAGCAGCCAAATGCTCCATTTTAATGAAAGAGTGTTGATTGGAAAGACAAGTGTGATCTTTTTTTCCTATACAAAGGCAACAGGCAAGAGGCAACGGGCTCTCCTGTATTCTCAGTCTGTGAGGTCTAAAATTGTGACAACTAATTAGAAATGGCTGTGAAAAAAGCACATATGCAGAACTTGGATTAGAGGGTGGAGCAGATGTCCCAGGAAGGTGCTCTCTGCCTCACTTTCCCTGGTGTTCCCAGCTCACTGTTCCCAGACTCAGCTCTCCTGGGGAGAAAGAAGGCAAGAAGTCTCAAGGAAGAAAAAGGGAAAATGAAACTCAAGCTAGCAATTGTCAGATCTGTGAGAATGCTAAATTCCATCATTATTATCCAGGCTACTCAGAAAACAATTTTACAAGGCTTAGAAGAAATCTGGGGCTGAAGTCAGATATATCTATTAGGCCACTTACATCCAGGTTTGCTAAAGCAATTGCTTTATCTCTTAATTTCCCATGTGTTAAGACGGTTCCTGGAACACAGACCTGGAGAAGCTCCCCTCGAGCATCCCTGCCCACCATGGACCAGCAGTGGCACAGCCACACATCATCCAAGGCACCACTCCCTGGGGACCAGGGTGGCCCAGCCTGCTCCCCACAGAGGCTCTTGGCTGCTCCAGCAGCTCGTACTGCTGCTGCTCCCACCAGCACAGGGCCACTGCTGCTGCCAACATGAAATTCCAGTGTAAGGGCTCTGCAGTCAGGGATCATTCACGGTTTGGTGTTTTCCCCAGCCCAGCCTGGCATCCCCAGCTCCTGCCAGGGATTTGCCATTTGGCTGCAGCCAGGAGCTCCGCATCATGATGCTTCTTCCCTGTTGGGGCCTGGCTGCAGATTATTCTTTCCATGTTCTTTTCAACACAAGAAAAAACACTTTTTTTTTCTCAACCTGCTGGAGGGAAACCAAGAAGTAGGACAAGAATTCTTCTAAGTTTTGGGGAGTCTTTTTGCTTTTTTGCAAGAGAACAAGGGCTGGCATGCAGCAACTGGGCTTTTCCCCCCAAGTTCTGCTTCATGAAATGGGTGTTTTAGAGAAAAGAAAAAGCACTGCTGGTGA
Source organism: Rhadina sibilatrix (assembly GCA_013400275.1). NCBI lineage: Eukaryota > Metazoa > Chordata > Aves > Passeriformes > Phylloscopidae > Rhadina > Rhadina sibilatrix. The sequence continues at coordinate 704,775 of VWYO01013531.1, read as the reverse complement.
ACTAACCTGAAGAGGCTGTAGAGCTGCTGTTTGGGTAGGTGTGTGTACATCAGTTGGGTTCATCTCAGCAACCCCATTCTCAGCATTTCCCCATCATCATCAGCAAGAGATTCCAGCTTAACCCCACCAGTCTGTCTTCCTGGCTTTCAAACATGAATCTTTATGTCCCTTCACCAGGTGAACATTAAAACAAATTGGAAATCTACACTGAAATTACTGCTGTGATAAAATCCACTTAATACAACTACTGAAACTGGCAAAGAGAAAGATGGCAAGAGAGTGCTCCTAAAAATAATTTGCCTTAAATCTGCAAACAGCTATCAAGCATCATTCAACTATTCAGAGAAGATGGCAAGAAGATAGCATTTGTTTTGTTTGCTGTCACATCTTCATGTCCTGGTTACAGTTTACTACCCTCCTTACACTCCTTACGCTGGTTTTCTTTCTCTTTTTAACCATTTTTATTTTGTTTTCCTAAGCAAACCAATGTTGCAGAACAGTAACATCAGTAACATTCGTGTATGGAAGGAGAATTGCTGACTAAGGGGATTTATGCTGGCAATGTTACACACTGAAATGTTTCCCAAAGGGAAAAATACATGCTGTATTTTCTTGGCCATCAGAGTTCACTCTTTTGACAGAGAATCTCTTCAGCTGAGCTGATGGGAAAGACTCTCATTACCAGCTTAGAGTTACTGGCACCATACCTGCAGCAGCTTCCTGGGGTTCACAACTTGGAGCCCAGCACCAAACCACAGAAAAAGGCAGAAAAGACAAAGAACAGCCAGATATTATGTGTATCAATCGTGACTCACTAGGGCTCTTATTCTTAATTTGCTGTGACCTTTAGAGCAGTGGAGCTGATACTGAGCAGACAATGCAGCTCACTGCTCTCTGGGAAGCCCCAGCTCCTGCCCTGTGCCTCTCTGGGAGCAGTTTGCCTGGCACTGCCAGCCACACAAGCCACCTGGCCCAGCTGGAAGGGCTGGGATGACACACCAAGTCATTCTGATTTGTGGCACCTGCCTGAGTAAGATGTGCAAAATGAAGACAGATAGCAGTGGATAAACTGCAGCCACTGTGGGGCTGTCATCAGCAATAGTTCCCACACTGCGTGGTGCGCCCTCAAATGAACTTCCCTGCAGCCCCAGCCCCTGGTAACACACAGAGATGCTGCAGCCCATCCTTTGAAAAGAACTTCTGTGCCTTTTACTGTTTTACTATCTTGTTTGGCTTTACATTTTTCTTCCCAATGTCCTGATTAATTTCCTTTTAAAAGCCACCAGCTCCACACAGCTGTTCCTGCAGCCATCACTGTCCAAATTAGTGGTGGCACCTTGGCCAAGCAGGGAGGTCTCACCTTCAGGGTCTGTGTGGGAAAGCCCTTTCCAAATCCACAGGAGCTGCAATGTTTTCCATGTGTTCTTATCACAAAGCACTAAAATGCTGATTCCTCAAAATCATTTTCTCCCAGGATTTTTGCAGCACCACCAAACCATGCTGAACCTCAGCAGGAGGATCCAGGTGACAATCCAGGCATCTTTCTGCCCTGGGGGCAGTTTGGTTTCTCTCTATTCTTCGTGCCACTTCCCAGTTCAGATGCCTGAGGTCTGCAGTTGACATGAATATTGTTTAATCCAAAATAAATGGAGGCACATTAATATTTTCTGATATTTTTTTCCATAGATCTATCAATAGAAGTTGACCACTGGTCTGGTCTTTTCCAGAAATGAAATTAAGAGGCAAAAATAACCAAAAAAGCAAAAGCCATTCTGGGGTAGCATTTTTATAAGGAACCTCCATGTTTTTGAAGCCTCTCTGTTATTTTCAATAGTAATTTTTTCCACCATGGATTCAGGTGAGTTTTGAAGAAAGAGTCCTACCTTGCTCACCTGCCTTTGCAATTGCTCCTTTCAGCCTTCAAAGATCATCTCACCCCCAGGTATACAGCAGGAAGAAAACTGGGATGGTTTCATGTGAATTATAAAATCTGAACCTTTTATGAGAAAAAATACGGAAATACAATGAGAACAATAAACTTTGTGGGGTTTAGTCTGACTATTATTAGTGTGGAAGACATGATAAAAGAAATCCCACACATTTCCAATGGAGAACAATCTGGGTCTGCCCAAGTTAGCTCCCCAGCCCAACAGAGGCTCAGTTAGAGCCTCTGGTAGCCTCACCAGCAGATTTCCAAGTCACTCTGGCAAAAGCAAAGAATTCCCTCATATGTGCAAACATACCTGATGATTGGCGTGATCCCAATGAACACACATTAGGTAAGTAAAAATATTCCAGTGCATTGATATTAATTCCACAGCTCAGACCCAAGATCAAGTTCTCATTTGTCTGAATAACAGAGCATTTAAATATTTAGTCCAAATATAAAGACTTTTGGCTTATGTGTGGGGTGGGGGGAGGGGAAATCCAAGGAACAAAAGTTTTCCTTGTAGCATGCACAGTGCTGATTTCCAGCCCTTGGCAGCCACAGCACAGCACAGCCATGACAAACGTCTGGCCAAGACAAATCTATAAAATTTGCACTGTACATGCGCCCCCTCCATGCATGAAGGTCTAATAAGCCCAGATACTTTCTGCCTCTCCAAACAGTTGAGCTAAAGAGATTTCCCCACGGATTCTAGCAGGGCCAGGAGCATGGAGACTTTATTATGTAACAACCCACATTATTTAGCGAAAATCTGGAATGCGCTTTATTAGCCGGGCCTTTGTTTGGTCAGGAAATACCTCCAGACAAATGTGATGACACAGGCATTTTTAATTTGCCACTTCACATTCACAGCAAATTAGGTGATTTTACATGTTATTCCCTCCATTAAAAGTGACAGGCTGCAAGGTTAGCAGTTTCCCTCAGAAGCTCTTGATGACATTACAGACACACACAGAAAGCACGAGCACATCAGAGTGAATTAAGATCACCTCTCCTTGCCTATAATCTGAAAGATTCCATGTGGTCTCTCTTAGCACCAGTCTCAAATGCCAACCCTCTGGAACAGCATGTGCAAGTGGTTGGAGGTAAGGGAGGAGAGGTCAAATTCTGTGTGCTCCATATGAGCAAGTTTGTAGTATTAAACCAACAATTACCAGTGAAGCGGTGAGTGAAAAACAAACGTTCTATCTATTACCCAATTTCAAATGCCAGTGCGATGCCCGCAGGACTCTCAGCCCTCAGTTATTTTTTTGACATACTTGGTAACGTGTCAGGTCTTAATACCTGCCTTCAAATGGAGTTGGGTTTTTCCATTTGTGAGCTCAAAGTCATTTTCATTTCAGAGCAGACTTAAAAAAAGGCCAGTTAGACTGCTGCCTGTATAGTTTGGGGATATATTCCTCAGTGGATTACACTCCTGCTCAGGATAAATAGGAAAAACATGTAGGTGAAATTATTTTAAATGCAAAGTATTTGATCTTGACTGAAGCAACTCAATGAAGACCCAAACAGTGGTAGAGAAAAAGTGGGGAAAAACGCAGTCCCACTTTTCATACAGTGAAGATGAGGAACTGAAGTGTGGCCAGCATAGGAACATACCCTTCTGCTGGACTTCAGTCCAGGTAATAAAAGAAAAAATAGAGATTATGTGGGGCAGGGTAATAAAAGAGGCAGCAGTGGTGAGTCTGCAGCGGCAGGTTTTTTGGCCGGCGATTTAATGACTGGGGCTGAAGCTCTGCCAAGTGGTGCTGAGCGGGACAGCCGCAGCTCCTGGGGTTTGCCTGGAGAGGGGAAGCAGCAGTGGAGGTCTGCAGGCTGCCAGGCGAGAGAGTGGGAGCCCTGTGCTGGAGCTGCTGCTCGATCCATCAGCGGCGTGGGACGCGCTGACGCCTCCCGAGCTCCGGGTGCTTGTGCAGGCTGCGGGACGCGCTGCGAGCCCTCCTCGGCTGCACTGGGCTCTTTTATGGCCAGGCAATGAGGTACGGCTGGGACTGTGAGGAACACCAGGTGTATGCTGGAGAAGCCAAAACACTTGTCGGGAAAGCCTCCGGCCCCTCTGGCTGGCTGGCCAGGTGGGTGGCCCTGCGTCCCCAGGAGAGCAGGTGAGTCCCCCGAGCTGCCACCTCAGCCAAATGCCACCAACAGCCTTGGGTGACACATGAAGCCAGGAAGGAGGAGGAGACAGGGCTCCACGTGGAAGATGTCTCCCAAAACCAGGAGCTGCAGACTTTAATCTCTTCCCACCTCTTAATGAGGCTCAGAAGTTATGTATCATATTTTTTCCCCAAACTTCTCTGAAGTTGGGCACCTAAAACTGTCAGTGAAACTCAGGTTTCACCACAGGAGGAATAATCTGGCTGCTCTTTACAGACATGTTTGAGAAGTACTCCCACAGCCAGATACATTTCTGCACAGTGGCTTTGTGTGCTCTTACTGCAAACACCTCAGTGGGGACTGCATAGAGGGAGACTTTTTTCCTTCAGGTTAAGTGAATTCAGGCTGTGTTTGTAATGCAGCTTCCAGGTGTTGGTCACTGGCCTTGGCAGGCACAGCACCTTTCAGAGTTCTTTCCAATCTCAAAGAGATAATCCCACTATGAAAACATCCCCTCACCAGCAAGGCACACTTCCTTGGAAGCCACCTCGGCAGGTGGGACAGGGGTGGTTTGCAGGTCCAAGTCTTCATTCTCAGAAGGTGCAGGGTCTGGAGGTTAGCCAGGTGTGAGTGTGGCAGTGAGCATCTGCTCCTCTGCCTTCTGCTACTCATGGCTAAAATGCAGCAAATCCCATTCTTGCTTATTTTTTTCCAGCAACAGATGAATAATCTTTATTTTTAAAGCAAGAAGCACCAGGTGTATCTCCATACCTGCCCTACTGTTCTTTGCCTCATCCTCTTGCCACCACCAGTAAGCAGTGAGCACTCTCTGTTGACTTTGTCCTGATGTGTTTTAAGCCCATGTTTAATTGCTGAGAAACCCTCTCTACTGAAGAGTCAGAGGGCAGTCTTTCTTTGTGTTTCTTTTTTGCTCAGAAGGGGCTGAAGCAGCAATCTTGACTTAAAGGCTGACTCTGATTGGAAAATAAACAACTATAAAGTACAATAAATCCCATTGAAGAGCCCAGTCAAAACATCCCAATGAACAGCTAATGCTCCACTAACTAACTCCAGATGTCACAGCCTTGTCTGGCACTAATTGGTAGACTGGAGGGTCAGTAACTGTGTAACCTGGAGGAAATCTCTACTTTTTGCACTTGAGATGAGCTGCTAAGACAGAAAATGGTTTTGTTTTGTTGTGTTCCCTAATTTCCCAACAACAGAGGAGTCACAGGTACTTGCTGATATCTGCCCAGTGGCAGGGCACTGTCCCATTTTGGGATCCCTAAGGCACCTCACAAAAATTTTCTCATGAGCATGAAGCTGCCTTTGATGTCTGATGTTGCTCCATTCCCAAGCTTTTCTGGGTTTATTTGTTTAACCAGAGGACATGCCCTAGAAGATTGCTGCTAAATTCTTAGATAAAGGTAGTTGCAAATTCCATCTGGAAGTGTCTGAAGCACCAAAAATCAACCAAAAAAAAAAAAAAATCCCCCCAAAACACCAAACAAACAAAACCCCAAACCAAAACAACAACAACAACAAAAAAAAAAAAACACCCACAAAAACAAAACAAAAAACCCAAACAAACAAAAAAACCCCACCAGAACAACAAAACAACAAACCTCCACCAAAACCTAACTAAAACCAGACAAACAGAATCTCAAAGAAAGCAATTGCTTCCAACGATAATTAAAACAGAAGATGAGTTTGGAAACAGAAAACTTTTTTTAAAAAATAAAATGAGCCTGGCACATCCTAATTCATGCAGGCTGAAAATTCCATATCTGCTTGCATGACTGCATTGGCCAGGGACATAGAAAGAGGCCGAACAGGATTTTCCAAATGGGCTTTTTTGGGGATATTTGACAGGATCATATTATCTATTCTGTATAACACTACAAAGCAATGAGTGCCTGCAGGTATCTTCTCTGTTTTACCAGAATACTGCCCAGTGCCATGACTCTGCACACACTTATGTCATTTACCTTCAAGCAAAGATATCCCACTGGCTTCTGAGAATTCCATGACATTAAGAATTGTTATTCATTATTCATTCTTGGGGTTCTACTCATATCTTCAGCACATAGGAGGAGGTTTTGTGAAAGACTTTCTTAGAAAGTTACTTAATAAGTTTATTTTAAAAAACTACTATTCATATTCCTTATTATTTTAGATAAATCTGTAAAAATAATTTTATCTTTAATTAAATTTTTTATCAAGTGGCATGCATGAATTTTAATAAATATTTCCCTTTGTGTCACTGATATGTTTTCTACTTTGTCAGAGCATTTTAGAACTACATACGTTTGCACACAAAAATCTGATGTAGAGCTTCTGGTCCCTTATATATAAACAATTCATTTTTAGTGCTTGCTTGTAAAAATACCCAAAAAAACAGTCTATAACCTGTTTCTCAAATGTCAAAACCATTTTTTCTGCAGCATACTGTGCAATGGAGCATCTGTTTGGATACATCCAGCCATATCTTTCACTCCTGATCTGCAAGGGAATAACACAGGATTTGAAATACAGTAGACACTTGTGCAAAGCATGAACAATGAAAATTACATCCAGCCCTTAATCCAGGGGATTCTGGGCTGAGCTCAGCCTCCGTGGGTATACATGTCCATTCTGCATTTAGTTCCACATATTCGAAGACTGGATGTTTCCCTATAAGTGTCACATGGGAGTAAAAGTGGGATTAAGTGGCTTTCTCTCCATGTTTTGCTATTAGCATTACACATGTAATATGCAGGCACATGAGCAACTGTGCTGCACAATGGTCAGCGATGAAATTAATTTCTTCCAAGTTGCTGTTAGGTTTCAAATTTCAGGTATCATCTTTATTTTGTTCATAGCCTTGGGAGAGAATGGATGGAAAAGAAGCAGGAGGTTACTCATACCCCACACATTGAGATTCAGAAAAGCTTTGATTAATCTTCCTCCTTCAAGCCTGAATGAAGGGCTGGTTCCTGCCAACAGGGAGTGCAAAGCTGGGTCCCTCACCAAACTTCTCCTTTTGTGCTTTTAAATCTCAGGTCAGAAGCTGACCTGACTTTGGAAATGGTGGCACAACAGAGGATTCCTCTGAGTGTTCTCTCTGGCTGCTGAATTTGTATCCACAGAAATGATACCCCCTCCTTGCTGGTACAAAGGCTGGGTGCAAGGAGCACCTCATCTACCTGGTCTACAATCTGGTTCCAGGCTGGTACCTCTCACCACCAGGATCTGTAGCCTCAATATCAACAGAATTTTTTTAAAAAATGCAATTAATTAAAGTATGAAATGTAAGTAGATGGATATTGAACTGCTCACCATAGAGAGAGGGGATTGAAATTTTCTGTTCAGTTCTGTTCTGTTCAAAAGCTCCTACAAAGACATTGCAGGACATTAGGAAGGTAATGCCTATGGAAGTTAAATTTCTGTTTCCATTGAGCTCAGGAGACAAAAATTCTGGAACAGGTTTTTTTATACCATTACAAGGCATCAATGCTCTTTGACGTTCAACATTAAATATCTCTGTTTATCACTAAACCACTTTAGAGCACTAAAGCACATTTTTAAAAACCAGCCTTCGACTTTGGCAGCAAAGTTGTCTGTTAAAAGAAACTGTTAATATTCAGCTGAGTGGCATTTGGAAGAGAACTGGCAAAGTAAACTCAAGGGTTAATGAAAGTAAATGAGATAATCCTCACTGATCCCGCATAATCCCCATGGTCTGAGTGCAACTGTCAATCACCAGGAGAGACTTTTTCCTAATCTATCCCTCTGTGAATAAGTCATTCCAAACTGGATATACTTTATACACAGACATGTATTCAAATGTACAAACACACACTCTGAACATATAACAAAAAACTTAGCACAGTAAATTCCAAAACGAGTGGGAAAATATAGTATAACATTTGCATAAATTGCATAAAGTGCATACATTTAAAAAAGAGAAAGTGTTTTTTACTAGCTAAAACATATTCCAGCTGTCCTTACTAACTCACTGTTTCCCATGTGAGCTGGTAGCAACTAATGAATCTGTTAAATCCCTCCACTGTAAAAGAGGAAAGACTGTTCCCATAAAATTAAAACTTACTTTTTAACAGATTGACCTAAGCCAAATACGGTTTGGAGCATAAAAGGAATTATTTCAGTACTTTTCAGAGAACTGTTGACATGAATAATGTATTAAATCAAATCATGCCATATCAGAGGCTCAGAGGATGTTGCAGGAGGAGCTGTGGCCCTTCCTCAGCAGTGCAAACCCTACCAAAGTGGTCTCTTCTTTTGGGAAGCACACCACTGCAGGGCTACCCCACATTCCTAAGGGGTCTGGACACCCGTGCTGTCTGCAGAGCCCAAGCTCATCAACTCACTATTCCCAGGACTGCACCGAGTTCAAGGACAGTGGGAGTCTCTTTCCTTAACGATTTTCACTTTGGTCCTTAAACGCTTGAGCAGTTCTGTGTGCCTCCTGCATGGGCACAGCCAGGGAGGGATGCAGATGGACAGGGATCAGGTGTGCACTCCCAGAGCTGGGGAAGGACCTGGTTCAGGAGGCAGTGTCATCTGGGGAGGTGAACACATCTGGGCCATGAAGGCATCAGCTCTCTAGTCCAGATTTGCTTCAAAAGCTCAGTTGTAAATTCATGCTTGATTTTGTGAGAAATTCATCCAAGATGCCCAGTGCACAGACACTGTTAATTGCAGCATTTATAAGTACCTACTTATTCTGGGAAATCTCCCTCTAATACTTTGCATCTGGAACTCTTGATAATGTAGGCATGGCATTTAGGGACATGGTTTAGTGGTGGACTTGGCAGTGTTACATTCACAGTTGGACTCAATATTAAGGGTCTTTTCCAATCTAAATGATTCTGTATTTCTCTACTAGAGTAACTTACAGAGAAACTCTTTGGCATTTAGAAGAAAGACAATCTTGCTACAGAGCATTCAGACCCACCTGTAATAGAGGAAAAGGAAATTGTCTGTCAAAGGTTTGGGATAGAAATGCTTCACACCGCCCAAAGGTACCTCTTGATAACACAGTGCAACACCCATTTTCCCCCTGTAAACACTCAGAGCCACCACCTCTAACCTGAGGCTGAGTTGGAAATAAATGCCCCACTCTCAGGTTTAAAGAAAAACCAGCTTAGTAGCCATTTGGCCTGCAGCCAGGATTAAAGTGTTAACTCAATGTCTGTCAACCTGTCACTTAAACATTTACAAAACTACTGACCACTTCTACTAAAAGACCATTAAATCAGGATTAAGCTTTTCCAGGGTTAAGCTGATGTAAAAATGCAAGGAATGTCACACCAAGGGCAGCTCATTTTATTTATATTGTAAACAGGCAGAAGTTGGAGGATAAAATGTTACATGTGTATTAAATATGGGGATATAACCCTGCTTTGCATTTTCCCTTTTTTCAGCTTCCTAAGCACCGATCCCATTACTCAGTGCTCTGATAGCTGCAGAGCACAGCACAGTGAAGAAGGAAACCTCCAACTGCCTTAAAACCAGCCCTGGATGCTTCAGAACAGGTTGGGGTAGCTTTGCCTGGAGGGGGAATGTGACACTGTGGCCATAGTGTTGGGAATAGCCATGGATATAACACAGCATTTAGGTAATGTGTCATATTGTAATCAGAGATAAATTGCTAAAAAAGGAGAGTCCTATCAAAAGCAGGAGCCCATTCTGAGCGTTCTGTGGATTTATTTTTAAAAGCAATAAAGTCCACCAAGAACTCAGTGGGGGAGTTCAGTGGAACTCCCTGCAAGCTTAGCTGCCCAGGTGCTGTGATGGGACACTGAGATTGCTCTGGTTTCTTACCATTTCTTACCCCTTGGAGCCCTTGGTAGAGACAGGGTGCAAGTCTGGATGGGCTGATGGCCTGATCTGCCCTGTCTGTTTGCATCTGCCACATCATTAGCTCTAAAAAAAAAGCATGCTGGCCTGTCTGAGCATCAGTCAAAAACCTGACTCACAGAACTACTGGTCTTTATTTATTAACTACTATCCTGCAAAATTTCAAAATATATGAGCCACTGAGCAAGTCTGCCTACATAAATATTACAGAATTGGCCATCCCCGTAGAGGGAGGTGCACACATTAAATGAGATTTCTCTCCTTCCCCACAGCCCTCCCTCCATCTAGCCTGTTATCTTTATGAAATATAATTTTGCTTTCAGGAAGTATCTATGACACTCCCATCTGAAGCAGTGCTTCCAGTATTTACAGATATCAAAGAACTGGTCTTAATTTCATCTGATACTTTAAAAAGCCTTTCATTCTAAAATAAATTATTGAAATGTGGTATTGGTAAAATGGGTTGCTCCAGTAAATAGATTCAGTGATGGTGCAATCAATTTCAGAGATTGGATTTCAGGATAGAAACTATCCATCACCCTCCATGTCAAGGCAAGGTTTACCTTCACACTGCGGTCACCCACTGCAGCTTCTGGATACCAAGGACAGAGGAAGATCCATTGGAAGAAAACACTTTCTGTTGTTTTTTTCCCATTTTTGCTGAGGTCAGAGTTTGGAGTTTTGACAGTTACAGCAGCTCCAGAGCGTCCTGGTGCCACTCAGGGACTCATCTATGCAAGAGCAGATGTGCTTAAATATCCTATCTATCTGTTTAGCCATGACTCAGTGCAGGCTTTGCTGTATGAGTTTTCCAACTTCTCTGTTTTATTTCAGGATCAGCAGAGCCTTCTATCAGGTAGAAGCCTTCAGAGGTAGAGAATATAATGATTTTAATAGGAATGATGGGGAGAGACCTGCATTGGCACAAATTCTTCCCATCCTGAAACACTGAGCACTCAGCACATGAGTGATGATATTGAGATGAAAGAGAAGATGAGCTGTGACATGAACCAGCCCCCTTATGCCTGCACTGACCCTCTCCTTCACATCTGAGGTTTTTTACAAGCTGGAGACCCCAACAGCTGCAGGTACACCTGCCCTGCTGTAGCTGGAAATGGATGCCTCTGTTGAGAACAGAAGAAGTTTAGTCCTGGAGGTCAGTAAAGACAGGATTTTTCTCCATTTATTTTTGCTCCTATCAGCATAAATACATATTCACAGTCTCACTAGTACCTCCTCTGCCTGGTAGAGCCACTTCAAGCCTGATGGGGCCACAACCCAGAGAGGCTCTGCAAAGCACCACAAAACACAGCTTTTCTGGGGTGTCCTGACCTATCACTGGCAGGAACAATTGGCATATCTAAGCCTTGTGACACAAAAAAATGGAAGCTTTTTTTCCCATCCTCATCTCTAATGAATCTTGGTCTTCATTCTTAGAAAGCAAAACTGGCTCCATGAGTCTGTGGATTTGGGGTTTTACATTAACAACTTCAATTCATGCTTTGCTGTGACCTCTTGGATGGGGGTGAACTATTCTACTGTGCCAGGAAATGGCAGCTCCAGAGCCAATTTTATCACCTAGAAAATTTCCCTTGGCTCCCAGATGCCTTAATTTTGAATTTGACCCCCTCCTTAAAGACAAGGTCATGTCTACGTTTGATTTCAGGGGTTACATACAATAATTTAAGAAGTTATGTGGGGACCCAGAAAGTCTCTGATTGTGGAGGGGATTGGAAAATATTATTTGGAGCCAGAATTTCAGCTTTCTTGGCTGTGGTCTATCTACCAACCTCAGCTCTGCATTTAGTCTTTCACCGACTTTTTTAAGCACTACAAATGATGGAGTTTTGCTCAGCTGGAGAATCACCATCAATAAATACAGCTGGATTGGAATAACTAATGAAGGGTGAAAAACTGGGCTTGTTATAGTTATTTATAATGCCTCTTAAGACAGTTAAAAGTAACTGAAAATTCTCTGGTGTTTTAAATCTTTCTTCTCACTCCACTTCACTACTCACACTCCTTCTTTTCCTGTTTTTTTTTCATATGAAATATGGCCAATCCTGGAAGTTCATTTAAAAAATCAGAACTCTGAAGTAACTCACAAAAAGCACTTTACAATGGCTAAGACAGAGTGAGCATTGGCAAGAAAACTACTGCTGATGTGTCTGTGAAGCCTGCAGAGGAAGGGCTCCTGGAAGGGCAGGGATGCCAGGGAGAGCCAGCTCTAACTCATCACAGCCAAGTGGGTGCTTAAGGTTCCTCTTCATGCTGCATTTAAATGCATCAATCCTGCACTTAAACGCACAAATCCTTCCATCCATCCATGGCTGAGCCTCTGCCTCCCTTTCTGTGGTGCCTGCCTGCAGCCTCAGCAAGTCTGTAATAAACTCAGTTCTCACCTTCTCTGTCCTCCTGTCTCTGTTCAGAGCTTTTGATTTTGCTCAGGGATGAGATGAGGCTGCTCTGCCTGTGACAGGGATTCAGTGTTTTCCATCTGTGATAACTACATGTGGAACACTGAAATAAACAGGCTCCTGGGGTGCTGCACCCTCTGCAACCCAGCACTGACCAGAGCAGATCTGCAGAACTCAGTGGTCACCAACATTAATCTATCTCCTTTGGGGGTGCTTAGGGAAGAGAAGTGATGGAAGAGCACAGAAAGAAGAGGCAACACTGAAAGGGGATTAAACGATAATGTAAATTGGACTTTTACTCTGAATTTCCAAATTTTGAATTTTGCATTTTCAAACCAGTAGTAACAGCAGTCATGAATGAAGAACTGCTTTATTAATGATCCAGTTCTCCTCACTGCTCAAATAAGATGTAAGAAATCCAAATATGCTAAATAAAAAAAATAATCTATGTCTAAGTCTAACCGTCATGTTATAAAAACCTGCTCCTGCAACTATTTTGTGTTTCTTATCTTAGGAATATCAATGGACTGGAAATAAACCCAGAACACTCTTGCAGCCTTCTTAATCTACTGCAAAAAGGGAAAAAAAATAAAGATTCAGCAATAACCTGTGGAAAGCCTAGTTAATGACAGCTGGAGTGCAGGACACTCTGAAGGTATCAGTGCTGTATTAGATAAATCATAGCAAAACAGAATCAATCACTCTCCAAGAAAGCTCTAAGAGCTATGGATCTGAAATGACGATCTGACTCAGGTATCCCTTGGGATCTTACAGTCCTTATACCTGTTTCATCCATAAAGAGATGAGATCTCAGATCTTCTCTCGATGAGTCAGCAGTGCCTCCTGCTGTACTCCAGCCTGCATTTATTCCCAGACTCCCAACTCTGTCAGGCTTCAGCTACCAGTGAAGCTACTGTTGGCATTTTGAAAGCTATGATGAGTAAAGGGAGATGTGTCTAACTGGCCTCAACACCTCTGGAAATATCAGTCTGTGTCATGGGAACACACCCTGCCCAGCCCAGCGTGGGACAACGGGGAGCTGTGCAGTCTGTGGGGCAGCCTGAAACACCCCAGAGATGTTTTGCTCATAAACCAGCTTTTAACACATTTCTGAAAGTGTTTGAGTATCACAGCGCAGCAGGGCTAATCTGTGGAACACAGTGGGTTTCAGCCTGCTCAGCCCTGCTGCCTCCTCTTGCTTTTACACATTTCAGCACTAATCTGCAGGAAGCTCTGCTGCAGTTCCACGACCTTCTGCTGAACAGGCTTTCGCTTGTGCTGACCCATGACAAACCATCACAGTTGGGGAATGCTGAGAGTACCACAGCCCATGTGAGTGCCAAGTCTGGCTTAATCCAAAAACATCAGAAAAAGGAACTTGGGGTCAATCTCACTTAAGGAATGTGCCAAACTTTCTGGAGGTCACAGCAAGAGAACAAGCCCGATCTTTTACCTCTGAATCTGGGAGATGGAGGGATTTTAAATCCTTTTGAGCCATCAGCCTGCAAAGCAGGTAACTGGTGAAATAAAAGAGGGGCTTGTCCCTGCTCTGGGCTGTAACTGGAAGTCTTTCACTGGAGAGGGTGCTTCCTCCCCCTCGGGGTGGTTTTCTGCATATCAGGTAGAAAATCTCTTTGAAAAACAGCAAGTCAAATCTTTCAAAACAGTCATTATGACAACAGAGAAGAATTAGACTACTCTGCTGCCACAGCTTCTACTCAAAAAAGTTTCTGAAGGCTTTGCAGAGAGGTTTATTGAACCTCAGTGGCTCTGGGGAGCAGCATCAACATGGAGCTAGCTCCTCCACACTTTGCTGCAGTCATTCCTCACTGCATTTGAGAGAGCTCTGCCAGTGAGATGGCTCCAAGTAGAGAATGTGGCAGCAGCCCACTACCCTTCCCTCCCCAGGGCTATGCTAATCCTAAAAACATGCTCCCACTAATTAACATCAGTTCAGAAGATAGTACTACTGGAAAGGATGTCTGTCTGTCTCTCCTACTCTCACACCATTTGAATTAGTCCTGCTTGGTGACTTCCAGGATGTCTGCACACTTCTACATTTTATATCGAGAGAAACTGAGGCAGAAGGTCACAGTTTCTAAAAATGATCAGATGAAACTGTGGGAGTGCCAGATAACCCTTCAATGACCTGTTACATTACAGAAATCCCTTTTATATTAATTTCCCATTAATGACTGAGAAATATCTTAATATTCCAATATATGAAAGTAGAGAAGGACATTTATATCTGAAACAAGTTTAGTCAGGGAATGGGGTTACTAACTAACCTTCCTTATGCAAGTCCCAGCTCAGTGACAGGGTAGGAGGGGACAGTGGACCTGGGAGCTGTGGCACCTCCCTTGCCAGGACCAGTGCTCCTGCCAGCCTGACTCTGGAGGCTTGTGCCAAGTCCAGCTTTGCTGCAGTAATCCCCTTCCAGCAGCACAGCCAGGAAAAATGTGGTCTGCAAGCCCTGGTGCCAACAATGCTGGAATGCTGAGTCCTAGGAAGGAGTGCCAGGGCAGCTAAAGGCCCAATGGTCTGTGGTGCAAAGCCATGCAAGGCTGGCCTCAGCCAAGGAGAAGGTTCAAAAAGCAAGGACAGAATGGTTTTGAGGCAAGAAGGGGTCTGTGAACACTGATAGAGTTACTCCAGCCTTATTCTGGGATAAATGAGAGAAAAATCTTGACCTTGTGCATGAACAGCCAAGAGTGAATGCACACAAAACCTGAGTAACATGAGGGAGGTATTTCTACTCATTTCTTTCTCCCTGTAACCATTACCTCTCCCCCATAACCATTTCATACCTCTTTTATTCTTCCTCATTCCAGAGGAAAAGTCTGATCCATAAAGAGACAGGCAATCCACTTATGATTTCAACTTTTCTTGAAACTCTCCAAAGAAACACTCTTCCTTAGAAAATTATCTGCTCCCTCTGCAGACCAAAGAGAGCATCATCCTCTGAGCATCTATGCAAACCAAGGCAAACTTCTAAATCATTGGCAATTTAAAACTCACAGTTCAAGATACAGCATAAAATTGAGAGAGTTCACTTTTCCACAGCTTCTATTGAATTCTTAGAACAGGACAAGCACTGCATTTGGGCAATAATGCAAAAATATTAATTTGCATTATTAGGACTGTTTTCTTTAGCTTCATTGACTGCTTTCCAAATTTGTCCTTGAGAGTGAGGTTAATCAGAACAGTAATCCTCCTGACATTAATGGGAATGTGAGCATGTGCCATGTTTCCTGAAATGAAGTAGTTGATGCTCACTGTCAGCCAGAGGAAGGAAGATGTTACCAACAGCCTCTCTCTGTATCCTCATCACAAACATTCTGTGCACAGCAGCAAGAAGTGCTCAGAATGAAAGTTTTCATAAGGGAAGGGGAAGAGGCTTCTCGATGTCACACACTAAGATCTGGCAAAGAATATTTGCAGAAAGGAAATTTAGAATTCACTTAGGAAGGATTTAAGAAGAAAATATGATGTTAAAGGCTGAGTTCTTCTGAGACTGAGGCCCTGTTTCAATCACCCAGTACCAACCTGCAACTGCACAAATGAATTACACCCACAAGTGATGGAAGGAAAGAGCTTGCATGAGGCTGCTGCAGGACAGTTCAAGGGTATAACTTAGAATACATCAGTTGCTGTTAATTTTGGGATCTGCTTTAGATGTTCCACCCACTTTTTGACTGATTGTTTTCCACTTGATTATCTGTTGGATTTAAGCATCCCAGCTCCATTTCCCAGGTTGCCACTTAAACGGACTGATGAGAGTAGGTCACTTAATTTTGACCAGTGAGACAGGACCAGGTATAATTGCAGAACTCCATTTATACTGTCCAGCCAGCAGTTAAATCTGACCAACTTTCTGGCTGCCATAAGTCTTATAGAGCCTCCCCATCTTAGCAGAGGAGCAGCTTCTGAGCTAAGCTGAAAAGACAGGCAGCCAGGAACTCATATTTTCTATCATATTTTGCAATTTTTTTTAATGAACTAGACCCATTTTGTCCTTCTCTGCAGAAACAAGACCTTTGTTAAATCTTTTTCTTTCATGCATATTCACATCTTTATGCCAGAGAGACTCTAAACCAAAGCTGTCAGTCAGTCTCAGACAGAGTAATCTCTTCTCACAGTGCACAAAAGTACTTTTTGGACTGGTTTCTTTTCTCTCAGGCATTAATAGGTGATTATCAAGAGGCAAAAGTAATATTCCTCCTTTGTCTGAGAGGCTTTTTTCTTTCTTGTCTCTCTATTCTGAATAGTAATAAAAAGTTAGCATTTCTGGGGGACTTCCCAAATTTCTGACCACACTTGCCATGGGATTGCATTCCAGCATAAAACCCCAGCCATTTCTTATTTTTCTGCTGCAACAAGTAAACAAGGACCACAAAAGATCAGCACAAATAGGGAGGAGCTGTGGGTAGTCTGCTGGCAAATGACTGCAGTTAAGTACAATTTTATATTTATGAAGAACCTTCTTCTCATGAAAAAAGAGATATTTTTCTTACTTCCTATAAACTTGGGAATGATGTCTAGCTGAGCATTTTATTACAGTTTGATAAGCAGAAATATCCTTGGGGGGATACAATTACCTGGTACAATCCCTATGAAGAGCCTGGCAATTAGAAGCAATTAAGATCCCTGTTAGCTTTTTGTAGCTTCCACCCAGCTGCTTCCTTTGACCTCCTGACCATCTTCTTGCCTCTTCACTGCCCCTTCCATTTATTTCTGTCTTGAATGGGGGAGCCCAGAACCAGCCTTTCACTCCATGAGGGGTCACAATGCTGTGAGACAGAGAGGAATCACCATTTTCTCCAAACTACTGGCTATGCTTCTATTAGAACATTCCCATGTGCCTTCATCACAGCTGTATTCCTTGTTCTCCCTCTTCTTGCTTTCCCTGTGAGGAGATGAACAGATTTTTTCAATCAAATGTAGTTTCAATGTGCCCTTTACCTTTGCATTGTGCAAAAATAAAAGGAGGTGTTCTTGATTGTGCAGTAACCTCACAGTTTGGGGGGAAAGTCAGTCTTAATTTTTCCTACTTTGCAGATACACTCTGGGTGTAGGACAGCCTGAAGGAATTGAAATGGGGCCCAAAACCGAAGGCTTGAGCAAGTGTTAGACAGCTGCATGCATCTTTCTGAAGTAAAACAGATACTGAATGTAACTGCTTGGAAATGAAGATTTTCTGCTTCTGCTATGCTTGTCATCCTGCAAGTTCTTGTTTCGTTTATCAGTTTGGATGCACCTGACCTTGTCTGTTCCATCTTGAAAACCTCCTTGTGCAGAAACAGCAGCTGGGCACTTGTCCCACTCATAGCCCTGAGCAAAACAGCCAAATGACCCAAAAAGTCTGTCCATCTGTTTGTTTTGCATATTGTTTAAACAAAAAAGGAGGGGGGAACTCAGTGATGTTCACCAACCCTCACCAGCAGAGATGAAGAAGGAAATCCCTCTGGGTTCTCAGCTCACTGCCATTGCTGTCCTGTGGCTCCCTCTGACCTGACCACCCTGTCTCCTTCCCCCCAGCTGTCCTTACCCTGATGGAGAATAAGCTCACCTGGGAAAAACACACAAAAAACCCCACACCACCACCCTGGAGGAGCAAGGAAAAGGGCAGGCTTTGTATAAATTTCTGTCCTGCTGATGAAAGTGTAAAATGAAAACATATCTCCTCCTCAGTCATGGGATGGTGTCAAGCACTCAGTCTCTTCTCCCTGCCCCACTCCCTGCAGTGTCTGTGGGGTGATTTGGGGAGCTCTCCCCCAGGCCAGACAGTGTGGGAACCTGAAGGAGCTGTGCCTACACACCCCAGCCCTACCCAGAGAGCCCTCTCACTGCTGCCAAATGTTCACCAGGGAACTTGGTGTCCCTTCAGACTCCCTTCAGGGACTGACATGCATCTCCATTCTTTTCAGCTGAGATGAAGAAGAGAGCCCCTTGTATCCAAACACCCCCAAGCTGCTGAGGAGTGCTGGCCTGGCTCTCCCTCCACTCTTGTTCCCTAGGCTGGTGACACCATCCACCTGTGAGTTGTACCCTGAGAGGTCCTGGTCTTGAGCACTGCCTTCTACATGTACTTGGATGGTGATATTAAAGAACTTTATTTCATCTCAAAGAAAAAGGGTTGGTGCCCTGGGCAAGTGCAGAGGTCAGTCAAAGACAGAGGCTCCTGGCCCTCAGCCCTTTCAGCATGGAGATCTGGCTCCACGCAGGGCCTCTGGCCTTGTAAAGATTAAAAACTGAGGTTGGACACCCTCCCTTGGTGCCCTGCCCCCTGAAGCAGCACGGCTGGTGAGTGATGGACCAGGGTCATCCCAGCCCTGGCTCAGCCAGAGGTGCTGGGAGTAGAGCCTGGCCTCAGCCACAGCTCCAGCCTTGTGCCCTGCAGGAAGCACAGCTGACAATCTCCTGTCTGTCACACAGGACAGCATCACTCTCCTCCCCTGCCATGTGGGCTTTTACACCAAGGAAAGGGCCTGCAAAATTTATTTAAAGCAAAATAACAACAGCCCACATCTACCATACAACAGAGAAATGAAAATGTGAGCATTGAAAAAGCCGAGGATCAGTCCTCTCCTGCACAGTAAACAACTTTCCCATCTTCAGGATCATTTCTTGGCTCCTCTCTCTTTAAATCATCAGTGTCACAGTGGAAAAAACAGAAGGATGCAGTCCCTTAAAGCTCTTTCCTCTTTTTGCCTGTTGTTTAATTAAATTATCCTATAATGAAATCTTTCCCTAATGAGTCAGTGTTTAATAATTTATTAGCCACTGAAGCCCTGCTTGGAGTCTCATCAATTATGTATCACAGCACAAGGCACTTTCAATCTCTTTTTGCATTTCTCATTCAATTCATTAAAAGCCCCAGACTTGCTGCTTCTGGGTTTCAATTCACTTGCTCAGACGTAAAGGTCAGTTCACTGATACCAGTATTGCCCAGTGCCCACTAACAGATGAGTCTGCACGTGCTGCTGGTCTAAAATTACAGCTGGCACCTGGGCACAGGTCTGTGCACACGTGTGACAGAGGTGGGTACCTGCCTTTCTGCCCAGGAGCAACAATGAGCATTTATCTCAGATTTACAGGGACTGTCATCTAGGTGCACACATAAATCTGTTTGGAGATATATAAAATCTGTCAGCACTGGTGCAGCTGCATCTATAAGGTGATATTTGCTCATATATTTGTGAGGTATGTATCAATACTGGCATTCCTACCCAGGTCAGCGTGCCAGCACACTCTTCTAATTGCAGGGAATTCATTTGTCTTACTCTGCCATCTTTGGTGTCCTTAAAAATAATGCACAGATAACCCATAGGAATCAGTCAGGAAACACACATGAAAGACAAGGAGCCCACACCTACTGAAGTGATTGGGAAGGGATTACCAAGCATGCATTGCTGCAGTAGTGACTGTCACCTATGGGGCAGTTTGGGCAGGAGGAGGCTTCTTAATGAGGTTTCCCATCCCATTCATTACTACCCTTCTGCACTAATCTTTTAGATGGACCAAGCTCCTCCAGTGACACACAGGTAATTCTGGACTCACTAACCCAGCTGACTGTTTATAGTGAGTGAATTTTTCTGTAAAGAATTGTATAAGACACACTTCTGTTATAAATAAACAGGGCAGGAGATTTTTATTAACTCCTTAAATGCTTTTATTAAAAGAGGAAAGGCTGAGGGATTGCCTATGCCTCTGCTGCTTCCAATGTATCCAATGTATTCTTAGGAGTCTTTAACACTTTTAAAGTAACCATTTACAGAACATTCAACACACAACTAGGAGTCATGGAGTTCCACCCAGCTCACTTCCATAAAAAACTCGTCCAGGGGAAGTTTTCCTAGAGCACTGTTGGCCTTGGAAGAGGAAAAAAACATTTTCCTTTTGTTCCAGCTTGTTTCTGTGTCAGATTTTTTAATTTAGCAAAAAACCATAGTTAGTTTAATCTCCAATTTGGGAGCGGAGAGTCGAGCTCAGTTGTGTTAACTCCAGCAGTGTCCTTGGTAACCCTGGTGTGTTGGAGAGCTGGGGCAGGAGAGGTGCCTGGCTGCACACACCTGTGCTGGGAACACTGCTCAGTAGCACTGGCAGTAGAAGAGCAGATCTGCTGATCAACTTGCACTGTCCTGCAGAGGCAGAGAATTCTTTGGTTTCTTTTCCTGAGCAAAGCTTTGCTTAGCCCTACCTGGATCTGAGCACATGGAAGCACCGCTGATTTATCCGGGTGTTTTACATCCCCTGAAACTCTGGGTTGGGATTCTCCAGCTGCAGCAGGTCTGGGGTTTTGGTTTCAGAATTATGCTTTTCACAGCAGCCAGTTTGAAGAGAAGAGCAGAGGAGCCATGGCGCTGGCTCCCTTTCAGTGGAGTCAGATTCTGACTTTGTCCAACTTCCCAGCTATGCCAAGGGAGAAGCAGATCCACACCACATGCACTGGGTCACCACATGTTCCCAGTGACCAGGCTCCAGCTGACCAGGAGGAGCCAAGGGCAGAGGGGATCCCTTCTCTGGACAACCAGCATAGCCTGGCTCTGCTTCACCTGACCACTGCTCCTGGTAGATCAGGGCTGCTGCTCCTGTCCCTGGTGACATGGGATGGGGTGTAAGTGCTGCTCCCACAGTGCTCCCAAGGATGGGAAAATCACAATCACTCACATCTACATGCATTTGCATTTTGAATACTTAACTAGACAGCTGTTCATGGGAAAGATTTTTTGATCAATTTATACCCTGAAGCACAAAATTTGATTTTCCTCTTAATTATCTTATCAAGCATTTCTAGAAGAGCTGTTAGCTGTAACAATCTCATCGGGCCATTCAAAAAATCTACTGTGATTTCAGAGGGTCTTTCTTTACCTCAAATTGCTTCTTTCCAAGTGAGCATTTCTCCATGACTGTTGCAAGAGACTCTTTCTAACAAACACCAATAAAATGCATTAATTTAATATTTTTTTTAAAGGGATGCAGCCCTACAAAACAACCCTGTATTGGTGTCACTGGAACCTTGTGTTGCTCGTCAGTAAATATTCTGTGTCAATAGGCCATTAACTATTAATCCCAGTGCTGACCATTTGAGAACTTTACATCAACACTCTTGTTATTTTACACGTTGCTTCTCATCTTATTAAATGACTTGTGCATGTGGACAAGGGCCCAGGCTCTCAAATGAGCCCACATCAATAACGCACGGGACACCACCTCCGATAAGGAACGGAGAGAATCCCAAGAAAATGAATATGTCTGGGGCTATTATGAGTATTTATTTACACTGAGAAGAAAGAGATCCCTTTCTTGAAGAGCTTATTGTATTACCTAAGCTGAACTTCCAACATATGTTCACTCTCAACCACATCCTGGCTTCAT